>JAINUG010000101.1:150000-522500 GCA_029706075.1 Aldrovandia affinis
TTAAGAGGTCCCTGGGTTGTGGAAGCTGAAACATTTGGGGTGATGACTGGAGCTCTTGAGCTCCTGTTGGCAGCAAGGCCCTTACTCACCCTGCTTACTCACGAGTGTACTCACTGTGGATGCGCGCAGAACCTTCCAGACTCATTCATGACACAAACACATTCCAAACCCTCCTGCCTATTCATTTTCATGGTGTGCAGCTATTGACCAGAGCTGCATAATAATTGGTAGAGTGGAACTTTTTGGCAAGGACAGGAAGTAGTGCAGAGTGCATGATCTTGCCATTGAATGAATGTCTCTGTTAAGAGAGGAAGAGGCAGCCCCAGCCTTGGAGATCCACTGGGGTCTCACCAAGAATGAGTGACCGATCCTGACCAGGGGAAAAAACACACAATCTGACTTTCTTACCCAAATACACACAAGAAGGAATGAGAACTTACCTCAGTCCCACCTTAGCACCCCTCCCCCCCTTTCCCTCCCTCACACACACCAACACCCACCTAGACCAGAGCAGGCGATCCTTGAATTGAAGCTACTAGTTATTGGTTCTCTGTTGGTCAGTGGAATAATTATGAAGTTGCAGATCTGTACTGTACCGTGTAATTTCAATGTTTTCAGTGACTTTCATGCTGTGAGACTGAAGTAGTTACGCATTTATTTAACAAGCAGAGCAAAGTTTGGGGTTTGTCCTTCTTCACTAACGTGTCCTTTCCCAGACCACATTTATTTATTTGATTAAAAAATATATATATTTGTTTTTGTATTTAATTTTAGTATCATTTTATTTGGCTCTTTTGAAGGATAATGCAGAAAACGTTGACAACAGAAATCTCTTTAAACTGTCGTAACTTATTATTCATGACTGACAAGTAGCTGGCTTGTGGTCCTTATTCCAACACTAGTATGTGAACAGTACCCAATGTCTTGTGCAAAAAAAAGAAAATAAAAAAATGGAAAAAGAAATAAAAACATGAAATAAAAAGGCACATGGCGAAATGTGGAACTGGTAAGGAGTGATTTTTGCATGAGTGTGTGAGGTGCATGTGTGTACGTATGAGTGTGTGCAAGTGTGCATAAGGTACGCGTGTACATGTATGTGAAAGCGTATATGTGTGCACATTTAAGGTAAATTACTGTGTTTGTCAACCAGGAATGTGTGTCTCGCTCCCGGAGGACGGGCGACGGACTCGTGGGGGTGGGGAATTGAAACAAATAGAGGGTTTAATTGGCAACCAAATTGGGAGAAAAACGGGAAAAAATCTGAAATATTTTTATTTTTTAAAGTTTTTTAATTAGTTTGTGTGTGTGCACTGTTTCTCAACTGAGGACATTTTCAACACTTTTTTATTATATAGGTGCACGGGATCCATTTTGACAGCTCTTTGACCAGCTCCTCTGGTTGCAGTAATGCTCAGCTCAACTGGTGGACAGCAGTGTTCTCATTTCAGAGTGCAGATGACACCAGAGGCCACTCAGCTTTTACAGATGGATGTGGGCCTGTCCATCAAATGTCCTCATACCACAGAAACCTTTAACCTGGACACCACTTCCAGATTATTCTAAAGCAGGGGTGGGCAAGGAGGGCCGTATCCGTTTCTAGATTTCATGCCAACTTCTGCTCTTAATTTAATTAGCCCCAATCATTTACATGATCTGACATTTTAAGATCTGGCCTGATAAGCCCACGAATGACAGCTGAACACAGTTCTTGTGTTCCCATATGAAACGTGTTGCTACTGTGGTCTAATCTACAAGTAAATCAGCATTGGTGTATCCAACTAATTAGCTCATTGAGCCACAGGGGTAATTGGTAGAAATAAAAACTTGCATACACACCGGCCCTCCAGGACTGGAATTGCCCACCCCTGTTCTAAAGGATTAGATCCTTCTTGTATAACAGTTCAGTGAATAATAAATGCCTGTTTAGTTGTATTAGAATTGGATTAATTAAAGTGTCTTTATTAAGGACAATATATATACAAAAAAAAAGCTTAATAGCTTGGTTGCATTTTCTGAAGTTATATACCACTGTGGATAATAGTCTTTACACCACTCATTCCATTAATCTTTTACAAAAGTCTGTTTTGTTTTTTTTAACATACAAAAAAGTAACATAACGAACTGAGACAGAAATGATCAGAGTGGCAGGAGCTGAGTGTTAACCTGTGTACTAGAGACAGCGAACCACATAGATTTAGATAGATTTATACATAAAAATGCAATGTGTTGTACAGCGTTGCACAGAGCAGGTGGGTGGAGATTTATTGCAGGGAGTTTGTAATCAGGAAGGGGGAATGTCTCTCTCTGTGGTGTATGGCTGTTAGCAGACACGCCTCTGTACTGTAGAGGAGTAGTCATATGTTCACGTGTACTAAGGCAGGCATGTACAATGACCCAGAATCACAGCGTCAGCCTCCTTCTCTGGGCTCAGACATGATCCACCACATAGCTCTCGTAAGGATGGCCCAGAACGGCGTCCACCTCCGCCCTTGGCACCACCCAACACCTGTCCAGGTGGCGTTTCCGCACTGTGTCCTTCAGGTGCTTCTCCTGCAAGGTGACGAGAATGCGCTTTACCCCTCTCCTCAGCACCCCCTCCACCAGGTGCCCTGCCTCAGTCTCCTGGGCGTGGCGGCCAGTGTCCCCTAAAGGAACCTTGGTCTGGATGATCTCCATGTCAGCATGCTGGAACTGGCCTGGTGGTGCAGCAGGAAATAACAGTAGTCAGTAATGTTGGGTAAAGTAGTTTTTTTAACCTTGTGGAAACAACGTGGGCGGGGAAAGTGCGGAGATTAAATTAAAGATGAATTAGCATTAGTGTCATTTTAAATGAAAGGTAATAACAAAGACAGGTTAACATAAAACATGGCGGTAAGAGTGTTAAACGAGTCATTGGAACACTACATTACCCAGAAGCCCCTGTGTGAGGGGGGACAGGCCCTGGCCATCTGCCACATAGAAGCCCAGGTGATCAATCTGCAGGTAGGTGGGGTGCTTGTAGTGGTGGAAGAGGATGAGGAAACGCAGGCCCTGCCCCAGTTCCACCCAGCAGCGCAGGTGCTCATCCACAGCAACCCTCAGACCCTGCCTCACTACTGACCCTGGCCTGTCAGTGGGCAGAATCTCCCGCCCCTCCCCCTCAAGCACCACAGAGTCCAGCGTCACCATGACAACCACGCCCCCGCCCGCGGCTGCCAAGATGGTGAGCTGGTCGAAGTAGGTGCGGCTCCGGTCCTCAAACCCACGCTTCGAGGGCGCCCAGGCCAGGTGGCCATCTACAATAATGCCTGGGAAAAAAAAGCCAAGATCATTCAGAGCCTCTCACATGTACTTTAGTATAATGGTGAGGGAACTGGGCTTGTAACGCTAAGGGTACAGGTGCTCAATTCCCAGGAGGGGCACTGCCGTTGTACCCTTGAATGAGGTACTCTAGTTCTATAAATGGATTGTAAGAAGAAACGTAAGAAATGTAAAACTAAGCTGCTCTATGAGCGGCGGATAGCGTAGCAGTCTAACGCACCATATTTTGGCTGGTCCGATATGGTGTGCACTACCTGTCAGGGATGTGGCTCAAAACCCATCTCTACCAGACCGGCCCTGGTCATCAGCCCCGATCGGGGGCAGCATTTGGCTGTCCGCCCCAGGGGGAGGGGGAAGGGTGAGCCGGCTCGGATCCGCTGTGAGGCACATAAGGAGTCTCCAGAATGTGGGTGGGCGAATTCCATTTCCAAGGAAGTGGAGTTCGCTGCCCTCTGAGAATTAGCTTGCCTCGTAGAGACAAGCGGCAGACCCGTGTGGGGAGGGTAAATCTAATAAATAGAGGGTGTAATTGGCTACTACATGGGGAAATTTTTAAAAAAAAGGCTATAATAATACTTAATCAACAGGTTTAATTTACCACTGTAATAATTAAGCAAAAAAATATAATTACACATTATTAATAATATACACCATTTAGCAGACGCTTTTATCCAAAGCGACTTACAGAAGTGAATGCATACATTTTCAGTATATGTGGCCCCGGTGGGGATTGAACCCACAACCTAAGCGTTGCCAACGCTGTGCTCTACCAACTGAGCCACAGAGAACCACTTATTACAGCTATTTTACAGAGATAATTACAGCTAAAAGGACAACTTTACCCATATTACATTACATATTGACATATTATATACTTATTTCAGAATTTTCCCATTTTCCTCCAGTTTGGTGGCCAATTTTACTCTCTTCTAATTCAGCTATCCCCCTCAATGGCGAACCGCCTCCTGTCACCTCCTGCCTGCCGCCAAGCTGTCGACCTTAACTCTGGTACACACAGAGTTTGCAGGAGGCAAGCTCATGACGGCTTCCCCCTCCCCCTGGGGCAGACAGCCAATCGCCACCCCCAAATGGGACTCCTGGTCAGAGCCGGGCTGCTGCAGCTGGGGGTCAAACCCAGGCTGCAGTGGGCAACCTGCACTCAGAACAAACGCCTTTGCCGGTTGTGCCACTAGGGGGCCCTATATTAAATGTTTTATATGTTCTCCTTTGTCCTTATTGTAGTATGAATGCAACAGTATATACATATTTTTATATACATACAGACATTTTTCTCTTCAAGTTCCTGTTTAACTAGTTTGAAGTCTAGTGATTTTTCTGTCTTAGTATAGTATAGATTGTGGAAAGATGGATGGACAAAACACAATTTAGATTTTTGGGCGAAGGTGGCATGCAAACAGTAATTACGATTACACGTTTGTTCAGCTCTTTTAAAAAGGTCAATCTCTCATGCTGCAAATATGTTTACGAATGCAACACAGCAAATCCAGAATTTAAAAACAGAAGTTTGCGCATGTGCTCTGAAATCCAGGAGCGCACGCACGCCCTGTGTGACACTACTGCGGCTGCAGCACCTCTCTCTGGGTCCTCCAGCAGTCGCAACACGTCATTGGCTCGGCCATCGATGGTGAAACACAGGTTTTGATCCGACTGGGGGATCGGGACCACAAAGTGGGGGTCTCCATCCACTGGAAGACAGTGAATAACAGGCCCTGATCACAGGCAGTCCTGATCAGTTCTCTCTGTGTGTAATCAGAGAGAACTGATTACGCACACAAACGATTACAGACACAGAACCTGTTACTGAGCAAGGAGAAGACAAATTTAACCTAAACTAAAGTGGTTATAGCCACAGAATTTAGTTTTAGAGACACGCAAAATCCCTGTGCAACACAGACCGAACAAGGTCTGTTTTCACAGGCAGGTGAAAACACAGCTAAGGAATACATCACTGTACACATGCATACTGATTCATTACTAATAACCCCCACAGTCCCCAGACTGCAACACACCTCCTGGGGAAGGTGGGGAGGTGAGGGAGGGCCCTTACCTGAGGAGGTGAAGATTCTCTGGGAGGTCGGGCTAGAGAGGCTGTTGTCTGGAAGGAGAAGGATTTTGACAAAAAGCAGACCTGACCCTCCATAACCCTACTCCCACCCACACCCCTGTCCTGAATATAATCGCACAGAATTTAAGGCCAATATCCTCACTCCCTCAGCACCCCAGGGTGGAACTGGTCACCTGGGCAGGCACAGGTAATCTGGCCGAAAAAAGATCACTTGATTGGCATAATGTATATAAGGACACAAGCCAGGTACAGGATGTTCCCCAATACCACACACCTCCACTCCTCAGCCTATTGACAAAGCTGGCTGGTATTCCCTCTCTATGAGAAGAAAACTGCATATTTTACTATTCATTGCCCTTTCACATAAAATACCTCCATACATCTCATCTCTCTTGACAGTTTGACACTAAGTACAGTACTCAACATTGTCTTGTTCTAGAGGTTACATTCTCCTCTACAGTTTTTAGCAAGAAAGCTTTCCATTTTAATGCGCCCCATATCTGGAATAACTTTAAAAAACTGCATCTATACAATATCTGGTACACTTCAGCCATTACAAAACTTACATACCCAACTCACTGAAAGTTGTGCAAGTTTTATTTGAATGAAAAGTGTAAAGTGATTGTTCGGGTCTCTGTCTGTTATGTGTTATATTGTCTCTTATTATTCTTATATTTGATGTTTGTAAGTGCTGGGCCCCACTACAAATGAGGCTTCAGTCTCACTTGGGCTTCCCTGCATAAATAAAGGTTTTGATTGATTGGTTGATTATTGGGAATACTGTGCAATACTTCTGTTTGTAAATATATATATTATATAAATATTTATGAAATAAGACTAAAACCTGACCTGACAGAGAACTGTCCACGTGTCGCATGAGTAACGCTGTACTCACCATAACTGTCTGAAATGTCCCCTGAAACAACAAACAGCAAGCACATCTTAATTACAGTGGATTTAATCAGCAAATGCCATCAAACACAACACGCCAGAGCAGATCATTCATGCTGATCATTAATAAGAGAAAGTGAAATTAGGTTAAAACTCTTACCTCTTAAAATGTGTGAAACCACAAAAGCGATTAGAGACTGCAGGGAGCAATATGAGCCATAAAAGCTCATTAATATGCATCTGTTTGTACAGTTAGCTGAGACCTAGGGTAACTTAAACTATTAAAGAACAGCTGGAAAAATATATATAATTAGTTGAGTGTTGTCCAATTAGTGGTATTCCATTTCATTCTGTTGTTGTACCCTATCACTTGCCTAATATCCCATAATGTTAACACCTGCTGTGCAACATGCAATATGTATGTACTGCAGTCAATTCACACCCCAGCAATTCTGAGCCATGTTTATTTTACCCAAGGTCTGCTTTGCTATGATGATTTGCTACCAATAAAGATTAAAGGGCAAAATATGAAGCCATTCAATTTTGTTTAATTTAAATGTTATTTATCATGCACATTTCATGCATATTGTGGTATCCCAAGGGGCAGGACGAGGAAATGGCTGGCTGCCTCTTTAATTCTTGGGAGCCACTGGAGAGGGAAAGACTGCATTTCTCAGCAGCCTGCAGTCCCACAGTTGAAGCCCGTAAAGCCGGAGGACTATGGACAGCTGAAGGCAATTTAGAGGCCTATTTAAAAGACTTGTTTGTGTTACACTGGGAGGGAGTGTTTTGGAGATTGTGGAGTGTTTTGGAATTGAATTGAATTGAATTGAATTGAATTGAACTGAACTGAATTGAACTGAATTGAATTGAATTGAATTGAATTGAATTGAATTGAATTGAATTGAATTGTTTGAGGACCCTGCTTTGTGCACCGACTTTTGGACTGTTTGAGGAACTGGAATGGATTTTGGACTTGGATTACGGACATCGACAACGAGTAAGGATTGTGGATTTTATGTGTTTGAATTCCCCCGAAGACCCCGCCCTTTGTTTTCTGTTTTGTCAAGATTTGGTTAATAAACTATCGTTTTGTTTGTATTACTGCCTCCTCTGGGCTATTTAACTGCCTAGGCCCTCTGCAAGGTCCGTGAGTGTCACCCAACCCCAAGTGACACCACAATATGTTCATGCAAACACATTCCGGTTTCTCTCCTGCCAGTGCAGGCAGAGGGAGATTTGGGTTTAACCGTTGCTATTTGCCCTTTAACTTACGGGAGTCATAACTGAGGTCATAATCGTAGTCATAGTCATCATAATCTGAAAAATTCAATCAGAGAGAATTAAAGTGGGCATCTGTATCACCTCCCTGTTACACATATTACCTGTTACCTGTATCACCTGCCGGCGACATATATTATCTGTCTAATCTGTATCATCTATCTACGCCCTTTATCACATTCCTGATATCTTTATCACCTATCCCTGGAACTACAGCTGAATCTGAATTGCTGTTTCATTTAAACATCCACCAACAGTAAATGTTGATTTTTATTTTCATCCTTACATTATTGCTAAAATGGTAAAGAAAGCTCACCTTTGACAAGGTCGATATCTAAAACAGAAGGGATACAAGGTTAGACTGGGATAATCGGACACTGCAGCAGTGCTCCCCACCCCCCTAAGAATACTGTAGAATAGTACTAAATATTTAAATGTCAAAACTATTATTTCAATTCGTTCATGTAATACACAATTTCATAGTTCCACACTGGCTGCATTAATACATCTGCAACTGAACACACTTTAAACTTCCAAAACACTTTAAGACCATTTTCCTTCACTTTTCTGTAGTAGAATACAAAGAAGCAAGCAAGAAGCAAGAAGAAAATAGTTTCTGTGTGTGAGAGAGAATGTGATATGTGATGCAAAGTAATTTATTGTGAAATTATGTGATATATGTAATATGTTATATTATATGATGGGATTAAATGTAATGTGATGTAATGTAAAATGTGAAAATGTGATAATGTGTAATGTCTTTTCTGACAATGTTATAAGATATTTGATGTGGCATCGCATCAGGTGTGATGTGGTACTTCATGTTGATGTGCTTAGACATTATAGCATCAATGTGGTTGTTCATTTTCTCAAGCTGAATGCACTTTTTGTAAGTTTCTTTGGATAAAAGAGTTTGCTGAATGATTGTATTGTATGTGCTGCTCTAAAGTGGCACCTCTTAGTTCAGTAACTAAAATTCATACCTTTTTTCTCAACCTGAATGACAGTGGAGACATCTACAGGGAGGCAGAGAATACAGTACCATTACAATCAGGGACTCAAGTTTCTTCTGCAAAATCTATTTCTTACCAAACATGCTCACAGGAGCCTGCTGCACTGTAGGGCTGTTCTATGGGAAAATAAGAACCCAGGGAAGGTATTTGATTGGACATGTCAAGCTTCTATAAATCTGCCTTATAAGGGCATTTTCTGTGTGCTTCAGGTGAGCCAACTCCCTTCATTGTAGTACTTAGAGATCCACAAGAGCCGATATTACCGATATATAAATGCAGTACATTATTATTATGGCTTGACATAGGGAAATAACAAGTAAATTAGTGATGTATGTTTTTAAATCCATGCACACGTACACGCACACACACACACGCACACACAGATATGTGGTGGTTCTGTGTGGCTCAGTAGGTAGAGCACAGCGTTGGCAACGCTGCAGGGGTTGTGGGGCGGGTGGTCTGGAGGCGCGGCAGCTCTTACCCAGCAGCCCAGCTGCCTCCCAGAGTTTGGGGGCCTCGGTGGCCCCGGGCATGGGGATGAAGGTGGCAGCGATTAGGGTGGCGACCTCAATGGCCCCGGAGTCACTGTCGGGCTGGGGTGTGGACGAGGGCGAGGCTGAGAGGAGGAGGGTGGTGAGGTAGCCATATTGGACATCAGCAGGGGACACGGTCCCATTTTCAGGCTGAAAGGAAGACGGGAGGGAAGGTTTCCCAGTAGAGGGTAGGGGGGTTGTTTTTCCAGAACTGGGGAGAGGGGTAGAAGTTTTCCCAGTGGGGGTTGGCAGGGCTGTTTTGACAGAGCTGGTGGGATGGCCGAGAGGCAGGGGGGTAGTTTTCCCAGAGAGGGGAGATGGGGCAGTTTTGACAAGAGCAGGGGGAAGGGGGGTTGTTTTCTTAGGCAGTGGGGAAGCAGCGGCTTTTCCAGGGATGGGTGTACTGGAGGGCCTGGCAGAATGGGGAGGCAGTAGGGGGCGTCCAGTGGTGTGCAGACCAGAAGGGGGGTTGTGGGAGGGCAGTTTGGTGATGGGGCTGCTCTCGGGTTTGGCTTTGCCAGTCCGGGGGCTGGAGGTGGACCCGGGCTTTTTCGTGGTGGTAGAGTTGGTGGGGGAGGGGGTTTTAGAGATGGGGAGCGGGGTGTGGGCAGGGGTTGCAGGGGTTGCCGTGGTTGCGCCTGCACTGGCGGTGGTGGTATGGGTGGTAGGGACCGTGGTCGCCGTGGTGGTGGAAGAGGGGCTGGTGGTGGGGGTCACCTCGTCGATGTCCGGCTTTACCACCACCAGAGAGGTGACGGGGGTGACAAAGTTGTACTTGAGGGAGAGGTTGGTGGCCTTCTCACCCAGCAGACGCTGAGTAAGGGGGTCGGTGCTGTTGAGCTTAGCCTGGAGCAGCTCTTTGATGGTGAAGTACGCCCACAGCCGCCGAACAAAGCTGGAGATGCCATCGGGGCTGGAGAGGCAGGACAGCAGCTCCGCTGTGTCGTTTCCCCCTGGCCTGCCGGTCGGCACATCATTCTCCAGCCTCAGCTTGTGGTTGGAGTCGGTGGCGGTCAGGGAGACCTTCAGGTCCTGCACCCCCGGCTTGACCCGTCCCGCCACCACCAGCTCTGAGCCCTGGAAGTAGTTTGGGAAGAGGGCACGGGTGACATCGTAGGCCTGGTCGTCCAGGTAAGAGAGCTGGACGTCGGAGAGCAGGGGGCTAGCCACCTCGTCGTAGAATCCCTTGAGCTGCAGTGCGGCGTCTGCATCCTCGTACACCGTGCGGGCCACACCGCGGTTCTCCAGAGCCAGCCGGCGCAGCAGTGGGAAGTCTGCATCGTCGCCGAAGGCCAGGCCAAACAGAGAGGCTGCACCCAACGCCTCCCGGGCATTCCGCAGGATGGCCTCTCCCGACGTGACACCAATGGTCGCCTCACCGTCCGTCAGGAATATTACCAGTGGCACACGCCGACCCCCTGACCCCTGTGGAGCCGCTAGATGAGGGGGGGTTCACCAACTGGGCCGCAGAGAGCAGGGCGGAGTTAATGTTGGTCCCTGTGGAAGGGGAAGACAGAAAAAACTGTGAGGTAAGTACAGAAAGAACCCTTCATACAGAGGAGAATTGCAGGCCCACCTCCTACCTGTAAAGGAAAATGTATGCTTTATGCGACAAGTGTCCCACAACACGTCGCGCAACGTTTCGAGTTTTAAGCATTCATACTTTCTGTGACAGCATTGCGTCATTTCTATGGTAACCAGCTCGAGCAAACTGACATTTATTTACGTAGACAAAAAAGGCTAACGTTAACAATGTATAAGGAAGATTAGTTGGATTTGGCGGAGGAAGAGTTGGTTTTGAATCTACTTTTGTTGAGAGCCACTTAACGAATCTAGGAAGGAGCAGGGGGAATACTTGCTGTTGTGGCAAATGCGTGAGGTGGATGAGGAGATGCATTTGAAGTAAGTTGAAATTTAATTAATTAATAATAATAATAATAATATATGGCACCTTCAAAACAATGCAGTACAAAAAAGATCAGATTTCAGGTGAGTAGAGGGACCAGAGTGGACACTACGGCCAGCACATTCCACTATTTACAGGCTTAGCAGGCAGCCGATTCCGGGCGACACAAAATATACAGAAAGATATCTTACCTGTTTCGCAACTGTTTCCATTTATATCTGAATTGCAGCTCGTCTTTGACCAGATTCCTTGAAATCTCCCCCCATGAATTGGCCGTCTTTATGGTGTCTTTACAATTTTTTCTTGTGGGGTTATAAATGTGAGGATACCTCCTCACCTGCTCCCCTAATATTTCTTGAAAACCGTCCATTGCAATAACATGAAAACGTCAAAACAAAGTCAGATGGAAGTAGTATTCTGTATCTCCATGGCAATGGAGTTTACCTCATCATTCCAACCAATCAGATTATGCAACATTTTATGACGGTACCTGCGACCTTTCATTTTTCTGGAGGTATGCGACACTCTCCGCGATGGTGGTCATAAAGCATAAATTGGCCTTACGGCCTGTAATTTCCCACCTTCCACCTTTAAGGCCTGTGATTATCCACCTCTTACCTTTTAGGCCTGTGATTGCCCACCTCCCACCTGTAAGGCCTCAGGTTAGCAGATCAGAAACACTTACACCCCTCTGCGTTGATCTTCTTGACAAAGTCCTTGGCTTCGCGCACGTTCTGCCGCGTTGCTTGCACCGCCCTGCCTTTCTTCCAGGTATGCACCTGCATGAGCAGCAACATGGGGCAGACAATAAGCAGCTGGCCGTTGTCATCATACTGCAGGTCTGGTTCCCAAGCAGGACGCTGCTGTAAATGGATGATATGTACACACAGTAGCTGCCTGTCGAGCGTGTCAAGACTCCAAATGCACCTTGTCTGAGAAGGTGATAATGTTGAAGTGGTCTCCTTCCCTCAGGTCACCCAGGATGGTGGTCATGGCCTGCTTCGTCTGAAAAGAGAAAACACATCTTTTCACCTTCCTGTCATTTCCTGTTTCCTGCCCACTATACAGTTTAAAAATATATATATATTGTAGTTACGCAACTTAATTGAAAAAGGGTACTTAATCAGATCTGAGCAAAATGAAGTACTCCTTTGATTGTTCAGGTCAGTCAATAAGTCTCAGATGGAGGAATGGGCAGAATTCTACCTGCTTGATTTTAGTGCCAATCATTGACCCACTGATGTCGATGACAAAGATTACGTCCTTGGGAACAACAGGAAGTCCCCGTGGGGCAAAGTAATGCACAAAGTATCCGTCGTATATCTGAGATGGAGAAACAAGAAACCAGAACTCACATTGATTAACTGAGTAGTTAATTTTCAGTTTGTACAATGTGCACATTGTCAACCATAATACACCTGCATCTGTATCTATTAATTTACATTTTACATTGACATTTTAGGCATTTAGCAGATTCTCTTATCCAGAGTGACTTACACAGTTTACATTTCTTTACATACAATCCATTTATACAGCTGGATATTTTACTGAAGCATTTCAGGTACCTTGCTCAAGGGTACAACAGTAGTGTCCCACCTGGGAATTGGACCTGCAACCTCTGAGTTACAAGCCCAGCTCCCTAACCATAACACTACACTGCCAGCCCACTATTCCCATTTATAATCCTTTCAGGGGGGTTCTACATTTACATTCACATTTTTTAAATTTTAAGCATTTAGCAGATGCTCTTATCCAGAGCGACTTACAAGATGTGCATTAATACATGGTAGGAACAATCATAGTTAGCGCACGAGATCGGTGCAGTAATACAGCAACTACGGCTGCTCCTAAATTGGTCTGATTACCGGG
Source organism: Aldrovandia affinis (assembly GCA_029706075.1). Classification (NCBI taxonomy): domain Eukaryota; kingdom Metazoa; phylum Chordata; class Actinopteri; order Notacanthiformes; family Halosauridae; genus Aldrovandia; species Aldrovandia affinis. The sequence continues at coordinate 162,880 of JAINUG010000101.1, forward strand.
TTCAGACCGGAGATCACAAGACTTTACTGTGAATCTTCACTTGTGCTTGCAACCAGTATGTTCCCCATATGACATCTTATTTTTCTCACGTCAGAATCTATCCATTTGTTATAACATTTATTGAATAGCAGAACTATGAAAAATAAATAATTTTGTTTAAATATAGAAACTTCATATAATTCATAATATGTTCTAAGTTACATTAGGGGTGGTATTACTTGTAAACACAAAGATGAACTTGTCTGTACACCGGTTACTGTTTTTATGTTAAAAGGTAAAAACAGGTGTGAGTGGCGGTGCGCATCCAGGTACAGGTGTGAGTTTTGCGCTCACCTGGACATCCCCCATGAGGTCGGTGAGCTCCACGTCATACTGGATGATGAAGTCTGCGTTCAGGCCCTTCGGGGAGGAGGTAGTCTGCTGCTGCAGAGTCGGGGTATAGTGCACCTGGGCGCAGCAAGGCGTCTGCACCACCTGAGTGGATGGAGGAGGCACCACCTCACCTTGAGGGCAGAGCAAGAGAGAGAGAGGGAGGGAGACAAAGAAACTGTCAGCCCTCAAGCCCTTCTCACCTTTCGTCTCCAATGTGTGAATCTTCTTACAAAATACTATCAGACACTGCACCCATACAGACATAATCTTGTACAGACACATAAACACACCTACACACTTACATATATGCACACACAAACACACAGACTTGTACATGTATACACACACCACACACACACTTGTGTTTATATATATATAGTGGGTATAAAAAGTATTCACCCCCTTTGGCATTTTTCACATTTTATTTTCTTACTTCATGGAATCAAAATTGATTTAATTACAAATTCTTGCCACTGATCAACACAAAGTACTGTTGGTGTGACACCGACTGTCAAACATGGAGGAGGAAGCGTGATGGCCTTTTGCTGGATGCAGAGACGGCGACTTGCACAGAGTGACTGTTAAGCCACGTTAACCCATTACTTGTTCCCTGAAAAGGGCTGCTCATATTTTCTGGGCTGTCTAAGACGATACAAAATGATCTGATTGAAGCCATTGCTGCTACCGTTCATGAAGAGATAAGGAGTGAGATTGCCGCTGCACCTTTTTTTGTATGGCAGATAGACAAGACAACTGACATATCCTGCAAAGCTCAGTTGTCCATAATTGTACGCTATGTCGATGGTGCGGGAATCATACAGGAACGTTTTATTGGATTCTTTGATGTGTCAGGAGGCAGGGATGCAGTAGATTTTGTAGACAGAGAGATGGCTTGTTATGATTACAAACAGAAACTTGTTTGTCAAACGGATGATGGCGCGGCTGTCATGGCATCTTCATTGAACGGGCTTCAGGCGAAAGTGAAACAGGTCGCACCATACGCTGAGTTTATTCATTGCTATGCACATCGGCTCAATCTCGTGCTCGAATCTCGAGTCAAGGAGCAAAATGCATACCGGAGGCAAGGATTCTTTTTACAACTTTGTTCGGTTTTTCCACATTTTTTAGCAAGTCAAAAAGGGGATGACTTATTTAGAGGAAAGTGGTTGCTCAAGGCTTCCGAAAAACGCCCCTACTCCGCATTTGTGAAAAGCGCTATACAAATAAATTTGATTTGATTTGATCAAATAGAAATGCCTACAGAAAGAGAGGTTGTTATGTCAGTTACATGTCTTTTGAATAAAAGCTCATGGACATAATATGCTGGGTTTATCTGCTAAATGATATGTTGTTTATACACATATAAAGACATTGAGTGCTGTTTTAAAAGGGGGGTTGTTTCACCAAAAATGTTGGTCATCAGCCACCACTAATATATATACACACAAACACACACATGTACTCCTGTACCTGAGACAGTGTTGGAGAGCAGGCGGCTGGTCCTGAGGGGTAGGACCTGTATGAAGCTGATTCCGGATCTCTCCGCCACGCTCACCTCCAGTGAGAGGTTATGTACTGGCTGCCCAGGCCGCAGACCCAGCACTAGCTCATACTGACCCAGTCGCCGTGACAACAGCTCCTCGTACGTGAGGGAGAAGGACAGGCGTGTACCCGACGGCACGCTCACCGCAACCCTGAACTTCTCCACCTCCCGCTCCCTGGTGGAAACACCATCCATTCTTTCTACAAACATCCTCCAAAAATGTGTTTCATAATAAAAACAAGACTGAAAGAAACAGGCCAAGAGTGTCTGGCAAAACACTTGAGATCTAAACTCTGGTTGTATCTGACTGACTTAATGCATGTGGTGCCAACAGTATTACAATATCACACTGGCTTGGTGAAGATATAATTGCCAGTAGTATAGGCAGTATCACACTGGCTTGGTGAAGATCTAATTGCCAGTGGTATAGGCAGTATCACACTTGCTTGGTGAAGATCTAATTGCCAGTGGTATAGGCAGTATCACACTTGCTTGGTGAAGATCTAATTGCCAATGGTATAGGCAGTATCATACTGGCTGCCTGGTGATCTAAATACCGGCGGTATCAGACTGACTTGGTGGCAACAAGCCCAGCTGTCTTCCCCCTCTTCTTGGCCGTGTCATAAATCTTCTTGGCCACACTCCTCTCCTTCACCTCAGCCACATACATCTTCCCATTGGAGGTTCTGCAGCAAAAAAGAGGAAGGGCAGGAAGGCGATAAAGGTGTTTGTGGAAAAGCCCTTGTTGGCATGTCATTATACACCTGGCACTTTCCCCCATCCAGGTGCAGCACTAAATGACACACGCTGCCAAGGCTGAGGCGTAGTTTCATAATTATATACATTTACTTGTTTGCAGCTCTGCCTGCGCTCCTCAGTTTATAATCATTCTGTTTATAATCACTTTAGTGCTCGCTAAGGGACCTGTTCAGAGTTGAGTTAAGCTCACGGAACATGGAGATGAGTCCAAAACATTGCACCTCACTTGTCTGTTCGTATTCACACTTATAACTTATTTGTGTAATTAAGTGCCCCTCTGGCAAGTTGCGCATCTAGGGAGGGGTGTTTCCAAAATAGAGGCGTGTCTTGAGATGTTCGCTATTCTGACTATTGACTTAAGATAAGCAATGTGTGCCCCAGAAAAAAGGTTGAATAAGTAACATACCACTACCTGGTCACTGTTTGTATTGTATATTGTATTTTGTTTGTTTGCTTGTGTTTGGCCATTTGAGCCTTTACTTGGATGCACAGGTCTCTGTAATTGTGCTTCAGTTCATCCAAATTACGTTTAAATTCCTCCAAATTTAGTATCCTCCTTTTCATGCCAACTATCCCCCCTCGTACTGTGGGACCAGCAGTGACAAAGGTGATGAACCGCCTCCTCCGAGACGGCGACCGTAACTCCGGTACACACAGAGCAACTCTTGTATGTGGCGAGCTCATGCCGGCTTCTCTCCTGCCCTCCCACAGGGTGGACAGCCAATTGCTGCCCTGAACGGGACTCCCAGCCAGAGCGGCCAGGGCTCAAGCCCTGACTGCAGTGGGCAGCCTGCACTTCGGGCGAGTGCCTTTACCACTGCTCCACCCAGGGGCCCTGCATTGTCAACTTTGAGAGAATTTACACTGTATGATGTAGAATAGTGTTTGCTGGCCTCATTCACCAGTATTCTAATTCTTCCCTCAGCTTCGACTTTCACCACTTTGCTTCCTGCTTCTCCATCTCGGCTACTGTGTGAAGCACTCGCCTACACAGGTGCTTCTCCTGACAGACAATAGTGTAATACATTTGCTATTAAAAAACACACCACAAAGCAAAATAGTTTTTCAATTAAAGGCACACACTATTTGAAAGGCACACACTAGGGATGAAATGAGACTCTTGAATGGAAAACACAGGTGAAACAATACTCTCTGAAACTTTATAGCTAGTCAGAGATCAGGTATTCAAAAACGATTCATTTATATTTTTCTGGTGCTCCGCCTGAGTTAAGCACATGTGCATAGCAAAAGTCTGAATACGAACATTTTTTCTGCGCAGCCGTTGTATTAACTGGAGGAACTTGCTTAAACTCTGAATAGGGCCCTAAATCTGGCTGATCTGTGATCACATTCTGCTAGCTAGGATCTGTGCGGATTCACTGATCTCAAATCCTCTGGACAGCTCATCCCGTTCGCTGAATCGATCCACATCATATGAGTATCATATGATGGATCTGTGCAAAATCAGTCCAACCTAGTAGAGCATGACCAGTTTTAGGACTGTTTTGTGTTGCACAGAATTCCCTGCAGATTCAGAGATCTTTGCATTGTGCGGATGGCTCTGCCCACTGACTGCGGCAGCCAGATCTGCCATGCCCATGTCATATAGATGTGTACACAGAATTCCTCACAGCATAACACACTCAACACAGAACCTGTGTGAAGCCATGTCAACGTGATCACCCTCCTAAATCACGACTGCTCAGAACAGCAATTTGGAACAGTGGTTAAGATACTGGGTTTGTAATGAGAAGGCGTCAAGCACAAATCTTAGGTGGTACAATGGCTGTGCCCATGAGCAAGGTATGGAACCTCACTTAGATAATTAAAGTAATAACATGTGAAAATGGAAGTCTGCCATGTAATAAAGTAATAATAAAGTGTGTTTCTCTGGAAATTTTTAAATGAAATCATGTGACCTGAGAAAGAGGGGTCAAAGGTGAAAAGTAAAAAAGTGATTTCTTTTTGAAAACAGAGCCCCCCCCTAACCATTTTCCCAACGAAAAACACCCAACCATGACTAAGTCACAGTCATGACCACCTCGCTGCCTTCAGGCTAGGAGAGAGGAGATATAAGCGAGGTTGCCACCTTTAAACAAAAATACATTTAAATAAGGAAAACACAACCAAAATAACCCGCACAAGCTTGAAAGAGAGCCTTTCTCACACAGAGCGGAGCAAACAAAGGTGCCTGTATTTGTGTGGTACAGTGCAAATGGGAATATATGTGTGGGGGGGAATAGGCAGCGAACACAGAGACCGCAGTCACTCAGTGCAAAACTCAAGTGAACTAATGAAATGGAAATGCCACAAGAATTTTCCTCTAGGTAGCTGAAGAAGAGCAGACAGTGCCAGGCTGTGAGTGTGTGAGAGTGTATGCACGTGACTCTGTGTTAGAGTGTGTGTGTCTGTTTGCATATATACATTTGATTGTGTGCACTCGTGAGTGTGTGTGTGTATGTGCGTGTCTATGTATATACGCATCTGTGTGTGTGTTTGTGCACGTGTCTGTGAATGTGTATGTATGTGCCTTTATACGTGTATGTGAGTGTGTTTGTGTGTATGAGTGTGAGTGTGTATATGAGTGCACATGAGTCTATAGGTGTTTGCATGTATGTGTGTGTGTGTGTGTGTGTGTGTTTGTGTGTGTGTGCGTGTGTATGTGAGTGTGTGTGACTGTGAATGTGAGTGTTTAGGTTTGTGGGTGTGTATGTCAGTGTGTGTGAGAGTTTGTGTGTGTGCATGTGAGTATGTATGTGAGTGAGTGTATATGGAAGTGCATATGATTATGTAGGCTTGTGAGTGTGTTTATATACAATATATGTGTGCATGAGTAGGTGTGTGCATGCGAGTGTGTATGTGAGTTTGTGTGTCTTGGCCTGTTTCCTTGTTAAGCTGCAGTTGCAGAGAGAAAGAGAGCATTGCACTGCAGTCATTAATGTTCTGATTTCCGTGCACAAAGCCACTATTCATGCGCTCCTGACCTGCCATCACTCCCAAATCGAGCCCCAGGCTTCTCCATCGGCCTGTGATCTGTGTTTATTTGGGGAGCTTTTTTATTTCTTTATTTATTTTTAGTATGTTGGTTTACAGCCCCTCTCTCTCCACAGGGATCTAGGTTCCTGTCAGAGATCTTTGGTTTGGACCTTTTCATTTCTGGCTTCCTTCAGCACCATCTGAAGAGTTGGGCCTGCCCCAACTCTTGCTGTGTGTAAATCCTGCTCGGGAGGTGGGGGGAGGGCTGCTTATTTATTTTTCATCGCATAGATTAAAATCCAATTGAACAAATGAGCAAACGTGCATGTGCCTCTGCGTGTGTCTGTGTGTATGTGTGTATGAGAGAGAGAGACATACACACACAGAGAGACGGGGCACAACAGATTAAGAGAAAGAGGGAGAGACTTTAGAGACTTTGAATGGAGATCTTTATTAAGCAGTTGTTAACAGAGCCATTTTAAAAAGAGAACATAAAATTAAATAGAATTTTGAATGACATTTTATATTAAATTGACTTAAATAGAACATTGCATTTAAAAATAAGAGTGTGTGTGTGTGAAATAGAGAAAGAAGGCGAAACCCAGAGAGCACGAGGGCGAAAGAGACATCGAGGTCTGTGGCACTCACATGCTGAAGTTGGAGATGAAGGCAGAGGAGGGCAGATCTACTTCAAAGGCAGCCTCCTTGGTCACAGGCAGCGTGTTCCACACAGAGCTCTGCACGGTGGTGGCAGCATAGCGGGAAACCACAGAACAGCGCACGTGGAAATCTGTCACCTTCAGCTGGGAATCACACTGACAGCATTTAGTCACACTGCACTTAGTCACACTGGAACAGAGTCAAATCTAGTTCACTGGAACTTCAGCTGGGAATCACACTGCACTTAGTTATTTAGTCACACTGCACTTAGTTATACTGGAACAGAGTCACACTGGAACAGAGTCACACTGCACTTAGTTATACTGGAACAGTCAAACTGCACTTAGTCACACTGGACTTGAGTTCCATTCTGCAGATTTCATAGCTAAGGTTGGGTTTCTATTTGATGTGACCAAACTGGGTGAAATGATGGAAGATGACTTGAGAAAGCAGTGTATGGATCTAAGGAACGCTTTGTCTGACGGAGAATCTCACAACATTGACAGCCCTGACCTCTTCTCCGAGCTCAGAGTATTGCAAGAGATGATCCCTCAAGGAACCAACACTGCACTTCAAGCCCTTCAATTTCTGAAGTCAATTGAAGGCACGTTCCGACAACAAGTCGCATATCGGATTTTATTGACCATCCCAGTAACAGTGGCTTCAGGAGAACAAAGCTTTTCCAAATTGAAAATAATAAAGAATTATCATGAGCAGGAGCGGCTATGTGGACTTGCAATGCTCTCTATTGAGAAAGACGTTGCTTCAACCCTCGACGATGTGGATCTTATTGCTGAGTTTGCCGCAATGAAGGACAGAAAGATCACACTGTAGACAGTCAGCTAGTCAGTCAGATTGGTGAGTTGTTTATGCTTATTAAAATATTTTAATTCAAGGGGCAAAACTTTAGCTCATAGTTATCAGAGCCTATATAATAGCTACGATTCGTATTCAGCCCCCTCGCATTAATATTAGGTGGAAGCACCTTTTGCTGCAATAACCACTTTAAGTCTTTTTGGGTAAATCTCTACAAACTCTGCGCACTGGTTGAAGGTGATTTTTCACCCATTCTTCCGAGCAGAATTGCTCCAGCTCCCTCAAGTTGCTTGGACATCAGTTATGGACAGCAATTTTCAAATTAGGCCACAGATTTTCATTGGATTTCAGGTTAGGACTTTGACTGGGCCACTCAAGGACATTCACCTTTTTTATTCTTAAGCCACTTCAATGTAGCTTTGGCCCTGTGCTTTGTATTATTGTCCTGCTGAAAGGTGCATTTTCTGCCCAGCTTTAGTTGTTTAGGAGACTGAAATAGGTTTCCTTGCAGTATGCCTGTACTTTGCTCCATCCATTATCCCTTCAATTCTGGCAAGTTTCCCAGTCTCTGCTGAAGAGAAGCATCCCCATAGCATGATACTGCCACCACCATGCTTCACTGTAGGGCTGGTGTTTTGCATCAGTTGCATAGGTTTGCGCCATACATAACGCTTTGCATTTTAGCCAAAAAGCTCTATTTTAGTTACATCTGACCACAAAAACTTTTCCCACATTCCACATCCCAGCTGGATCACTCATGCGCTGTCTAGCAAACTCCAGGCGGGCTTTGAGATGTTGTATTTTAGGTAAAGACTTGCCACCCTGCAAGAAAGAAACTCTGTAGCTCTTTCAGAGTAATGTTGGCCTCACAGTGGCTTCTCTCCTGCCTCCTTGTTTGGCAACTGAGTTTAGAGGGATAGCCTTTTCTAGACAGGGTATGATGCAGCTTCCACTTCTTGATATCCTTCTCCTAATCCATGCCTTTTGATAAGCATATCTCTTCTTGAGAAAGCTCACAGGTGTTTTTAATAACTGAAATCATTACAATCACTTTTATGGCACACAGACAGAGGCCAATCAATTCAATGTGTGGCTCTTTGAGATAAATTACAGCTGCCTCCAGTGTGTAAATGCAGTACGCATGTCCACGATGCCTCTAGTGTGTTTCCTCATATTGTGGAGTTACAGGCTTTGCACTGAGAGCTGCATTAATGCCCACCCAGCATCCCAAGTCAAAACGCTGCATTCATTAATAGTTTACTCAAGGTATGGACCTAAATGAAGATAGTAAACAAACCTCTGGCTTTCCCCCTTTTTTTCATACAGTTACCATTTTCACTGGTGAACTGAAATGGTTTCAGTAAAAAAAAAACCCTCAATGTTCTGAAATTGAACGTGTGAGCTACCAGAGCAGGCCGATGCATTTTCAAAATGTTGTATCATTTCCCATAAATATGCTGCATGAAGCTGCTATTTGTGTGGCAGATGGCTGCCAACAGAATACACAGAAATATGTAAAAAATGTGCACATGTTCAGGCATGTAATGTAAAGCCATGGACAAGAGGCTCTACAGTTCGACAAATAACATGTAACATGCAACCTGTATGTGTCACTCAGCCAAGGATTAAGGTGAGTGAGGTTAAACATTTTGCACCTCATATATTGTGTAATACAATTCTGTTAACACCAATTTAACAGTTTAGAAATACGTTAACTGTGTTTAAAAAATCCTGAAAGAGAGACCTTTAATTCTGTAATAAAGTCCTGAATAATCACAATACTGTAAGAATGGCCGTGTCTGAATACCCATACTAGGTACTTAAGGTCTGTGCTGCATATTAATGGCACTGCATACTATTTAGTATGTGCTATTTAGTATGTGAGTATGCAGTATGCTGGGAACATGCGAATACTTCTTATTTGTGCCAATGTGGTGTCTTCTGTGGGTGTCTTCCGTGGGCGTTTCTGTGTTTTGTGGGTGTGTTCTGTGAGTGTGTCTGTGTTCTGTGACCATGTCTGTGGGTGTGTTCTGTGGGCGTGTCTGTATTCTGTTTATTGAAACTTCATCCAGCGATCCATCTGCTCAGATCCTCATATCTATCCATCCCTTTCAGGAACTCCAATTTTTCCTCCAATTAAAGATGTCATATAGAGCAGCTATATAGAGCTATTAGAGCAGCAATGAGAACAGCACTTAGAGCAGCACTGAGAAATAGCACTGAGAAACATTACAAAGGAACAGAAGATGCAATCAGAAGATGTAGAATTGACCTGAACAGCCCCAATTTACTGTGAAGCCAGAGGCTGGAGGCATTTACACTTTAGCCAAGTTTCCTGCTGCAAAGTGAGGGGAGAGCTGGGGGTCTGTCTGGGTGGTTGAGACACAAAGCTGAGAAGTGTGTTTTCAGTCTGTTCTACTGCTCCCTATGCAATCTCATACACACACACTGACACACACACACTCATGTGCACACACACACACACACACACATGCATGCATAAACACACACACACACACACACACCCCCGCATGCTTTCACATGCATATGCTTGGTATTTGGGAGGGGGCCTAAGCCATGCAGCTTCAGTGAGGCTTACACACACACATGCACTGAGCCATTAGAGGGGGATTTCTAGGACCAACACTCTCTCTCTCTCTGAGCAGAACAAAGGCACAGCACAGGGCCGTCCCACGGTCCTAACTGCAACTGCACATTGCCATGGCAGCTACCCAGCGGGGATGCACTCACCTCCAGCTTGGCAGGTCTGCTCTGACGTTTCGCCCTCTGGAAAAAACAACAGACCCCTGTTACAGGGGAACTCACTGGCAGACTCATAAACATGTAGAATACTGACCACAAACAGACTCGTGTGAGACAGACGGACACAAAAGGTACACAGGTACAGACACATGAAATACTGATCACAAACAGACTCGTGTGAGACAGACAGACAGACAGACACAAAAGGCAAACAGGTACAGACATGAAATACTGACCCAAAAGACAGACATTAAATACTGACCACATACAGACAGAGAACACACAATGTCAGGGGTGAGATAAAATAGCTGGGTGGGGCAGCGGTTACGGAGGCGGACTCGTAACCAATAGTTTGCAGCAGGTTTGCAAAGTAACTTTGGCTTGCAGTGCCATGCATCCACAGCTCATGCTTACATCACGTGATCGTCAAGAAAACATTTAGTCAGAGCATCCTACCTGCTACAATTGGGTTGATCAACACAGACACACGCTATCGTAATTTAGGTAAATTGTTTATGATATAACAGAATGATGATGATAGTATGACAGTAGTCAAAATTGTACTTAGATCATTTGATCTAGTAGCTATGCTTGCTACTAATAGTGTAGCTAAACTTAGCAAGCATTTAAACAATGTACAAAGACTAGTTAGGCTAGCTAGAACATCTGCTAAGTGAACAAGAGATATTTAGGCTTGCACAAATATATTACAACGTTGAATATTTATTTGTAAATGTATTTTTGTTGTGCAACAAGCCCAGTATGTAGTTACAAAGTTCCAAGAGGCTTTATTCTATCAATATTTCGACAAATCTAATGACCTGTTTTTACTTGGGGGGAGGGGGCTTTATACCATTTGATATGATCTCCAGCATCCAATGGTGAGGTTTCGGCCTCGAAGTTGCTTTAGAAAAAGAGTGAATCGGGCCTATTCATGAATGGCGGGGAAAAGGGGGATAAAGGCCGTCAGTGTGTGCAGGGCGGCAGTGAGCGTGCGCTCCTGTGGCTTCCAAATGTTACTGTTGCTCACAAATCACCGCTGTGTCAATACATGACCACATAACCTGGAGACTGCCTGAAAGGTCTATAAACAGATACAGAGGACTAACCGCCCCCCGAGGGAGCCTCCGCTCTGAGCTGCACAGTGCTCGTATTTTATCCGCTGTTGTGTTGCCCTGAATCTGCCAAATCATCGCCGTTCTGTGCTCAGATATACACCTGCCTAAGCTGCACACACAAGACCGTTTGAATAGTTTATTTAACTGCGTGTTCTCATCGCCATCTCCATTGGGAATGGCAGAGAGCCTGTTTGCGTTTTGGATAGCTCCAATACGATAGCTGGATAGATGCATTGCATCCATAATGGTCTGTTTGAGTTTGCGAGCAATCAAAATCTAACGGTGAATAGACGGGTCAACTCAGTGTGACATTGCTGCCAACTATTTATTGAGCAGCAGCAGTTTCTAAAGTCGTACATTTTTTGTCTTTGAAACTTTCAGCACAGCCATGGTATGCCACATTCCAGGTTCTGTGGTAACTTTAGACCCAAAACATTCCCGTTGCTCGTGGCTGAGGAAAACTTACCTGGAGAAAGAGATTATTCCCGGTGCCCACGCGCGCTCGGTATTCCTCTGAAAATCCAATCTGAATAAATGCGGTCAAGAAAATCACAATCCACAGGAGTCCGAAACTCCGCGTCACTTCTTCCATGTCTGTATCAAACGTTGTTTCCAAACGCACCAAGGCAGAAATCCAGAAAATCCCAGCAAAAAAGTTCCGACCCGTGTGGGACAGGCGCCGCACACAATAAATAAGGGGAAATCTTTTTTGGAAAGGTGCAGTCTCTCTCACTGGGTTTCGGTTTTTGTACCACACTCTAGCTGAAAATATACATTAGATTGGGTCGTTGCCATGACAATTAAAATATTGCAATTTCTTGGCTCCAAAACACTTATTAAGGGTACTCTCGATTAAGAACGACTGTTGGATGAGTACACGCCAGCCCGATTCTATAAGTGTGTGCGCAAAGGTAAACGTGTGGGTGGTGTTCCTGCGATGTGTACTACTCCTCCTCGCGAGTACATACTGGAAATTTCGCAGGCGGCTGCCATAGGACCGGGACCAATCTGAAGGCTCAAAGTTAACCCCTAAAAGCCGACAACCCGCGGTGAACTCAAACTCAATGCCTCTGAAACAGTTAGGTAACATAGTCTACCCCAAGTATATGCAGTGATGCTTGAAAGTTTGCGAATCCTGCAGGGGATGATCATTATTTTCATATAGAAAAATAACCCAATAAAATCTTTATCTAAACCTCAATTCTTAACGAAGATGTCACAGATAAAGGGCACACACAAAGAAATATAATATATTTTCATTGTTAATTTAACAAAATTGGTTTATTTAACAAAAACTCAGATATCTTTGTGTGCAAAAATATGTGAACCCCTTCAATCAACTTGTGGCACTTCCTTTAGCAGCGACGACTTGAAGCAAACGTCTCCTATAACCACTGATCAGACTGTGGCATCTTATTTGAGGGATTCTCGCCGACTCCTTACAGAACCCAGTCAACTCAGTGAGGTTTGAGGGTTGTCTGGCATGAACAGCCCACTTCAGGTCCTGCCACATCATCTCAATTGGATTTAGGTCAGGAATTTGACTCAATGTTGGGTTTTTGCCAGACATCGCATTTTTGATTGTGACCAAAAAATATATTTTGGACACATCCGTCCAGAAAACAGTCTTCCAGAAACATTCAGGTTTGTCCAGGTGGTCTCTAGCAAATTTAAGAGGGGCAGCTTGGTTCTTTTTAGAGAGCAGAGGTTTCTTCCACGCTACCCTTGCATGGCAATTCAGCGTTCTTCTTATTGTTGATAGATGCGCAATGACATCAGGTGTAGTGAGGGAGGCTTGTAGATCCCTGGGTGTTATTCTTGTGTTGCTTTTTACTTGATTTATTATTTTTATTGTGGCTCTTGGTGACATTTTAGAAGGACGCCCACTTCTAGGCAGAGTCACTGTGTATTAAATGCTCTCCATTTGTATATTATTTGTCTCACAGCAGACTGATGCAGCCTTTTTGATATGATTTTATATCCTTCACCAGACTGATGCGCACTCACTACTCTCTTCCTGAGGTCCTCTGAGGTCTCCTTAGATCCCGGCATGGTGTGTTTTGAATTCACCTGTATGGGTAACACCAAACTGATCAGGTTTCTTACCTATATTTATAAGAGTGTCACCCAAACTCGATCTGACCTTTAACTTGTTAACTTGGTACCCAATTGTATACCCACCTGATTCTACTTACCTACTTGATTTAACTAAGGCAACAGGAGGTTGAATAATTGTTTCCATATTTTTACTCTACTATATGCACAATTTCTAGTTCTGATTAAATAAGGATTTTGTGGTAAAAAAATAGATTTCTATGATTACACAAGAGGTTCATGAACTTTAAAGCATCACTGTATTCTCAGTAGTAGAAAATGCACGTGAGGACATGGCTTTGGGCGGCACGGTGGTGCAGTGGATAGCACTGTCGCCTCACAGCAAGAAGGTCTCGGGTTCGAATCCAGGCCGGGGGCCTTTCTGTGTGGAGTTTGCATGTTCTCCCCGTGTCCGCGTGGGTTTCCTCCGGGTACTCCGGTTTCTTCCCACAGTCCAAAGACATGCACGTTAGGCTAATTGGAGAGTCTAAATTGCCCGTAGGTATGAGTGTGTGAGTGAATGGTGTATGTAGTGCCCTGCGATGGATTGGCGACCTGTCCAGGGTGTATTCCTGCCTCTCGCCACAATGCATGCTGGGATAGGCTCCAGCCCCCCCGCGACCCTAACTAGGAATAAGCGGCTGAAGATGAGATGAGATGAGACATGGCTTTGTCTGAAATAAAGTCAATCACTCCATCATATTGATGTATTAACTCTTAGGGAAATCGATACAATGAATATTCCACAATAAATATGCCAAAATAACTAATCTTAAATGTCTATTACTTCCAATGATGTGATGCATAATTGCTTACTAACTTAGCTTGAGGGGGAACCATTGATTATGGAAAATTAATTGGATCTCATTGATCTGATCATCTTCTGAATGCTGCCATTGCTACACAGATCAGGTAGAATATGGACAAAATTGGAATATTCGCCACTGACAAGAACCAAAATATTTTCTGCAGTAATGGCATATTGGACTCTATACATCAAAAGCGCACTATATATTCAACGATGTAAGCTGTGACTGGAACATGATCAAGAGCAAAGGATGTAGTGTGTAGTCTCCCAACTAATAAAACGATGTATGGTGTTACATGATTGGGAGGCTGTCGACTGGAACCTGTCAGGGTTTGATCCAGGTGTTGTCATGAAACACTGGGATCAAACCTCGATGGACGGTCTCACTGCTAACAGTCTCTTTTTCGGTGCTGTAGGCTCAAACCTCATCTTAATGGTGATGAGAGATGGGAGACTGCTAGTGATGCCTGAAATGGTTGATAATGTGTAGCAGTTTCAGAGACTATCAGAGAATCAAATCACCACGCTTGACAATTTACTCCAAAAATCTATTTTATTTTTTTAGGCAGAACAGAATTAATTGCTTATTAAATTAATTGCATTCACAGGTTTGTTTTCTTTGCACAGTAAATGTTTTAAGAGCACACATGCTATTGAACACGTTTTCATGTATTACGTTTTCGTTACCTTAATAGGTAACAGGTTCAAGATAGTCCTTTTTGCGCATGGCCACATTTTTCCCATGGTACAGGCACATGCCTCCCACTCAATAGAAGAGTGTCCGTTGTCCTTTTAATTCAGAGAAAAAAAGACTATCAAAGCAAACGCATCAGCCACTGTCTGCCACCATTCTACAGGACTATCTTCCAGAGCTTATCCTGTGGAAAACCTATTTAAAACACTGTGCATTTGTGACTTTGACACAAATCACAGTGATGGTGTGAATACAAGGATCAGATTGTATTTATTAGCTTGGCAAAATCCTCAGACAGTATCACTGTAAACATACCCATTTGCAAGTCTCCAATTGCACATCTGTACAGTGTGTTTACTGAAGCAAGTAAGGTTAAGTACCTGTGCCCACAGGTGCAACGGCAGTGCACGACCTGAGAATCAAACCTGCAAACCTCCCATCTAGAGCCCCAATCCCTTACCCACGCCTCCACAATGGTACCACGGTTTCATTCATATCATAATTAATCTTTTCATGCATGTTGCCATTTAATCTCTGTATATTAGATGAATGAAAAGTTCCCCAGCACCCTGCTTTTCCACATGACTAAAACAGACCTCCCGCGTGGTCCAGTGGTTACAACATCCGACGCTGGCCACGGAGACCGGGGTTCAATTCCCCATCTCGCCAGAGTCGGCTCTGGCCGGGAGTGCCACCAGGGGCAGCGATTGGCCAGGGAGGGGGGAGGGAAGCTGACATGACGTTCACTGCGCATAAGAGTGGCCCTGTAGTACCGGGTAACGGCTTGGCGAGTGTCGTCTCGGAGGAAGCGTTATTTCGCCTTTGTCACTACTGGTCGGAGGACTATGGCAGCTAACTCACATTACTAGGGGGGGATTGACATAAAAATAGCGGGTCTAATTGGCTACGAAAATTGAATAAAATCTGGGAAAAAAACAAACAAAAAAACAGACTGTGACAGATTCACTTATTGGCTCCATACTCAACAGCTCCATTTATTTGATGGAACTACTCTCTTCCGATTGGGCAACAACTGGTGGATACGTCATGGTCTGTCACAGCCCTACCTTAATAAACCCTGCTTCCCCACAGTAAATCGTAATATAGGAAGTGGTCATCACTCAGGGTTCCTTATGCGTTGGCAGGATTGCGATTAGGGACTCCTGAACTGGCAACCGGGCCCGGGAAAATTGACGAGTGTGTGCTGTAGGTAGTCCTATAAATGACCACACAAAAAACTAAAAAAAGAACAAACTTCTCAACAGGTTCCTCAGCTCAGAGCAGGTCCACTAATCACCACATCTGGATGTCACAAGGCACAGGCTATTAGTTCAATGCATCCATATAATATGGAGATCGGGGGGAATCTGCACAATCTGTAGCGGGCTCCGAGATGTGAGGTGAGCACGTGAGCATCCGTTACAGAATGTGATGTCACCCCTTGAGAAGCAATAAGAGCATGATTCGTCCCCTTGGCTAGAAACCTCGGTCTTTAGCTCAGCAGGCTAATCGTGTCTCTTGTTGTGTTGTGTTGAGCCAGAGCGGCCCCACAGGGCCTTGGTTCGAAACTACCACCATTAGACCTGCTATGAACTGCTACCTGTGAACAAGCAACAGACAAGCCTATGCATGACGTCACACTCAATCACATCCAGTCACAAAACACCAGCTCACAAAAGCATCTCTAACCACTAGAGAATGACCTAGTACTACAAATACGAATCTGAACGAGTCTGTACGTTTCTATACCACCGTAATTCCATACTTAATTTTTACTTAATAGTATTGCATCTGAGTTTGTGTCACGTCAAGGCAGAAAACATCACAACATTACTTCAATCAAACGGTGCATTCCCTTCGTTCAAAGCCGAGCCAATGTAGCGCGTTTGCCGAGGACTTAACACTCAAACAGAAAAGGTCACATGACATTCCACATCACAGCATTTGTCCACAGTTACGCAGGGTGGTTCTACGGGAAAATAATGCGAGGGAAGGCATTTGGCTGGGCAGTTTGAGCACCCGTAAAAGCAACCTTGCAGGGGCCAGACCCATACAAAACCAAATGCTTTCCCTGGGGTACATTTACTTTGTTACAAGGTACCAGCAGTCAGGTTAGGTTACAGGTTAGGTCATACTTTATCAATCATAGTAGAGAAATGTAAAAAAGTATAACCTAACTTGATCGTCGGCACTCTGGAGCTGACAATACCAACAGTCAGGTTAGGTTATAGGTACTGTGTCAACAGTCAGTTTCAAGCTCCAGTTAGAGATTCATGGTAAGTGATGATTGTGAGGTAAACTACAGATACCCAATTTGAGATCAGCACAAGGTGCCGTTTAAGCAAGCTGTGATGTGACATTGAGCGCTCAGAGCCAGTGGGGGTGCCAGATGCTTCTCCCCTCTGTACCGTCCTCCAAACAGCCCACACTGGTAAAACTTGTGTACCATTTAACCCCCGAAGTAAACCAAAGCGCACTCTGCAATGTGACTGGCTGAAGACATAATGGCCTTCCCTGGGAAGACGCAGAGGCCCCTCAAACCCTTGCCCACCCAGGTGTCCGGAGGAGCATCACCCTGACCCCTCGCTGGTGGAATGATCAGTCCTCGGTCATGGTCTTCCGCGAGACTCAAAACTCACTTCTTCAGACTCCACTACCACTGATTCTGTATATTAACTCATTGTCATCGCCACTGTTTACATGTTTAATACTGTATTTCACATTTTGTATTTATGTTTGATACTGTAAAAATAAAATGAAAAATTCTACCAACCTTTTCTTTCCCTGTGTTACAGGCATGGTGTGCAGCTACCAACAATGATGTATATTGCTGTATTACTGCACTGATCTCTTGCGCGAACAATGATTGATCTTACCATGTATAAATGCACATCTTGTAAGTTGCTCTGGATAAGAGCGTTTGCTAAATGCCTAAAATGTAAATATAAATGTAATTGCTTTCCTTCCAAAGGAGCGTTGCAGTCTTGGGAAATATCCATGAAGTGGCTGGGGTTCTCACTTCGTTGATGTTCCAGTTTTCCGTTGGGGAGGCCAAGGGTTAATGCCCAACCCTTGCTCCTCCAGGTGGGTAAAGATCCATCCCCTCCTTGAGTTGTCCCACAGTGTCCTTATGCCCCCCATGTCTCTGCTTCACTCCATTTCAATAAAAAACATCCCGCCTTCAGTGCTCCCATTCGCTTTAGTGTGGACATGACAGGATGCACCTGCCTACAAACCCAGCGGGACGTCACAGAATCCCTGAGGAGATGTGAGACCATGCCAGCCTTGTGCTTCAGGACCAACTGCAACTGTACAATCATTATGGAATTATAGTACGCAAAAGTAATCCCAGCTGAGGTAAATGGGAAAAGCATGTAGCTGTGTAATTGAGGGGAGAGGGAGAAGTTGCCCCCATTTCTCCCTCTCTCTATATGTGCTCTGGGACGGTTAGCAGCGCCTCCTCTGGGTCTCGCGTCACGTCCACGTTCTGCAGCACAAAGAGGAGACACAGGAACACATGAACATACCAGAGTGCCCGGCGCTCCCTCTCCATCTCTCTCTCACATGCTCTCTCTCCATCTCTCTCTCACGCTCTCTCACCACAGGTTTGTCTCTGTGTGTGTTCACTGCTTCCACATGCAGGAAAATGGACTCCACCTTGCAGCCTGTGAGAAGGAGAGTGTAGCAGCTGTGAGAAATGTGACGTGTGACATCATCAGCAGGTGTGAGGAATGGGGTGTGGGGAGGCAGGCTTACCATAGGCCACGGGGGTGAGTTTCAGCACTGTGTGAAGAGGACACTTCAGGTACGGCAGCTCCACTGTGCAGAGAGAGAGAGAAAGAGGGAGAGAGAGAAATGTGTCTGAGATCATGCCCCACTGCTGCCTGTCCTACCTGCACTCTTCTGTTAGCATCTCACTGTTGCCTAGGTTACCTGAGCTCTTGTCCAGGAAGTAGGCAAGAAGGCAGCGCATGACAGCCTGGTGACACACTACCAGAACATTCTCCTGCCGCTCCAACTCCATGATCACCGGCTCCAACCGCTGCACCAGGTCCTCATAGGACTGCAGGAGAAAGAGGTTTCTCTCACACACACGAACACTCAGACACACATGTGTGTGCTGTGGGGTGTGTGCTTGTTTGCAGTGGACAGTATCAGGGCCCTACCTCGCCCTTGGGGTAACGGTAACGGTATTTATCCTGGTCCCTCAGGGCAAACTCTTCTGGGTAGTGCTCCTGGATTTCCTCATACGTCATCTCCTCACACACACCCTGTGCACAGAGCGTAGAGATGAGTCACACACACACACGCACACATACGCGTGCACATACACACACACCCTGTACACAGAACACAGATATGAGTCACACACACACACACACAGTGTGCGTGCACACACACACACACACGCACACACACCCTGCACACAGAACATAGAGATGAGTCACACACACACACTCACTCACTCACAGCATCAATCTCGTTGAGAGCCTTCCACTGCTCGTAAGGCACTTTCAGTGCCTCAGCGGTCTGGATGGTCCTCCTCATGTGGCTGGTCCAAACCTTCAGGTCTCGAATCGACTGGCTCTCAATGAACCCTGCCAGGGCACAAGCAAACTGCAGAACGTCCCCATTACTGTACGTGTGTGTGTGTGTGTGTTTAAGTCCCCTTATTCCTCCTCTCACATACCCCATCCCCCTATTACCCCTATCACATACCCCATTCCCCTATTACCCTTATCACATACCCCCTCCCCTATTACCCCTCTCACCCCCCTCCCCTTATTACCCCTCTCACATACCCCATCCCCCTATTACCCCTCTCACACTCTCACATACCCCCCTCCAATAATGACCCCTCTCACATATCCCCCCTCCCCTATTACCCCTCTCACATACCCCTCTCCCTTATTACCCCTCTCAAATACCCCCCTCCTCCTTCACCCTTTTACTGCCCCACCTTGTTGCCCCGGGCGGAGAGGCCCGAGTCGCCCCCAATGCGCCCCACTAGGTTGAGATCACTCTCGCCATGGCGACACAGGTATATGGAACGTGGTGTGACGTGGATATTCATCAGGTAGTACACAATCCGGCTCTGAATGTGATCCAGAACTCTATTCACCAGGTACCGACAGCCCACGTTAAAGATCTTTATATAGGACAGGTCCCTGAGAGCAGAGAGCCAGAGGAGAGAGAGAGAGGAGTGGAATAGAGACAGAGAGGGGGAGAGCAAAAAAGAGAGGGAGGAGGGGGTAGAGAGAGAGAGAGAGAGAGAGAGGAGTGGTGTAGACAGAGGGAGGGGGAGAGAGAAAGAGAGAGGGAGGTGGTAGCGAGAGAGAGAGGAGCAGGGTAGAGAGAGGAGAGAGGAAGAAAGAAGGGAGGAAAAATAGGGAGTAGGGGGTAGAGAGAGAGAGAGAAAGAGTTTCACAGTATTATGTAGTTCCTAAAATGTATTATTGTACAAAAGCTTCTAAACAAACAAAAAATAACAAAAATATTACATTTAGGATTTTTTCAAGCCTTTACAGATACACCACTGTTAGAGACAATCAACTTGGTCTGTAACTTCAAATTCAGAGTAAACCAAAACTCACTTGCTAGTGAAATCAGTACAAACACATTGTCTACAATTTCAAATAAGTGAATCTCTGCTGGTCCTCAACTGTAAGTCTAGTTAGATGTTTGTGCCTCTGTGTTTTTAGCCTCCAGCTGGGCGGTAACTGGGGGAGGAAATATGCAGTCGTACCTAATGAGGTTCTGAGGTGTGTAACCATGACACCCACCCCGCCCATGAGTCACCTGTCGATGTCATCGTCCAGGGGCACGTAGTTGAGCTTGTAACACTCGATGCGCTTCAAGAAGTCCACCAGGGCCTCCTCCTTGTCACGGTCCTTGTAGTCTGGGCTGCTCAGCTTTACTTGCTACCAGAAAACACAACATGCAAATCTTCTCAGACACCACCTCAAGCGTATCCATGGAAACTGGTTTCAGCACCCTACGGCGACAGTGACAGCTCTCTTCACTCCTGTGGGGGTGGGGGTGGATCAGTTGCACCCCAGAGTTGAGCACACTCTGCCTTCCGTCCAATCCGATCCGATTCCCTTTTAAATGACTGGACATGAGGAGGTCCTGAGATTGAACTTTGGGTCCAACAAGGCTGGGACCAAGATTCCAATAAACTGAAGTACATAGTTCGCCATCTTTGTTACTATAAACATTGTGTGTGTGTGTGTGTGCGTGTGTGTGTGTGTGTGTGTGTGTGTGTGTGTGTGTATGCCCTTTTCCCACAGGACTATTGAACAACCTTCTGGTCACAACTCTAAAGCACACCTGACTAGCCCTATATGAAAACAGGGGACATTTGTAGCCTTAATTAAAATAGCGTGGAGAGAGATTTATTTCCTTACCATAATATTTTCTTCAATGATGTCCGGATCATCACAAATGGACTCCACAAAAAACACCTGGCACACAACAGGACAGATTTAAGCACAAGAGGAGAAATCACCTGCAGGGGAAACACCTCCCTTCATAGTTAAATGACACTAGGATCTCATTTCTGTTTTTGAGCGATATGAGTACTGCACCCCTGCTCACCCTCACCCACACAGCCCTGCCACGCTCACCTTGTAGCCGTTGTCCTTGGCGAAGTTGAGAATGACCTCCCTGCGGTCCCGGGTGGTGTTGGTGGCATCAAACACCTATGGGGGGTGTCAGATATCAGAGTCCACAGTGGCTCAATGCTGATGAAGTCATAATCCACTTAGAACATTGCCCCAAAGGTTCCTCTTATCAATGAAAACACAAGACTATGTCACTGCACATGCTGTTAGTGCAACGCTAAAACGGTGAAGAACAGCTCTTAAAAGTATATTGGTTGTACTCACCACCACTTGGCCCAGCTCCTGAGTGAAGTAGGTGCAGATGTCCTTCAGCGCAGTCACTGCACAGGCACTGAATACACAAGAGAGAGCATGGTCAGACCCTGAACACTGATTACTGAACACCAAGACTCAGACCACTGAATAGCCAGACCATGGAACATTAGTGCTGAACACAGTGTCGCATGGCCAGGAGCATCGTGGCACTCTCACTTGCGGATTTGCATGGCCTCCTCATTATCAGGATGGAAGAACTCAAAGGTCTTGTAGGCCTGGACGGCTTCCCTGCGGTACTGACCCAGATTAAACACTGAGAGAAAGAGAGGGATGGAGGGGAGAGAAAGACAGAAAGAGAACAAGGGGGATAGAGAGATCAATCTCAATCAACACCAATCTCTCAGTTTTGCTACTGATATGAATTAGTGGCATACCACCACTCCCCCCCAATCTACCAAACCCCAGCTGAAATCAGGCATCACCATATCGGCCTGCTATATTCCTCCATCTCTTTCCACAAAACATGGCTGCTGTCCAGGAATCTTGGTTAAAGGGCAGGGCAGAGAGCGGACGAGGAAAGGCTAACCTTTGGTAGGCACACCGATCCAGTTGAGGTAGCGGGTAAGCTTTTTGGAGATGTAGGTCTTCCCCCGGGCAGGCAGTCCCACCATGACGATCACAGTGGGTGAGTTGGTAAACTGTGGAACCGAGGCTGAAACGTACCAGAAGCACATCAGCACCAGCAAAGAACATGAACCAAACACACACAGAACACACACACACACGCGAACAAACACACACACCATACTTCTGAGAAAACACACTTACATAAGAACCACAGGGCCATCAGCCAAGGGCAACAGTGGCAAATGGCAGTGGATGTGAGGCGTGTTGTAACATGTTCCCTTGCACACTGCTGAGCTCAGCTTTCCTAGAGTGCTGTGGCCTTGGCAGCACAGTAGTTGTGTGTCGTTCATGAATGATTCGTTCTTTTTAAACAAATCCTTTTGGTGAACGAAAGGAACTAACTCACCTCCGTGTCGGATTCTTTCTTTTGGTTAATCTCTCATTTGGTTAACTACCATTCGTTGAAACTGCAGCGACTTCTCCTATTTAACCATTTCCACCATTGAGCTCTAGTCTGTAGTAGCCATTAGCCAACGACAGCACTGAACCGCTTGAGCGGGGTGTGCTCTCTGAGCCCCTCCCATCGGGGTGACCGAAAGCAACAGTAACTCCAGTTCCTGAACTGGACCGAATCCGTGAAGGAACTGGAACTGGACATGCTGTTGCTCGCCTCCTCCTCATTCCATGAGGCAGGTCCAGATCCAGAACGAGACACTAGCCTACATAGTCGCTGCAGCTCTACATCTCTCCCTCCCCATAATGTCTTCATATTGCAATGACCAACTTGCCTGAGACTGAGTATAAAATTAAAAGCAACTGGTTTACACTAGTTGCTTAGCCCAGCAGTTACATCTGAGAAACACTTAGCCTATAGCCTACTCCCAATTAGTAAATAAATAAACTATGAATGAAAGAGGCTATTTCCCAATGGAGACATCACAATATTTTTTAAGGCAGAGTGAGTCGCAAACTTGGTCTAGTCTCAACTCGAGAAATGTAACCACACAATTATATTCCTTTATTCAAACATGATATGCTAGGCTATATGAATGTATCACAATTTCTAGATTCTAGATTCTAGAGGTCAACATTGTTTTAACATTGGTGCAGATAGGTTGGGGAACAATGTAGGCTATGATGCAGGAAACCGACACAATGCAAGTCCCACCTTAAGTTAGCCAACATAAATACCTAGATGGCACATAGGCTAAATGTATTAATGGACGTTTTATTCCATGTGAATGATCACTTGGTAAAACGTATGTACCCTACTTAGAAAGGTTGTCCTTTCAAGTATTTGTTTATGATTTTTTTAATTTGGAGATTTTCGTTCTGATCTGAGAAATTAACCGTGAAAGGCTTTTATTTTTAGGCTGTTTGTTCCTTGTTACCAATTAAATATTATCATTGTTGTTGATATTACGCTTTTATTGTTTTTATTTATCCTGCTGTTACACGGTCCCCTAAAATTAATCGTAATTAAATCAGTCACTGCATAACTCTCGTTCTCATTTGCAGGATAGCAGCGAAGGAACTGGTGAACAAATTTGTGAACTAATCCTTTTAGGGAACTGAGTCAAAGGATCCAGCACCCCCCCCCGCCTCCAGGGGTTAGTGACCTCCAGGGCACACTGACGGGGGTGGGGTGACAGAGCCCTGACTCCCAAGCACAGCCAATCATGGGAACATCCCCACCCCTGTCCACACATGCTCAGAAGGGGACCTATGCATCTTTTATTTTAATACCATGCACCCCCATATGATGGCAATGCATTCTTCCACCTGTTGTATTTGGTTGAGCTTTTGGGAATTTACTTTGCAACAGAACATTTCTGTGTGTGTGCAGAAAGATCTCCGCGAAAGCAGCTATTGCAGCGTGGAGAGTGCATTGAGCGTGAGCAGGACGCAAACACGGAGAGAACACAACAATGTTGTGTGCAAAGACAGAGCTCTGTGCAGGAACAGTGAATATTTCAGAGCGAGCAGAGGCAATCTGGGAGCGGAGACAAGAGTTTTGACTGAGAGAAAAATAAATAAGTCCACTTTTCTGGACAGTCTCACATTTTCACTTGAAGAATGTTGATTTTAAAACCCACAGATTTAAATTTGCTACGGCTATTCTGCAGTGTATGGCCATTATGTCTCCTCTCTGTAATACTGATATCAAATTCGGAGAGAAGATTTATGGTAGAAACACGTTGTAGTCCTGTATTCTCATACATAGTTTTTGCTTCCGTAAAAGGCTCAAAGTTCTGTCTCCATGGCGACAGGTGCCAGGTGCCAGATCTGGGATAAGGGAAGAGGGGTGACCAGAGACCGGCTCCTATCCTAATCTGGCCTCTGCCCAAGGGTGCCCCATTTCCAGCTGATCCTGAGCAGGACTGTGACTAAGCAGGATATGCCTCTATCACCTCATCACATCCAATGCTACAACTGCCCCAATTTACATTGTACTTACTACACCTCAACACACACTAGACACCTACCGCTACACGTGCTCCAATTTACACTCTGCTTACTACACAGTGTCTCACCCCAACACACCCTCAACACCTAGCAGTCCCTAACTGCCCCAAGTTAGTATAGGCTCTATGCAATTAGTTACACAACTGTGCCAAGAAAGCTTTGCATTTGAATTTATATTTGAAAATATTTGAATTAAAAACTTTAAATTCAGAAGGATTTAAACAGATACAGATACAGAAAGAGATATATGGAAATTAAAGACAAAGGAAGATATTAAGAGGAAGAGAGAGAACTAATGTGGGACAGAAAGGCAAAAAAACTGAGATAAAGGGAGAGAAAAAAGAAAGAAAGCAAAAGACAAAAGACAGTGAGAGAGAGAGAGAGAAAGAAGGATCTGAGACAACCCTGCACTTACAGCCCCTCCTGCGGTTCAGTTTGTTGTTCATCCATGGGACCCAGATCTTTAGCAGCGGGGTCTGGGTCAGTTCAGCCTGCTCTTCAGACATTGTGACACAGAGGAGCCAAAAAGCTGGTGTGTATCCGCACAGTCAAGACAGCATGCGAGTGAGTGTGTGCGTGCGTATGTATGAATGAGTGAGTGAGGGAGCATGAGCTCCACAGAGCTCCACAGCAGGGTTGCCAAATTTATTTTAAAATCCCCAAGCCAACGTGACATCATCTGTCATGCGAAGAAGCTATAACCATGACGTTAATAGACTCATATTTATCTCAGTCTGTCCTTTTGTTTCAACGCAAAATGTATTTTGTTATTTTGATGCAATTTTAGAAAGAAGAAAAGCAACAAACAAAAAAAATCCAATCCCAAAAGCCAAGAGACAATCCAGATTATTTTGGCTGGCAAAAGTCAAATCTGTTAACCCTGATACACAGCTCGATTCACCTGAGTGAACCTTGATTTGATCACCTGACTGTAGCTAAGGCGGAGGGAAAGTGGAGTGGAAAGGCAGACATGAGGAGAAGGGGTGGAGTGAGAGGGTAGAGACACTCCCACAGCGACGGGGATTAACCCCTTGTGTGCTAGGACTCTCCTGTTGCATCACACAGCAGATAGGACCACAAGAACATAAGAATGACTCATGACAAAAACAGGCCACTCAGCCCATCTAGGCTCATCATTTTACCTACTGCCTAGAGCAAAGGTGGCCAAACTCTGTCCTTCCAGCTGTTTTTATAACTGCTTATAATATATATATTTTTAAATAGTGTACAAAAAAAATAAAACGTACACACCGTAAAAGTTCCATTTAACGCTGAAGCTCTAATAAGCGCCCGTTCTGTACTGTATGCTTGGGGTCATTTGGGTTCTAAGCAAATAAGTGCCTGGGCTGCTAATATAAGTTTTATGGTATTTTAGTTTAGAAAATAAGCTTTCAAAACAGTGTACTATAACAGAATAATGGAATGTCTTACTATTTTGTTCTATAGTATTTTGTTAACTTGAACTTATTTTTGTTTACTTAAAATTGTGAAAGCTATTTTTCATAACATGTATATGGCTCCTACTGCTCAAATTCTCCTACAAGTACGAGAATTCTGGGAACAAACAAAGACTAGGTTGGCTGCCCCTGGTCTATAGAGAACCCTGTGTCAAGCCTGGTCATGAACATTTTATTTTTTCCTGTTTTTCTGTACCCAAGGGAGAGTGGAGAGGGAGTTGAGTTTCTTAAGTACTTCCTTGAAAGGTCAAAGTTGCGAGGAAAGACCTAAGGTACTCAATCTATTCAAGCTTAGAAAATGGAGGCTAAGGGGGGGGATTTGATTGAGGTTTTGAAATGTATAAGGGGGTTAACAAAGTGAACTACCAAAGATTTTTTAAGATGAGTTCAGTTAGGTGAACAAGAGGGCACAGGTGGTAATTAGTTCAAGGTAAATTCCACACTGATATCAGGAAGCATTTTTTTACACAGGGAGTTGTAAATGTGTAGAACAGCTTGCCAGATCATGTAGTGGAGGCAGAAACACTTGGGTTATTCAAGTCCAGGCTTGGAGCAGTACTGGATATTCTTTAGATCAGGAAATGATGAGCCTAGATGGGCTTGTTCCCATCATTATGTATTCTTATGTTCTTATATTGTGACAAAGAGCGACAGTGGGGGAAACCGCTACATTACACTGCAGGACAATATCACAGTAGTCACTCACTCACTGTGCACAGTACTGTCAGACTGGATCACAAACGGAACAGTGGAAAACAGAGGGGTGAAAGAAGACTGTGACAACAATCCTGGTGGTGCTGTTATCATAATCAATGTCATCACCACAAATGAAGTCACTGTGGATAAGAGCATTTGACAAATAAATAAATATAAACATAAGACCCTTCAAGATTAGATTGCACAACAACTTCTGCACCACACACACAGAGAAAATGTGCATGTTTTCAGCCTGTAGACTTATGTGTTCCCAAACTGCAGAAGTTGGACATGCCGGAGAGAATACATCTACCGCTCATGTTCCTATGGCCCACTGGGGACACTAGACTTAATAATTAACACTAAAGACACAGCTATTTCCAAAAACTGAATCAGCCATGGCTGGCCTTACGAATTCCCACTAGGGTGTGGCATGGTGCAGTGGTTAAGGAGAGGCCTTTGCAGTGGTTAAGGAGTGGACCAGCACCAGATCATTTAATTTGTGCTGTGCTGCACACGTATGACACGCACACATACGACATGTGTAAATGCGAGTCCAGTCTGCTGGAGAGTCAAGGGCATCACACAGGGCAGAGATCACCACAGAAATCAAATCCTGCAAATCCATGGCAGGGAAAAAATACCAATGTGGTAAAACACGGAATATAGCCTAAAGAAATCCCACAGAGAAAGTAACACGATGACAGCAGAAGCATGTGGAAGATCCCTGGAATGGATATTTGTTATAACCCAACAAGACTCAGCCCTTATTGTGGCAGCGACACTCGGATATTGTGTATGCATCCTCGCTGTGTGGCATGTCTGACTGTGATGCTTCTGTGCCGAGTGTCTGAGTGGTGATCAGGATCACAGCTGCTGAGTCAGTCTGTCCTGACAGGAAGCCAGCACTGTCCCGTACACCGGGTTCTGTCCATGTTGTGTGGCTCAGGATCCCCTGATTTACACAACTAAAGAACTACAATGTTACTGAGCATAACGTCAGCCTTCTTTCAGCCCTGGCTCTTAGGGGGGGCCCTGTACACTGCTTTTCATTCCAGCTGAATTCTTTATTAATATTGACTGAGCTGCTAACTCAATAGTGTTCCGACTTGAGTTAACAGAACAAATGATTGATTAGGTTGAATACTAATTTGTGTTTCTACATTTCTAGCTTTTGTTCACATGGAAAAGCTAGTTAGAAACACAAATTGGTATTCAACCTAATCAATAATCTGTTCTATTATCTGACATCACATGCAATACCACACTTGTTTACAAAGGATTTACTGCAGATTAACTAGCCAGAGATGGTAAGTACAGATCAGCATTAAGTTAATAGCCTGATACAATCTTAAAACAGCTGGAATAAAAACAGGACGGCAGGACTTCAATCTGTAATATATTGCCAATTATTTAAATTCAGCACATCAATAAATGATCAGGCTCATGGTGTTTTCGAGGATAAAGGGGTAGGGTCACAACCTAGTGTTTCTTCATACCTGAGTAAAGAGAACATGGGCTAACAGGTCAATTCATCCGCTGCAGGATATTTTGCTCTGTGGGCCAGACAGCCTCCTTATCTCACTGCAATATAAATCTGCCTTGCTCTGGCCGGCATTAAACTCTTGTCTTTAGAAATGATGCGTTGTCTTTCCCGTGCACACGGCCTTGAACTGAGCCCAGTGACTAGGAGTCACACAGGCTCGTGCACACAACAAGCGCAACCGCTCCATTTTACCCTGAGCAACATCCTTCTTCTACCTTGAATTTTATTGGTGTTTGGCAACCCAACTCGGCACATCTCTGGCCTCACACAGGGACCCGCCTCCCAGCATGACACCGCTGCACCCGGAATACAGAAGTGTAACACCGCCCACACACACCGGTACGGAAGCGGGGTTGAGAAGGACAGCCTCAAGATCAAACAAACAGGTTCGCTAAGCAGCGTTTAAAAATACGGTCACATGGGCTTCTTAAACGTCTGTTGCAACCGACTTAATATTGCAATGCAAAAAAACTTTTAAATATTGCAATCGGATAGGAATGCACACTTGGCTAGAAGGGTAAAACGCAACTAAAACATTCCGAGGAAAATAAAGCAGAGATCCGTGATTCCTTAACTTTATGGCCACGTCACACTGCTTCCCCTAAAGCTACTGGCCATAGGCTTTCTGCACCCGCACAGTGATAGTTTAGCTTGTTTAAACAATACATACAGAACCGCCAATAATACGCATAAATCGGTATTCTGGGCGACTAACACAAACTCACCGTGTGGACGTTGAAAGCGTGGAATTCGCAGGGGTTCGGCCATGGCTGTGTAAGAGCTCCGCCAAGGAGCGGGTATGCCACTCGCTGTATTCCACACCTTTTTAAAAATGTGATTTATTCCCAGTGCAGTACAGTACAGCTGTTGGCTATGTGTCGCCGCGTTCTCTCATCCGCAGTAGGCCTATACGTGTTATGTTGGAGGAACTCGAGTCGGTACCCCACACTGTCTTCGCCCTGTCTTTGCTGAGCGCGACCCCACGCATTGTCCCCGAGGGTGTTCTTAGTCCGGCAGGGACCGAGCAAGCGAGTTGTTTACGACGCCACGCGTAGCTAACCCCAGGTTGCTTCTTTTATTTCAGTGGTCTTCGCTTGACCAGTGACCACAAGAGCTTTCATTTTCTTAACAGGGTTGAAAGCACCAGTCGCTGGGAGTGAAAACCGTAAACACAATTGCTTGCCGTTTCCCCCTTCTGTGCAAAGTCACCGATTCTGTGTGATGTTGGCTCCATCTGCTGCTGCCGAAGAAGTCGGATAATTGCTCGGGTTTGAAAAAACAGTTGCGGTGGAGTGCCAAGTTCTAAAAATAACGTATTCTGCTTCTGTCAGTTTCAGCTTCCCGCGGTTTTTGGATTGAGTTGAATACAAATTCGCCACCATTCAATGAAAATGTGTTGTGGCGTGAGAAATGTTCGGTGATTAAAGCGTAACATTGAGCTTGTACTATAATACTGTTTCAGAATTCTCAAGAACTGCGATGACAACAAATGACTACATGTATTCCTCATTTAAGACCCCCTTGCAATAAATATAACGATATATAGCCTACAGGGCGTAGAAAAAATAATAGAAATACCAAATGAAAAAGGACTCACGTATTTAGAAATAACTAAATGTTTCATATCTAAAAAGCAAAGTAGGGAGAAGTACATTCCTCAATACAGGGGGGAGGAGTGGAATAAAATCCCAAACAAAATTACATCTGCCCATTCTTTGAATAGTTGTAAAAAAACAACTGAAAAAATGGACGATGAGTAAGTTAGTCTAGTATAGTGAATCATCTTTTTTATGACAAGTATATAATATTGATGTTTTTATTTAGGTGTTTTTAGTGTAGCTAATGTAGTTAGATATTAGTAGCATACACATGCATTTCCTTTTCCTGCCTGCCTCCTAGCCCAGACTCCAGGACCGCAATGGAAATAAATCATGTGACTTTATTGCGATATCCTGACGAATTCTTTAGTAGGCTACTGTATGCACATTTGTGTATTTGTATTTTTTTTTGTCGAATAAAATCAATCAATCAATGCCAATACTAATTACTCATGTTTCTGCCATTAAAGACGTTTTTAAATCAACACTTAAATGTGTGAGCTTCTAAAGCAACATGCGATTTTGAGGTCAAATGGTGCCCGCATTGCAGCTGCGTCAGTCACATAAACGGCAAAATGATTTAATGTGTCAAGGTGAACAGTGTAGAAAATAATGACATATGCCAAACAAGGAAAAACTGCATCCGTAAAGAGTAACAGTGGTCGCAAGACAAAGCTCACCGACAGGGATAGATGGACACTTAACAGGATAGTTGCTAAAAAAAAACACAAAGCCATGGCCTCAAACATTACAACAGAACCGATTCTACACCTCCATGACCCAGTCTCAACAAAACCTCTACGCTGTGAGCTTCACAAAGCTAATATTTATGGTAGGGCTGCCATTCACAAACCACTTGTAAGCAAGGCCAATACGCAACAATGCATAACCTGGTGTGACCAGGACAAAACCTGGACTTCTGAGCAGTGGAAGAAAATAATATTGTCATCTTTTACTATCTGGAGGGGTTTATATTTGAAGAAAGACAAAGGAAGCCATCAACTCACATTGCCTGTTCCCAACTGTTAAACATGGTGGTTGATCTGTTATGGTTATGGAAAGCCATTTTGTGGGAGTCATTGGGTCCAATTATTACTCTGCATGGTAGAATTACAACCAAGGAATAAGAAACCATTTTAGGCGACTAGGTGCACCCTATGGTGCAAACATTGTTTCCTCAAGATGTTCTCATCTTCCAAGATGATAACGGCCCATACACACTGCTAAATGGATTCAAGAGTGATTTCATCCCAATCACCAGACCTAAACATCATTGAACCTTTAAGGGAAGTAGAGTATGGAATATAATAAACTTAATCTCTCAAAGAACAGGAGGCCTTCCTTAAAGAATGGTCCAATATCTCACTAGAAACAGTTAAAAACCTGAAAAAGAGCATAAAGCTGTTCTGAAGGCAAAGGGTGACCCAACTTTATTAGTGAATAAATATTCATATATGGTTTGGGGTTTCCATTTATTTTGTCAATGCCCTGTATAGGGCTACAAGAACTGTGAAGGAATAGTCCGTGGCTAACACGATGGATGCCCTCTAACATTTGCCATTATGCATTTTACATTACTCTTGGACATTCCGCTTGATCTGATGCTTGTATGAGCTTCAAATGTTGCAAAGAGGGTAGAAATATTAACACGTTTCCACACATCACACAAAACATGTCACATTACTTGGCGGTCATCTCGCGTATGGTGAATGCACATTACTTCTGTTTAAAGCCATTTATCCTCATCTGTTGCTTGGATATCCTTCAGAGTTGGCAAATAGGTTAAAAATGTTACTGTCACACGCCAGGTAACAATCCCTGGACTGGAGCAGAGCAGCCGATGGTAAGAACTGGCAGAGGAGTGGGGTTTGCGGTCTACGGCCCGGATCTTTATTTTTTTCCACCCCTCTCCCAGACCCAGGAGAGAGAAACAGCAGGAGAGAAGGTTAAAATAAAACAAACAAACACAAAGTCTTCATCCTACTTGCCGTATAGCTTTCGGGCAAAAACAATTAACTACAATAACTAAAATAAACACTAAATGAAAGCCCGCCTCCTCCGAGGGGGGAATCCCCTTTTGGCGAACACACAACAAACTGACAGTCAGCGGCTTTCCACACCGCCTTCATACATCCACATTTAACACTTACTGGGACAGGGTAGAACTCTACGCACTGTCCCAACACACACTCAACACACATCTCAAGACACCACACCTCTTCCATCTGGTTCCACTATAACCTCACCAGGCACACACATATTCAGTGACTTTTTAAGTGCTTCCCAAACCCATGCACACAGAGACACTCAAACCTTTTAGTCCAAGCTCTCTTTTGACCCAAACACACAGAGACCCTCGCTACTCCTCACAGTGAGAGTTCTCTGGCAACCAGCCCCGAGACACTCTCCACTCTTTCAGTGAGAGTTCTCGGGCTGTTGTCCAGAAACACTCTCCATTGCCCGAGTGCGAGTACACAGAGGGCGAGAGGCGGACCCCATTTCAGGGTGCCTTCTTGCTTTCTTTCACAATCACACCGAGGGAGAGAGGCAGACACTCTTAGTGCGCCCTCTCCCTCTTTCCCACACACACAGGAAGCACTCTACTCAGTCACTTTTGACAAACGCACACAGAACTCAACATTGATTCCACACAGACTCCGCCTCCCAGAAGCTTGGATTACAGACATGCGCCACCATGCCCGACAGAGTCACATCAAACACCAACACTCACAAACAACACACCCACATGAACGCCCACCAACAAGTCTACAATACACACATAAATGACAAGATGAACACGTGCACACAAATGACAAGACGAAGACTAACTGATCCCCCGCTCGCCCCACCTGCTCTAAAATAGGCTTACTTTCTGCCTGGCTCAGGTGGGACTTGTGAGGCAATCACCTGTCTAACATTCACACACCTAATCACAAAACACCAAACAATTGACAAACCACACCCACTCACATTCTCACACACAAATAGGTAAGTGAATAATAACTTACCAATCAACATCAATTCAATAATAATTAAATCAATTATGGCCTTTGGAGAAACCTTCTGGGCAACAGTTCACACTCTCACACCCTGTGAGAGTGCCAAACCTGCCCCCGGAAAGTCTCACTGCTCCAAAGACCTCCCCGTCATGGGAAAACAAAGGCAACCCTGCCACTACCATGTTCCGAGATCGACAAGGAGGACCAAATGAGAAATCTATTGCTTACAGGGAGTGAGACTTGCTGTAGAAAACTAGGATAAACATCAGACACTGTTTTCATTGAAATGCTGGTGAAAAAGTTAAATAGGTGACATTGAATAAGCTCAAACAAAGCATGCACTGGTGCTTAAAGCCCATTGGAAGTGCTCTTATTTGATTGCATTTAAGCCTTTTAGCATTTTGTAACCCTCCAATATTTTTTGTGTGTTCTACTACCCTGCAAAGGTTGCTCTCCTGCTGTTTTTTTCCACAGCCTCATTCAGCACTTGTGTACTCCACCATTTCTTCCCAATAGTGAATAAGCATATATTTTCTAATAAGCATATATTTATTTTATTTGAGTTAACATAATCGTTTGTACATTTACATTTTACATTTTAAGCATTTAGCAGACGCTCTTATCCAGAGCGACTTACAAGATGTGCATTAATACAAGGTAAGAACAATCATAGTTAGCGCACAAGATCAGTGCAGTAAAACAGCAATAGACATCATTGCAGGCATCTGCGTATCATACCTGTGACACTGGGAAAGAAAAGGTTAGTGGGGTTCTTTTTTTTAATTTTATATTTTTTTTATACAGTGTAGAACAAGTAAACAGTGGTGACGACAGATTGACTAGATGGACAGTGTTCAGTGGTAGTGGAGTCTGAAGAGGTGGGTTTTGGGTCTCTTGCGGAAGATTGGAAGTGATTCCGCAGTCCTGACCGATTGCGGGAGGTCGTTCCACCAACGAGGACCAGGACAGAGAAGAGGCGAGACCGCAGGAAGCGAGCGGCTGCCAGGCGCCCGGAGGGATGGGGCAGTCAGTTTGCCAGCGGAGGCGGAGCGGAGGGGTCTGGGCGGGGTGTAGGGAGTGATGAGTGACTGGAGGTATGGGGGAGCAGTACCTCTGGCCGCTTGAAAAGCAAGCACCAGTGACTTGAATCTGATGCATGCTGCGATGGGGAGCCAGTGCAGAGAGGAGAGTAGAGGGGTGATGTGGGTGAACTTTGGCTGGTTGAACACCAGGCGAGCAGCAGCGTTCTGGACTAGTTGCAGTGGCTTGATGGCACAGGCCAGAAGGCCCGCCAGCAAGGAATTGCAGTAGTCCAGACGTGAGATCACCAGGGCCTGGACCAGGAGTTGAGTGGCCTCTTGGGTGAGGAACGGTCGGATCCTCCGGATGTTGTGGAGGGAGAAGCGGCAGGTCCCGTTTGTACAATATTAATCTATTACTGTAATTAATCTATATTTGGAAACTTGGTTCTGCTTTATCCATTTAATCCATCCATTTATCCATTTAATGTTGTGCATTTTATATTGTAAACAGTTCACATATTCACCACCCCCAAAATAAAGTATGTGGCTTTAGTAAATGTTTTGTTTCACCAACACATCTCTGATTTTCTGCAAATTACATTCATAATCAGTGACGTGACAGCTCTAAGAGAAAATAAAGAATGAATAATGAACGCAAATTTTTCAGTAGCGTTACTTTATTAAAACGAATAACGTGTTTGTGTGATGTCCGGACAAGGACCCAGGCGCAGACCAGGATAAGGCAGTAAAGGAACGTTTAATGATCAAGCAAAGTTCAAAAGCTGATAGTCAGAGTCAGAAAAGGTACAAAATCCAAGTCCAAAAGAGTAGTCAAAAAGGCAATACAAAAGTCAAAACCAAATGATCAGAAAGGCAAACAAACAAAATCGGAAGGCAAAACTCGGAAGTCGAACAGAAGGGGTGTCTCCGAAAATACAAACAAACTCTGGCTTACACACAATCGGCACAGTGAATGATGATCAACGTTCTGACAATAAATGAAAGCAAACACGGAACTTAAATACAAGCGGGGAAGGGAAACACAATAGGAATCAGGTGTGACTGGGAGGAGAGAAGGGCAAGAACACAGGTGAGAAGGATAGGGATCACTAATACAATAACGAAGGGAGACAAAAGACACAGACTGGGAAGCACATAAACACACTGAAAATAAACGACCAGGAATAGCAGGTGGACACGTGCACAGCTCGAAGGGGAGGAGCGCAGAGAAAGCGAAAAGAGAGAAGCGTACAGGGATAGGACAACGAGACAGAGGATGATAGCAGTAGATAGAAGCGTGAGATAATTCGTAATTAGTAATGTTAGTAACTTAATCTAAATCCCTAATGTTAGTACATTAGTAGGTTAGTACCATATACATCTAACTAATATATGGGCCATTCTACCGAATTGGTTCAAAGTCAGGTTGGAAATATTTTCACATTTTGTATGTTTTATTCCCAAAACTTTGTCCGTATATATATTGTACCATATCTAAAGTACATATATCTAGTAAAAGTACCGTCAATTTTTATATTGTATTTTCAGACTCTTTTGAAATGCTTTTCCTCTCCCAAAAATTGTCACTACCGAAACATAGTAATACACTACAGTAAAAATGTATTATATTAACCTGTTAAGATTGTGTTTCCTTCCCTTCTCTAAAGAGTATTTTTACAAATTTTTCTTGAAGGTTTTCACAATTAAATCAATAAAAATGAAATTTTAACCAAATTTCAAAGTTCAATTTATACAATTCATCAAAATCTAAATGCAATCTTTCTCTGTAAAATGCATAACACTGATCATATTGATTTCAGAGTTAATGATTGATGAAATTGAACATAAATTTAATCAATCAGTATCATAACATTTTAGTTTATAACTCAATATATTTTTTTACAAAACACCCAGTGTTTCGGTAGTGACTGCACTGTTTCGGTAGTGACCACAGTATTTTGTTTGCAAGGTTGTATCATATTCCCTCAACCTTATTGCTTAATCTTAACTCATAACATGCCTTATGTTGGGAATATTACAAACACAAATGTTGTGGTCAATAAAATAATTGTATTTTTGAAGACATAACAATTGTTCATCCATAACCATTTAAAGTACAAACATTACTCATCAATGGAAAATAATTACCCAAGTGGGTTCAGTAAAAGAAGAAGAAGAAAACATTGACAAATAACATTGATATTATGCTGTTGCTGTCAGGCTTCTCAACGCTAACTAATGTATCCTCGAAAGGTCTGTAACAAATAGATTCCGCTAGCCGCGATGCTAATTTTCGCTATGTTAAACTCCATTGACTTATGCTAAAAATGTTAGCGATCTAAAAGTCCGCTATTTTTTGCTTTTGGGGTCTTTCAGGATGGACGGGAGGTCCCTCCAACGCAATGGTAAGGGAAATACTGAAAATAGATGATTGAACGTTCCATTTTGCAAGCATAACTAAAGAATGCTAGCAAGCACAAGGCTAGCAAACAGCTTTGAAAACATAATATTTAGCATAAAACCCCAAAAAGTTTACTTTATTGAAGAGAATATGTGTTCCATTCTTAAAGTTACACACTGATTTTCAGACTTTGGAACACATTTATTTCAAAAGGATTTAACTACTTACCATTCCATTTTGTCACTACCAAAATGATCACGTCACCGGTAGTGACGGTTCTGGTAGTGACAATTCTAGCTAACTTTGAGCATAACTAAAGAATGCTAGCAAGCACATGGCTAGCATACACATCTTTGAAGAGGTGTACACATATAAAAACATAATATTTTGCATAAAACCCCAAAAAGGTTACTTAATTGAAGAGAATATGTGTTCAGTGGTGACAATTCTTAAAGTTACACACTGATTTTCAGACTTTGGAACACATTTATTTCAAAAGTATGGGATTTAGCTACTTACCATGCAGCCATGAGGGACAGGGAGGAAGTATCACTGCCTGGTCAGAAATGCAGGGGTGTGGCTAAAAACCAGCCTCAGCCAATGGACTAAAACTCTTGTGTTTCGGTAGTGACATGAAAACGTGGGACAAGATCTTTTTCGTATAGTTTTTTTATTTAAAAATTAAAACCACAATAAATCTAAATCTTTCAACTTCTGTTTTAACTTAATCATAAAGATCTTTGAAATTACACCATTGAACAAAATCAAAAAAATTATTTAAGTGTTATTTACATACATTTCAATTTAGGGGTCAGGGTTTGGGACAGCTACTTCCCAATAGAAAGTACCCTATAAATGTTTTTTTATTTTTTATTTAGCTTTTTTATTTAATGCCTTGGGGTTAAATTATCATTCTATCTCATCAAAAGTTTTGTTAAATAGGGACCACACTTTGAACTAATTTGGTAGAATGCCCCATATACAGAGTGTTAGAAAGAAGGAAGTCGAGTGGAACTTAGTTCAGTATCAATGTTCTAAACGGGAAACAGCGTGAATCTAATTCAAAACATAACAGTTTGTCACAAAGTGACAATCAAAAAAGTAACTAAATGATATTAACTAACTGTTAACTATATTAACATCCTGAAATAATAATGTTATCGTGTGATATATGGTCACAATATTATGTCCAGTAATATGATGTACCGTTACTTACATCGCCGTCTCCGCAAACGTCTGTGGATTACAGTAATCCGTTGAGAACCGTGTAGTGTCAACAGGGGACAGACGCGTGACTCGGTCTTTTTTTTACCTTGCCAGTAGGAAGAAGATACTGTAGGTCTACGCTTGTGTTTACTAAAAAATACAATACATTCCTGAAAGTGCAAGATAGCATATTATTTTATGATTCAATTACCGTATATGGGTCAAAGACATGACATGCATATTTTTGTGTCCGAGTTCATTATTTCCATTTAAAAATAAATTCATCAATTCAAGTCATATATGATTTTATTATATAAAACATGTTTAGTTTGAATCAATTTTCAGTACATTCAAATAATATATATTACTTTGTGTTTTGGCATCTCAAACCCCCAAAATGTCAGGTGGCGCAACCGTCCGAGCAAAGGAACAGATTAAGAAAACTGTAAAAAGTGGTATTTTAATAATAATAAATTCAATATAAAATACTGTGGCATGATTTTATGTTTGAAACCTTTCAAATAAACACATGTTTACAAATAACAATAGTTTTAAAGCTATTGAGATAATTGAGGAACTTTTGTCCGGCAATTTGTGCTTTTCAAATGTCAGGGTGGCACAACTGTAAACATGGGACTTTTATTTTTAAGTCAAGAGGCTATCGCATCAGCCAGATGTTGCATCATCCAGAGGACCCTATCTGACATCCATGGCTGACTGAAAAGGTTTGCGGAGCTCTCTCAAATATTGATAAAAATTGCTACGTTCACCTCATAGGTAGGATGGTACACTTTCCATGTCAGGTGGTACAACCAATGTAAAACTAGGAAAATGTTATTTTATCAGAAAACTACTTATTCTGTTTTAAAATGATTTGTATGCTATTGCTAGCATAGGTCAAAGCTAATGCAGGTGTTAGAAGCCTGTTTTATTTGAAATCAGTTGCAAAAAGTCAGGTGGCGCAACCTGTAAGTCAGGTGGCAAACCGTAAGGAATGCCACTATATGAAATAAATAATGTTATTTAAAGCTTCAAGATGCTCTAAAATGTTTATTCATTTCAAGTTAAATATGTTATACACATTGGATGTTAAAAATACTAAATAACTGACCCTTAGAATGCAGTAATCTTAAATTATTGTTAATATAATAATCAACCCCCAAAAAACAAATCTGTAAGGCACTATAGACACTCTAATAGATACTTGACCAAGATTTCACTTCAAATAAATAAATAATAAATAATAGGAAAATATAAATAATTTTACAAATATTTGGTTGCGCCACCTGACATTTTTTGGTCAGTCAATATAAAAATACAGTCAAAAAATGAATTTAAACACATTGAAATGTTATTTAACAAATGAGGCTTGTTTAAGCACATTGTCACAGATTCAAAAATATGCATTTTATCTATTTTGAACAAACTTTTTAGAGGCCTTATTTGTCATTGACCCATATATATATATATAAGAAATATTTTATTTATTTAAAAATACTGGAATTGACTGAGATTTAGGCTACAGTGAAACACAATTGTAGGCTATTCTAAACACTAATTACAAAGGTATACTGTCAGGAATGGTACCAGAAAACCAGGCGCGGACCCAGAAATGCAATATATTTTATTGCGTAATCAGGCGATGGTCACACAGGAGCAGGGCTGGACTGGCTATGTAGTCTACCGGGCAGATGCCCGGTGGGCCGGTCTAGTTTTGGGCCGGTAGGGCCGGTAGGGCCGGTAGAATTATTTTATAAACAGAGCAATGCAGGGATCCAAAGAATGGTCGGGGACAGGCAGAGTTCGTTCTGGGCTTCAGTAGTATCAGGGGCAGGCAAGGCGTAGTCAGGGGGCAGGCAAAGGTCGATAACGTGAAAGCAGTCCAGGGAACACAGGGAGGAGCGGGAACGAGACTGAGATATAGACGAACACTGGAGCACAAGCACGAACACAAACATGATGAAACAAAACGCGGGGAAACAGAGAAAACGCTGGAGAGTAGTGTAAGCATACGCAAAGCACAAGACAATCTGGCAACGAACATGGGAAAACACACAGCTTAAATACATTTAGACATAACAAGAAACAATCAGGAATAAACATGAATGCAGCTGACTGCAATCAGACACATGAGGAATTAAGTTAAAAATGATTATAATGTTATTATAACGAGACAATCAGGAAATAAACATGGGAAACGAACAGCTAACTACATCAGACATAACGAGAAACAGGTGAAACAGATAATACAGTGACGAGACTGGAACAGGTAAGCGAAAGTAAAAACACGGACCAGACAGCTAGGAAAACATGGAACAAACTACAAACGCTTAATTATGGGAAACACGAACACGAGACGTGACAGTATACAGACAATTTTACTATGGAGATTGGAACAAAATTGGCACTATCTATTGAATGACCCGGAGTTTAAATGTTTGTTAGAATAATGCCAATATACCCAAATTCAAGTATCTCTAACATTGACAATTCAATTTGTTTGCTCCAAATTCTGCATGATCCTTGAATAACAACTGTTAATGTATACCCACACTGAACATCATGTAATTCTGTGGAATTTGGAAGAAAATGCCTTTTGAATAGCCAGTGTAGCGCAATGGTTAGGGAACTGGGTTTGTAACACAAAGGTTGCAGGTTCAGTTCCCAGGTGGGGCTCTGCTGTTGTACCCTTGGGCAAGGTACTTAATCTGAATTGCTTCAGCTGAAAATATCCAGCTGTATAAATGGATTGCATGTAAAGAAATGTAAACTGTGTAAGTCGCTCTGGATAAGAGCATCTGATAAATGCCTAAAATGTAAATACCCAAATTCAAGGGTTTCTTACTCATACAATTAGTAAGAAAAATAAATAAGTAAGCCATTTTTTTGTTCCAAATTCTGCAATTCTGCAGGAATTTAACATAACTTATTTACACCATTACATATACACACACTGAATGTGATGCAATTTTACTGAGGGATTTGGAAGAGAATGCCTTTTGAACTTCAATGGTGTCAAACATTTTATACAGCCTCTTTTGTTCATTTTCATTAAGGGTGCCAATTATTCTGGATCTGACTGTGATTATCTCTCTTGGAGTTGGTGGCTGTGGGAAAATCAATTTCCTTCAACAGCATGATCAGATTTGATCTCAAGATTGTCTTAATTTTTGGACACTTCCTCCTCTTCTTCACATTCCTGATCAAGGTCAAGGGCTTCACTGTTATGATCAATTCCTTTACCATTTTTAAAAATATTTTTGCCCCTCCCCCGCTGAGTACAGGTGGAATTTCCCACAGGAATTATAAGGGTCCCATCAAAGGCATAATACTATTTGCACTTTCTCACACAGGTGAGACAGGGACAAAGAGAGGGGACATAGTTGGGTTTCATGTTTCCTGTTGGAACAAATTGTGTGTGTGTGTGGGTGTGCTTGTGTGCGATTGGCTGTGTGTGGGGGGGAGTATGCTGGGAGGGAGTAGGCAATCATCTTTTTTCTCTTACACTTGCAAAGAAATTTGACACTTTTGACCCATTGAGGCTATTTAAAAGGGGTTTTCTTCCAAATTCCATAGTACAATTGCACCATATTCAGTGTGTGTATACAATATCAATTGTTATTCAAGGATCATGCAGAATTTGGGGCAAAAAATTGAACTGTATGTGTAAGACCCCCATGAATTTGGGTATGTTGGCCTTATCCTATTATGTATTTATATGGGCTATTCAAAAGGCTTCTTTCTTTAAAATTCCACACTAAAATTGCATCACATTCAGTGTGTGTATATGCAATGGTGTAAATGCAATGGTGTAAATAAGCAATCCTTGCCTAATTGGGGACACTGCCATCGACTGGCAGCGTGGCATGGCAAACTGAGTAGAGAATTCATTACTTAGGTGTGGGATTATGCGTAGTCCACACGATTGTACATAGTATTAATGTATTAAGTTAATGTGCTCGCTAAATTTGCTAGCTTGAACTGTAGCCTGGTATGTGTTAGCTCACTTGCTAGTTACCAAATATTTATTGAGTTCACATGGCAGTCAGCAGATGTTTAGAAGTGTACTTTAACTTCTCGCCAGCAGAGTGGGGCATTGCACCACTTTTGCCATTCATTTTATGTACCTTGTTCACTAAAATGGATGATTGTATTTTATTTGAATGCTGTAGCCCTACTAAAATAGCTTGAAAACAGATGCATTTATTTTTATTATTTTAGCTAGAGATTGTTCATCCACTATACGATCACAACAGCATTTCTAGGCAATACGATTGTCATTTTGTTAGTAGGCTATATTATATTATGATAAACAGCAGAGCTATGGAGACTTGCTGTGGGAGAACTGTATATTCCGACAGAGGACGAACATTCGCTCATTACAGTATTATGTCCCACTATTGCAGCAAATTAATTAACTACCCATCCACCACTGTTTGACTCGTTTACTTCGGCGACGGGAGAGAGAGCTCACATATATATTAACAATCGTTATTCAAGGATCGTGCACAATTTGGAGCACAAAAATCGAATCATAAAATAATATTGCACTATGCACTTTCAAGAATGTATTTTCTTTATGTTTTAGTAAACAGGACAGTTACCACAAATGCACATATACTGTCTTTCTCCTGGTCGGGTAAAACTCGTCCTTCCCCTGTTGAGACTATACCGTTCTAAACGGGCTACCGCAATCTATGGTAGTGATGTGCACAAAAATGTTACGTGTGGGTACATTTTTGGGGTGCGGATAGCTTGACCGCAAGTTGGACGAAGAAGGCGACGCAGAAGCATGGGAATTGTATGATCCTTCCTCAAGATTTTACAAAGAGTAAAACAAAAAAGGAGGTAATCTGGAAGGAGATCGCCAAGGTGCTGGAACTTCCAGGTAGATTAATAACCTGTTTTGTTAAGTTTATCTAATTTAACTGGCATATGATTATTTATGAAAGCTTGCTTCGTGTGTAGAAATAGCACGCACTCACTCATCTTGATATGAAACATCAGAGGTGCTTAATTCTGATCCCTTTCCTGCTGTAATCTGATTAGTTTGTGGTTTGTTTTGGGTTCTGTTTTGCTGCGCAGATTTTGCGGATCATATGCAGTCAGTCTCCACAGCTCACAGCTGGTTATTAAACGCCACGGAGTATATCAGGATGCAGTGCCATTGGGCTGTTTATTGAGTATAATCGCAGGCATTCAAATATTCATTAAAAAAGTCAAAAGGGCACTAGAGAGAAACAAAATGTTGTGCCAACATACTCATAGTCCCAACATCACAATTCGAATGTTTTTTAATAACCCAGTGCTTTATTTATAGGTTTATTGAAGGGATGTGTTCTGCACTGGTGCAGAAATTCCAAGGCAAGGTAGGTAGCTAGAAGCCACACCTTTGCTGTTCTGTACGTTAATTATGACCATGTGTTATACATGTTTTTAACTGTTTCTAGTGTGATATTAGGCCATCATTCAAGAAGGAAAGCCTCCAGTTCTTTGAGAGATGAAGGTGGTGGAAATCTCTTCAAAATCTCTCAGAACTTCCCACAAAGGTTCAATGAGGTTTAGATCTGGTGATTAGGGAGGTCATGAAGGGTGTTTGACTTCATCCTAGTGTTCATGAAACCACTCTTGAATCCATTTAGCCGTGTGTATGGGACCGTTATCATCTTGGAATATGGGACCATCTTGAGGAAACAATGTTTGCACCATAAGGTGCACCTGTTTGCCTGAAATGGCTTTGATTCCTTGGCTGTAATTGTACCATGCATAGCAGTGGTGGGCCGTCAGGGCCTGCAAGGCCTTCTCTGCTGGCCTAAAAAATATCTGAATCGCAGACTGATGTTAATTATATTTTGTCCATGAATACTTATTAAATAATTCCAAATGGTCTGTTCGCTTCCTTTCATAGCTGTTCCCCTGGTTGCGCTGCATCCAGACGTGTATTTTCATATTAAAGCATTTAACCAATCACATTTCAGCCATCATTTGTTGCCAGGGTCAAAGAAATCTGCCTGGAGGCCTTCACAATCCGTTCTGCAGGCCCTGTAGCATAAAATAAGTGTTGATCAAACTGTTGCTTCAACCAATCAGATTTTGAGTTGGGGACACGAAGGCCTTCTAGAAGGCCTAGGTAACGTCAGCGTATTCACACCCTTTGATTGGATAGTCAGAGAGTGTCTGACTATGATGTAATGTGATTGGTTAAATGCTTTAATATGAAAATACACGTCTGGATGCAGCGCAACCAGGGGAACAGCTATGAAAGGAAGCGAACAGACCATTTGGAATTATTTAATAAGTATTCATGGACAAAATATAATTAACATCAGTCTGTGATTCAGACATTTGAGCGATGGCGATAGAAAAGGACTTCTTGATGGAACTGAAACACACATGGATAATCTGTACGACAGAGTAATTGAACTCTTTTTGAGGAAAGAAAGGAGGATGGATTTTGTGTACAAATAATAAGGATTTTTGGTGAGTAAAATGTTGCTATTTTCCTAAATAATATTGCAATTTTATGAGGTTATTATTACTGCTTTTTTATGTGTGTCGCAGCTGTAGCACTCCGGGTTTGTTTCTTCAGTAAAGGCATTTATTCTGGATACACGAGTTATCTATCTGCGATGCAAC
This sequence comes from Aldrovandia affinis, assembly GCA_029706075.1. NCBI lineage: Eukaryota > Metazoa > Chordata > Actinopteri > Notacanthiformes > Halosauridae > Aldrovandia > Aldrovandia affinis. The sequence goes on from JAINUG010000101.1 coordinate 207,015, forward strand.
GGCAACGGGTGTTTGTTCGGTTTGTTTTTGCACTTTGTTTATTTATCTTTCTTCAGTCATGTTTCATTCTCGTTCTGTTCCCCGTCTGTCATTGTTCCTGTTGTCCTCTCTTGTCTTGTCATGCACTTCGGGAAATTCTGTTTCGGTTTTTAGGGAGGAGGAGGAATAAAAAGAAATCTGCGTGCGAATAAAGCGGAACGTGAGAAGCGTACAGAGATAGGACGAGAGAGAATGGCAGCGATAGTTAGAAGCGTGAGATAATTAGTGATTATTAGTGTTAGTAACTTAATCTAAATCCCTAATGTTAGTAGATTAGTTGGTTAGTACTATATAGCCTACATCTAACTAATATATACAAAGTGTAATTAGAAAGTAAGAAGGAAGTAAAACAAGATTAGAAACTAAGACGGAAAAACCAAAACAGAATTTCCCGAAGTGCATGACAGAACGAGAATGAAACATGACTGAAGAAAGATAAATAAACAAAGTGCAAAAACAAACCGAACAGACACTCAAAACATAACAATAAGATGGCTTTTATAGCCATAAAATAGTTATTGAGGGGTGGATTGATTCAGACGGAGCACTACTGAAGGCCTAGGTGTGAAATGCACGGCCCGCCACTGATGCATAGTAATAATCAGACCCAATGACTCCCACAAGATGGTTGCCCATACCATAACAGATCCAACACCATGCAACTGTTGGGAACAGGCAATGTGTGCTGAAGGCGTTCTCCAAACATAAAACCATCCAGATGTAGGAAAAAGAGTCAAATACGACTCATCAGACTATATTACTTTCTTTGACTGTTTAGAAGTCCAGGTTTTGTGCTCATTACACCAGGTTTTGCATTGATGCGCATTGGTCTTGGTTACAAGCAGTTTCCAAATGGCAGTCCTACCATAAATATCAGCTTTGTGAAGCTTACAGTTTTTGTTGAGAACCATCCCTGCCTAATGTATAAGAAAATCATGTGCTTGTAAAGTAGGGACATCAGGAGAAACCACATTTTGCAGGGTTTTTTTTGCAGTGTAACTGGAATGAAATCTGTATTGGAATTGGAAATTGTGGATTCAGCTCAGCAGAAAGTAAAAGGAAAGTTAAAGGGAAAGGGCCCTCAGTTGGCTGAACTAGGAAAGGCACTCGCCCGGCGTACAGGTTGTTCACTGTGGCCGGGGTTCGATTCCTTGGCTCCACAGCATGGCTATGGCCGGGGAGTCCCACTCAGGGGTGGTGATTGGCTGCCCGCCCCAGAGAGAGGGGGGAGGGAAGCCTGCAAGAGCTTGTCATATGCACAGAAAGCTTCTCTGCATGTATCAGATTCACGGTCAACGGATTCACGATCGACGGCTCAGTGAGGTTCCATCTCGACTGCCAGTCACTGCCAGTCCAAGGGTAGTGGCTGGTCCCTTAGTTGCAGGTGGCGGGCTCATGGGGAGGGTAATTCAATCAATAGAGGGTACAATTGGCCACCAAAATCGGGAGAAAAACTGGGAAAAAATCTGAAACAAATTAATTAAAAAATATATATCTTTTGTTTTGTAATTAAGTGATTATTATCATTATTGGTCATTATTCCATCACTTCATCTGTTTATTTTCTGTATATTAAGTAGGAGACCCAGAATCAGCAGTTTTACTTTGTCAGTAGAGTAACTGTAGTGCTGGGATGGTAAGAGTTATTTTAGGTCCCTAAGATGGAGCCTTTACTCTCTTCCCTATTCCACACACTTATTCATGGATCAACCATTTATTTCCCTGTATTTTACTGTGTCTGGAATAAATCTGTGTACTCAAAAATCATTCAACAGTGTTGAGGTCAATTTGAATGGTTTGCCTTCCTATCAATTTGGCCTCCTCTGTGATGTTGACTGTTGTTTTGTTAAAGATGATAATCTTACAAGATAATTAATGGCAGGGTCGTACTGCACTGAATACAGAAACAGGGACAGGAGCTAAAATGGTAGTGTATATGCTAAAATGGAAAGTACACATCGTGTTTAAAACAGAGCAACGTTGTAAATAAATGCTTCTTTCTGTGAAACATTAAGAGCTTTGTTTATCTAACGCCACCTCTGTATCCAAGATAACTTCTGTAACAGAATGTCTCAGTGCTGCTTCATATGTGCCAACAAAAACTCTCAGCACAAAGAGCTTTGAGATCCATAAAATAATAATATAATAATACCACTTACATGACAGAATATGAATTTTAAAGCCAAGTGTTCGAAGAGTTGTACCCTGAGGCACACAGACAGTAGTCGTGTGATTAACCACCAATAGGAATGCACTCTGTGTGTCCTGCACAGGATCAATGATTGGTCATTAGCGGCTTTTGGGATAAATGCTGGCTTTTCCACAGAGATACAGATCCCCTTTTGTGGCTCAAAATCATATCTGTGCAAAATCAACTGTAAAAGCAGAGAATAGTCTGTTTTTGTTAATCAATTATGTCTGTACTCTTTAGTCGGACTTTAACACAATGGCCATACTTGCATGAGCAGTTCAGCAGCCAGTGATTTCGCATGAGCCAGCTCCTCTGTTACGAGCTGTGCTGTGGTGTTTTCAGGCAGTTAACGTGGACACTTTATTGATTTATTTCTTATTTCTAATTTGCTCTTTTTTGGGTTGTCATCCTCTAATTGGAGCGCTGTTACCATTTAACAATCGCATATCACTTACTTGACCCAAGTAAGTAATCAAAGCAAAGACCATTTTTGGATATTTGGTTTAACTGGAACAGTTGAAGGCACATATAGTGCAATAGGTTATGGTGTGTAAAACAAAATATACTTAGTATACTTGTGTGTAATTGTTTGTATGCCTTATTGCTATGATAGTGCTTTATGTGTAACTTGTTATTCTACTTTCTACATCATTCTACTATGTTTATCTTGCTATGATGGCACTGGATAAAAGTGTCTGTCAATATAATTATAGTATAATTATTATAATAATACACTGTATCATTTAATATAATAATATATACCATAAACTGCACCAAGACTTTCAATGTATCGTTAATTTCGTTCTCATAATCAAAGAGGTATTTGTGTGCGAAAGGCTCATAGCGCACTGTCACCAGCAAGACCTTTGTCCTGTTAACTTTGCATGGGTCTAATGCTGACAAGCGTAGTTAGAGCATAAATGTGACACACTCTAGTACGTTGTTATAGCGTCATCCTGACCTCCTCCAAACCCCACAGGGACAGAGATTCCTTCACGGAGATGATGTGAATGTCTTCTACAGGACGGCCGTGACTGCGAGACCGCTCCACACAGTAATCCCAGAGGTGAGTTTCTTGTCACTCAGTTTAAATCAATCAAATCAGCCAGAGGCAGGTGTGCAGTTGGTGTACCAGAGTAACACTTGATTCCAGAAATAGCAGGTAGCAAGCAGGGACTTGTGTATACACATTCTTTCACTGCCTGTCTTTTTCTCAATTTCAGGAAGTTATGTGAACACTTTATTGATAGCTTTTTGTATTAATTTAATCATTTTTTTGGTGTTTTCCTTTAATTGGAGTTCTGTTACAATGTTTTCAAGGTAATTTCCCTTTCAAACAAACAGTTTCCAAATTGACAAAATCATTACTAATCATTCTAAGGGCCAGGGGAGAAAATATATATTACCAAGAAACATAAGTTATATAAAAATATAGCACAATCCCACCCCCTTTCAATTTTCAACAACACTCTGCTTACAAACTTAATCACTTATTACGTATAGCCAAGCGTCAGCGTCAAACTTATAAAAATACGTTTGCAGCGTCACATAATGACATGAAATGCGCTGGGAAAATCATAAATAAGTTAACTGACAAACATCCATCAAATAAAACCACATCTCAAGGGTAATAGTGCTATTACCCACCCTTATAGTATCGCCAATTAATTCAAAGATTTTTTTTGTAAATATAGATCCATCACTGGCAGCTAAGATACCACATACCCCAATGAATTACCTGAAATTCATGTAATGTCTAAAAATACATTTATATCTAATCATATTAATGGGGCTAACCTTGTGGACATCATCACTGAGCTCAAATCAGCTGGTGCTGGCCATGATTAATTTAAAATCATTGTCTTAAAAAAATGCTTCCCGGCAGTAGTGAGCCCATTGCTACACATATTAGCCCGATCTTTACAAACTAGTTTAGTCCCTGATCAATTAAAACCGGCCGTTTCAGCTCTGGCCGAGAGTGCCACTAGGGGGCGGCCATTAGTTGTCCACCCCAGGGAGGGGGGAGGGAAAATCTGAATGAGATCGCTGCATTAGAACGTGGTCGTGTGTGTTACGGCGACAGGCTTCAGTTTAGTAGGCGGGTGTGGGCTTGGAGGCAGTGCAGCGCTCACTATCGGTCTCTGGACTAGTTCTCATACAAGGGAGGGGATAATTGACATGAAAAAGAGAGGGTATAATTGGGTACTAAATTGGGAGAAAAAATGACAATAAACAGCAAAAATAACAAATAAAAAATTTAAATTTAAAAAAACGTCCAAAGTACTTTTTAAAGCAGATGATTCTTCTCTCTTATCTCATTACCAATTCCCTTTCTCCCCTGCTTACCCAATGTCTTAGAAAAAGCTGTATACAATAGACTAATGGTGTTATTTACTAGTAATAACTTAATATACTCTCAGTATGGATTTTGAGAAAAGCACTTAACCTCCATAGCACTCATACACCTAACTGATAGCATATCTAAACACTGTCAACCATTAAATATTACTGAACAAATTACAATGCTCTGGGACTGTTGACAATTAACTTAAATGGCTTAGAAGTTCTCCTGAAAAAAACTCCTCTGTGAAAGAATTCCTTACGTGTGTGGCAATGCTAGCTAGCGGTCCAAGGCTAACGCCTTACAGGCAGTGCCAAAACTCAACTTCAAAATAAAGATCTGTGAATACTAATTATTGATTCTGACTGTTTTTACATAAATTAATCAACAATATAATGTAAAAAAAATATATATATATTCTCACTACTGCACCACCACCTGGTTTTAAAACTTCTGAATTTCGATGCGTGGAATCATATCTGCACATTAACAGACTATGTTTTGCGTGGCCATGGGTTATATCACCGTTATAACACACTCTCAGCCAGTCAGGAGACAGAAATGTCCAAACCCATTTTATAAGCTTCATTACCATATGCTAATAGTAGGAGGGGAATGCCTTGGTCCCATCCTGAGATGATTGGTTCGTTAGGTAAGTGATATAATTTGTTTTAGTTCAAATTTGACAGCTGATTTCACACTAAAATGTATATAACACATCTAGCTACCTATCTATCCACATCACTATCTGCCAGTGGTGGGCCGTCAGGGCCTGCAAGGCCTTCTCTGCTGGCCTAAAAAATATCTGAATCACAGACTGATGTTAATTATATTTTTTCCATGAATACTTATTAAATAATTCCAAATGGTCTGTCCGCTTCCTTTCATAGCTTTTCTGGTTGCGCTGCTTCCAGACGTGTATTTTCATATTAAAGCATTTAACCAATCACATTTCAGCCATCATTTGTTGACAGGGTCAAAGAAATCTGCCTGGAGGCCTTCACAATCAGTTCTGCAGGCCCTGTAGCATAAAATAAGTGTTGATCGTTTGATCGTCAAACTGATTTCTTTGACCCTGTCAACAAAATGGCTGAAATGTGATTTTTGCTTTAATATGAAAATACACGTTGCTTCAACCAATCAGATTTTGAGTTTTCGAAGGCCTAGGTAACGTCAGCGTATTCACACCCTTTGATTGGATCAGAGAGTGATTACTAGAGAATGTCTGACTATGATGTAATGTGATTGGTTAAATGCTTTAATATGAAAATACACGTCTGGAAGCAGCGCAATCAGGGGAAAAGCTATGAAAGGAAGCGGACAGACCATTTGGAATTATTTAATAAGTATTCATGGACAAAATATAATTAACATCAGTCTGTGATTCAGACATTTGAGCGGACATTTTCAGCCCTAAAGCGAATTAAAACTTATGCCAGAAATACGACAGGGCAGGCTCGACTTTCAGCATTAGCTTCGATGGCGATAGAAAATGACTTCTTGATGGAACTGAAACACACGGATAATCTGTACGACAGAGTAATTGAACTCTTTTTGAGGAAAGAAAGGGGGATGGATTTTGTGTACAAATAATAAGGATTTTTGGTGAGTAAAATGTTGCTATTTTCCTAAATAATATTGCAATTTTATGAGGTTATTATTGATGATTTTTTATGTGTGTCGCAGCTGTAGCACCCCGGGTTTGTTTCTTCAGTAAAGGCATTTATTCTGGATACACGAGTTATCTATCTTCGATGCAACGGCAACGGGTGTCTGTTCGGTTTGTTTTTGCACTTTGTTTATTTATCTTTCTTCAGTCATGTTTCATTCTCGTTCTGTTCCACGTCTGTCATTGTTCCTGTTCGAGTTCCTCTCCTTGTCTTGTCATGCACTTTTTTAGGGAGGAGGAGGAACGTATAAAGAAATCTGCATGCGAATAAAGCGTAACGTGAGAAGCGTACAGAGATAGGACGAGAGAGAATGACAGCGATAGTTAGAAGCGTGAGATAATTAGTGATTAGTAGTGTTAGTAACTTAATCTAAATCCCTAATGTTAGTAGATTAGTTGGTTAGTACTATATACATCTAACTAATATATACAAAGTGTAATTAGAAAGTAAGAAGGAAGTAAAACGAGATTAGAAACGAAGACGGAAAAAACGAAACATAGAATTTCCCGAAGTGCATGACAGAACGAGAATGAAACATGACTGAAGAAAGATAAATAAACAAAGTGCAAAAACAAACCGAACAGACACTCAAAACATAACAATAAGATGGCTTTTATAGCCATAAAATAGTTATTGAGGGGTGGATTGATTCAGACGGAGCACTACTGAAGGCCTAGGTGTGAAATGCACGGCCCGCCACTGCTATCTACTATATGATTTGGCAGCTTAGTGAGGTTTTCTGCAGCGAAAGAAAACATGAATATGCTTGTACAAACAGATTATATATAGATATTTTCGGTTATAACAACATATGCCAACATAACAGCATATTTTTTAAAGCTCATTACCTCCATCCCAATCATGTACTCTCTCTCTCTGATTAAATTATCAGCTCAGTCGTGGTTAGAAGTGAAGAGCTCTTTAGAGGGAATGGTTTTCCTTAAATTTGGATGGGAAAAGCATGGCTGGTTTTGGTTTCTCTGGCTTTCTGTGGAAGAAAAAGACGCTAACCCTAACCAACACTAATAGAAATTATCTGGGAATTATTTTTTATGGATTCCACATTTTGTGGTTGTGCCGAAGCAGCAGGCTCTGAAGCACCCAGCTCTTTCGAGAGATTAGATTTTTGCTCTGTGAACGCACTGCGACACCGCAAAAGTAAACCATTGAAATCTTGAAACCACTATAACAGAAGTATGTTAATATTTATACCGTGCTTGCTCTCAAACCAGCTCACCAGATTGTGGGAAAGGTTGTGGGAGTACTGTGAATTCACAACAGAGTTGAAGGCATGAGACAAAAAACTACAGGCATAACTAATAGAAATGATCTGGGAATTATTTTCTATGGATTCCAGATTTTGTGGTTGTGCCGAAGCAGCAGGCTCTGAAGCACCCAGCTCTTTCGAGAGAGATTAGAGTTTTGCTCTGTGAACACACTGAGAGACCGCAAAAGTTAACCATTGAAACCTTGAAACCACTATAACAGAAGTATGTTAATATTTATACCGTGCTTGCTCTCAAACCAGCTCACCAGATTGTGGGAAAGGTTGTGGGAGTACTGTGAATTCACAACAGAGTTGAAGGCATGAGACAAAAAACTACAGGCAAATCAAAATGGTGTAAAACATTCCACAGATGGTTTCACTAGAATGGAGGAAATGCCTGTTTAATTGCTGGCCACATTAGCATTCATGTTTGTTATTCTCCTGAATTGTAGGGAGAAGTTCCAAGGGCTCTCGTTAGCATTTGTTATGGTGCAAATCTTAGCAGTAGTTATTTTAAGTGTGGCTACTACTGTACGTTAGTATCGATATCGATGTTGCCCACTTGACTTCTGTAATTTAAATTTATTTTGCCAGTGTGTGATTCCTCACATGACCTGGGACAGTCTAATTCCTAATGACCCAATGTAGTGGGCTGACTCTGTCTTTGCCTGTTCTTCGCATAACTACTCACCCGCCCCAGAGCTGCATGCACAGCGCCTGTTAGCGACATTCTTAGCTCACTCTATACTATGTTTGTTATCACTGACAATAATCACAGATGATTAAATCTGTCATGAAAATGTGTGTTTTCCATTAACCTGCTGCACTCTGATCTTGCAGCTAGAGCTCTCCCTCTGGCAGTGAATCCCTCCTCCTTGTGGCTGCAGTGACTCGGCAGAGTGTGGAGTGTGCAGTGACTCGGCGGAGTGTGGAGTGTGCAGTGAATCGGCAGCTCCTGCAGTGACTCTGCGGTGGGCATGATGGTGCCCCTCCTGGCGGCGCTCCTGCTAGTGCTGTGGACAAGGCCGGGCTGTGAGAGCGGGCGGGTGCTGGTGTACCCCGTGGATGGGAGCCACTGGGTGAACATGCGCATACTAGTGGAGGCCCTGCATGCCCGGGGACACCAGGTCACTGTCCTGCGCTCCTCCACCAGCTGGTACGTCTCTGAGCATTCGCCCCACTACACCTCCATTACCATGCACCAGGACACCCCACAGAGCATTGAGAGCCAGGAGTTCATGTCCGGCTTCCTGCGCAGGTCTGTAGAGATCCGAAGTGAAGGTCCGATGGCCGCCTTCGCCCTCTATGCCAACCTCTTCCACTTGCTGGCTGAGAACCAGCGGGTAGTGGCCCGGCTGGTGCACTCAATGTTCGAGGACCAGGCCTTGATGCAGCGGCTGCAGGAGTCCCGCTTCGACCTGATCCTGACTGACCCAGTCTTCCCCGCTGGTGTGCTGGTGGCCCACTACCTGCAGCTGCCCCTAGTCCTCAATGTGCGCTGGCTCCTAAGCGGGGAGGGGCACTTTGCTCTCGCCCCCTCGCCTCTCTCCTATATCCCCCAGCTGTTTTCCCACCTCTCCGACAGGATGGACTTCCTGCAGCGGCTCTCCAACTTCCTGTACCATGGGCTAAGCCTGTACATGCACCATTTCATCTCCAACCCGCCATACCAAGCCGTGTGTGACCGCTTCTTTCCGGGTGTGGACGTCCTCTCGCTCATCCAGGGCGCAGACCTGTGGCTGATGAGAGTTGATTTCGTCTTTGAGTTTCCGCGTCCCACCATGCCCAACGTGGTGTATGTGGGGGGGTTCCAGTGTCGACCTGCCCAGCCTCTGCCCCCCGAGCTGGAGGAGTTTGTGCAGAGCTCCGGGGAGCATGGGGTGGTGATCATGTCCCTAGGTACCCTGCTCGGAGGCCTCCACCCCCACATTTCGGAGGTCATTGCCTCTGCCTTCGCCCGTCTGCCTCAGAAGGTGGTGTGGAGGCACCTGGGGGCAAGACCTTCCACTCTGGGAAACAACACCATGTTGCTGGACTGGCTGCCCCAGAATGACCTGCTGGGCCACCCGAAAACCCGTGCCTTCGTCTCGCATGGGGGGACCAACGGCCTGTACGAGGCCATCTACCACGGCGTGCCTTTGTTGGGGCTCCCACTCATCTTTGACCAGCAGGACAACATGGTGCGCATGGAGGCGAGAGGTGCAGCAATTGTCCTGGACGTGACGACCCTGGAGGTGGACTCGCTGACCCAGGCCCTGCGGGACGTCCTGGATGAGCAGAAGCCATACAGGGAGAACATGCGCAGGCTGTCCCGTCTGCACCACGACCAGCCACTGACACCCATGGACAGTGCCCTCTTCTGGCTGGAATTTGTCATGAGGCACGGGGGCGCAGCGCACCTGCGCACAGAGTCTTACAGGATGCCCTGGTATGCTTACCACAACCTGGATGTGCTGGCGCTGCTGCTGGGCCTGGCCACCGCCCTCCTGATGATCATCAGCTGCACCTGCAGGTGTCTGTTTCAGAGGCTCTGTGGGAGGAGGAAGGTGAAACTGCAGTGATATTACACTGCTCCCATGTTGCTTCAGGAAGTGGAAAATTGCAGGAGGAATTGGCTGAGGCAGCGCCCAGGGAGAGAGGTTTTTTTTAGTCGGCAAGGTATTCCCCCACCTAATCACACAAGGTTTTATGGTAAGAGATTCTCATTAGATATACAAAAACTGTAAAAGTAAAGAGTAAGAGTAAAACGTTATATTATACTGTGTTTATACTGTATATTATGATTTTTATACTATATACATAGTTATCATTTATATGAATTTGTTAAACACATGAATTGGCTGTTGGTGAGAATGTACCTAGCGAACACAATATGTAAAATGTTCCTTTTAAGAGGCTTTTAACATGTTAAAGAAATATGTTAATTTATCAAAATTATTTTTGGAGCTCCCTAAATGTTGTAGACTGTTTTTCCATTTCAAATTAAATTTAGGGAAGTTGGTAATTTAATAAAGTCCACAATGTTTTAACACAATGTTCTGTCTGATCACTAGCAGGTTTATCAACTATAGTTAATTTGTCTTTGCATGTCAAGACTGAATTTATAAAGTGCTGCTAAACTATTTAATATACAGATGCACAGTAGGCTCCGTCTTTATTCATACTCTTGATAAAGATGAACAAAAGTGATTGTATAAAATAAACTATACAAGTAATGAGGTATATTTTATGCTCAAAACATTCAGAAAATTATATATATATATTTTTTAAATAATTTTTGTTTGTTTTCTTTTGTTTAAATTTTTCTCCCATTTTGGTAGCCAATTAGACCCGCTATTTTAAGTCAACCCCCCCTCCTAGTAATGTGAGTTTGCTGCCGTAGTCCTGCGACTGGTAGCGATGCAAGCGACCTGACACCTCTTCCGAGACGGCACTCGCCAAGTTTCAACCGTAACCCGGTAAAGCTCTTATGCGCAGCGAACCTCATGTCGGCTTCCCTCCCCCCTCCCTGGGGCGGACAGCCAATCGCCGCCATTGGTGGCACTCCCTGCCAGAGCCTACTCTGGCGAGACGGGGAAGTGAACCCCGGTCTCCGTGGCCAGCATCAGACGTTGTAACCACTGGGCCATGCGGGAAAATTATATTCTTTAATAATAATGCATTGGCACGAACCACAATTAAACGGTTCACTACTGGCCATTATAACAGCAAGTCACTTTCTGTAGTGTCGTACAAGGTTATGAGACTTCTTGGGGGGATCCTCAACCATTCCTCCATGCAGGATTGTTCTAGTTCCTTCAGATTCTTGGGTTGATATTTGTGGATTTCAAACCACAAATGTTCAATTGGATTCAGGTCTGGAGACAGAGATGGCCACGCCAGGACATTGATCTTGTGCTGTCAGCCATTTCTTAGTTTCTTTGGACATGCTTAGAATCGTTGTCTTGTTGGAAGGTCCATCTGCGGCCAAGGTGTAGCTTCCTGTCAGAGGGAACAAGACTTTTGGACAAAATGTTTGGAGTTCATGGTTCCATCTATTGTAATAAGGGCCCCAGGGCCCGTGGATGCAAAACAACCCCAAAGCAGATCCACGTTTCACCACAGGCATGCTTTTCAACATTACTTGCATTCTTTGGAAGCCAAACAACGTTCATTTGACACAACAGTGGAAAGCAGTATCTTTTAACTTTTTAGCTTTTGTAGCCATCTAATCTGTAGAGGTCAATAACCTTTTGTCTGATGCTTTCAGGGAGTTCTTTGCCCTCACCATGATAAGCTAACCACAGTAATTCAAAGGTGTGTTCCCTTTTTATACCCTAGGGAAACAGGCCACTGTATAGTTCCATAACCTTTCAACGAACTTCAAATAAGTTGTATATTACATTTTTAAGGTTTATTTATTTATATATATTTTTAAGATTTGTTTTCATCGGATTACATTTAAAAGAATATTAGGGGTATGAATAATTGCGATCGATGTTTTCTATAAAAAAATAATAAAACAATGTTTTTTTCTGAACAATCCTATTAGTAATGTAGGTTTGGAATTTTCTGATTTCTTTTACCATAAAATATCTCATTACTTATATAGTTTATTTTATACGATCTCTTATGTTCATCTTCATCAAGGATATGAATATAAACAGAGTACTTAAACTTCTTTTCACACAGCATTTTCAGTGCATTTCTCAACAAGTTTTCAACTTCAAGAGCTCTGCGGGTCAAATAATGGTTTAGCTGGTTTACTTTGCTTTGATCTCATTTCTGCTTGACAAGTGTCTTGATAACAACAGCAAAATTAGGCTGCTAACTAGTAAATAGACGGCACTGGCATACAAATTGACAAAAAACACTGTCAATCTCCAATTAGACATCTAAATGAGGCCAGTGGATAATCTGGTAAATCTCATGCGTGAAAGTTGACGATGTGGGACCCAACCAAACCAAACCCAACCCAACCCAACCCAACCCAACCCTGCTTAGCTTCAGCCATCAGGCAGGAAAAAGCCACATTAGACATACTGGCACAGTAGACTCCCCTCTTACCTCACCCATGACCCCCGCCCTCTACTGGTTAACATGGAAAGAGGCCAGAGGAGAAAGACAACACAACTCCAACACTTCAGCACTCTTTATTTTATTAAAAGGAGGAGAAGGAGGAACTAAGACAAGGTTTAATAAGCATGATAATAAAAATCTGATAAGTGGGTGAGGGCACGGCCGCCCTGCAAAGACTCTCCGCTACACATGCTAAAGAAAACTACTGTCCTACCACTGCCGTAGAACCCCCCCAATACGGGAGACGGGCTAGGAGAAAAGAGGAAGACCGCACACACGCACGCACACATACATTGTTCAGTAAATGTAAAGCATGATTGGCTAGCTTTGAGACGAGCACAAAGGAAGTATAAAGGAGACATAATTCCACACAGACGTGTTAAAAGAGAAAAGTTCTGAAAAGGATACATTTGCTGATAGCAACTGTTCCCAGCTGCTGGCACTGACACAACCTCCTCCCCAAAAGAAATAATTCCTCATATTCCTCAATTCTACATGATAAAAATGTTTGCAAGCATGACTAGAAAAAAAGCCACCAGATGAAAATGACAAGAAGTGCATGCACAGCTGCACATACAGGACATCCTTAACACACAAACTGCAGTGCATTCTGGGTAACACGGCTCTCTCTAGGTCTCTAGGGGGGAGCTGAACGTGCTCTGGCTCAGAATGGCGGGTGTCCAGCGGTGTTCATCGCTGTGTGTTGTGGGCTCCTTTCCTCTTCTATTCGTTAGGGTTAGGGTTGGCGTCAGGATACTGAGAGAGGTCGAAGGTCAACACTTTGCTGATGACGCAGTCTCCTTGCTGTGGAAAAACAGGAGTCTTAAAACAGTACGACTAAATGCATGTGCATGCACGTGAGAATGTGTGTATGCATGGAAATGCCTACCTAGTTACCTCATGGTACACCCCTATGAAAGTTAACCTTGGTGAGTGTGTGTGTGTGTGTGCGCGTGCAAGTATGTGAATGTATAAGTTTGTGCATGGTTACTTGAGAGTACACTCCTATAAGTGTCCTCTCAAGTCAACCTTGGTGAGTGTGTGCATGCATGTGTGAGAGAGAGCAAATGTATGAGCGTAAATGGTTACCTCAGGGTAAACCCCTATGAGAGAGTCAGCCTTGGTGTAAAACTCCTCTTTGAGAGAGATGACAATAGCCTGGAAGTTCTGCACTGACTGATCCTTTATGTAGTTTGCCACCTACAGAACAGGGAAAGCAATGCAGCCAAAACAAGACAATATTATTTGTTTATAAAGTATTATTGACTGCTTACATTTTGTGTGTACACAAACACGCACGCATGCACACAAACACATACAAACAGAATTTAACAACCCAGACACATGTACATAGTTCTGTCCAGAGAGATGGACTATGATACACTGATACACAGAGATGCCATTGTTGTGGACAGACCTTGCCGATGTTAGTGTTGTCCAGGGCAGCATCAATCTCGTCCAGGACAAAAAACGGAGCAGGCTTGTAGCTGTGAGAGAGTAACATTACACACGTATAAGCAGAGTTATATACACACTACGCATGCACGCACGCGAACATTCACACAGACACGAGATACTCAAATACAGTAGGAGGTGTGAGAAAAAGGGAGTGAGAGGAGAAAGGAATGAGAGACCTGTGTATAGCGAATAGGAGGGCCAGGGCAGCGACAGTCTTCTCTCCTCCAGACAGATTGTCCATAGGTCGGAACCTCTTCCCTGGAGCCACACAGTTATAGTTAATCCCATCTAAATACGGCTCCTCTGGATTCTCCGGACCCAAGAACGCCTACACACACACACGCACAGATACATTTTATCACAGTACCCCAACACTGATATACCACACTGCAACCAGCGCACCCCAGTCCCCAACATATACAAACACGCATATTGCATCTACACAGTGCATTGCACATCTGTATACATACCTGGGCACTGCTGTTGCGGGACAGAGCTTTGTAGATCTCATCAATGTTGGTGGCAACAGACTCAAAGCAAGCGTTGAAGCGGTCGAACCTCTCCTTCTTTATCTGCTCAAATGCCTGCTTGGCCTTCTTTGCCCGCTTACGCGCTGCCTCAAACTCTGGGGAACGAGGGGCGGGAGAGTGAACACACACGCATGATCGCACACACCGCACACTCACATTCTCTAGCAGTTTACTCTCTCACCGTCGCTGGTCTCCTGGAACTTGTCTCGGACACTCTCCAGCTTCTCCATGGCCTTCATATTGGGGGCACTGATCCTCTGGAGGATGCTCTGTTGCTCGTTCAGACGCTGCTGCAGGCTGTTCATCTCCGCCTTGATCTCCTCATCCGACAGTGCATCCTGCATACACAAACACCGGTACTACAGCCGCACCTACCCCACACAAACACAGGTATTGCAGCTACACCTAGGGCCCTTTTCCATTGCACAAAAAAAACAAGAACCAGAACTTTTGGTACTTTTTTGGCACTAGAAAACTGAAACTTTTGGTTTTCCATTCACCATGGTTCCAGTTCCACATAGTTCTCATTGTTGACTTTTGGTGCCTGTTCAAGATGTGGTACTTACCATACCAAACAGAACCTTGGGGGCAGGACTAATAGCACTGGTTATCGCTGATTGGTTACTGACTTTGCGTCACTCAAGTGACTGATCGTGAGGGGGGAGAAGCATCGTTGTTAGCATTTGCTGAAGGTGGAATATAGCATACAGCAGTGGTTTTCTACGTTATACAGCATAATGTAGAAAACCACGGTACCATGAAACAAGTACAGTTCTCATTCAAATAAAGTGTAGCCTAATGTTGTTATAGAAGCGCAGTGTCTGTTTATGTGAGATTATGTTCCAGTTAAACTACGCCATATGAGGGCAAGTAGATTTCTGGTCGGGCAAGAGAGGCAAAAACGTTCACATTTAATCCTGCTATAGCTTGCTATCAAGTGATATGTTTTTTCATACGGCAGCTTAATGTATACGATACGATATACTTTATTTGTCCCCGTGGGTAAACTTGTCTTAGACTCTCAGTAGCTGTTTCACAGTAATTACACATATAACAAAAAATAGTGCCTCAATAGAGCAGCATCAATAAAATAACCGATTCTGTACAACACAGTATATCTACACATTCTCATCTACACATGTATCAAGTGATACGTTTTTTTCATATGGCAGCTTAACCAAAATGAAGCAAAAAATTGTTCCTTTGCGTTGCTGATGTTTGCTCTGAATTAGCGCAAACCGTAACCGTTTCCCCTGAAGTCGGTGGAAACAAGAACAGTAACTAAAACCGGAACTAGCACTAGTTCCCGTTAGGTCTAGTTCTTGTTTTTTTTGTGCAATGGAAAGGGGCCATACACCACACAAACACAGGTAACTTGCTTGGTGACGAACTGGCTTTGGCTGGCTAAACATCTCCTCACAATAATGCTTTCATTTGTAAATGCAGTCTTTTTTTTTTTTTTTTTGAGACTTGAAGAGATGCACGGTCTGCTTATAGCTTATAGTTCTCCGTTGCAGAGGGGGTGTCTGTTCACAAGGGGGCAGGCACATGCTTACCACTTGAAATCATGCAGACTCCTGTAGCAGTTAGCAATGGTAGCAGATTACCTTCAGGTCCTCAGTCAGGTTGCTGTAGTCGATCTCGATCAGAGCTTCTTTGGCCAGCACGGTGCTAGAGGTCTTCTGACTGCTCATGGACTCCTCAGTCTGAGAGCTCCCCTGAATCATCCGCACAGGTAGGGAGGGAGCCGGTTAACACGCTACCATGTTTGTCAGGGCTATCTGTATATTTCCTATGCTTGTGCTCCCTTGCACTTACATAATGCTACTGGCTATAGCACTGCTTTTTTCTGACTACAAGTTCTCTCGCCCCGAGCCTTAGATCCTGCGAGAAGTGTGAGCTGCCCCCATCAATCCTCACCCCCACGCCTACCCCAGTCCCTGAATCTGGACCCCGTTCACATGGTTTAGCTCCCCCGATTTGTAGCAGATAATGAAGTGTGCATGTATCGTGTGAACATACAGTAGAACCTCTAAGATACAGACGCATTGGGAATTGAAATTGTTCAGAACTCTGAAATATTCAGAACTTTGAAATTGACATCAAAATACACCAATCTAACCATTTAAAGTGTAGGCTAGACTAAGAAAAATAATAATAATGTTGAGTTTAAGAATATGAGTAAAAATAATTTTATTCAGCAGTGGATCTGACATTCTGTTAGCCATGTCGGTTTGATTCTCAAAGCACAATAGACTACTTATTTATGTTTTTCTGTTTCACTTACATAAAAGGACTGTGCTCAGTTGTTTCACTTCTGCAAAATTGTGAGGGCTGCAGATTTACACTCAACCAATAAACATCTTGAAAAGGCGAACTGATATGTAGTGACCAAAGAGGTGGAAAGACTTGAGTAAATGTGGGACACAAAGTATACTGAAAGAGTTAATTAAGCAATTAATATCCCAGCATGCTCAGGGTCATGTACAGAACTGCTGGGCAGGCCTGGTTGTCCATAATTATGGCTAGCATGGCTAGAAGACAAGACCTCAGTGACTTAAAAAGAGGGGTGATTGTTGGGGTGATTGACAGCTCAGCTTGCTGATGTGTCATGAGAAACAGTGACCAAGGTGATGGCATGGCATGGAACTCAGGGGAAAAACAAAGAGTAACTGTGGATGTAAGCACATACTCCTGGATCGTGATGTCAGTGCATTAGTTCAAGGTGCAACAAGCAAGCAAATAAATAAATTGACTGCAAATTCCAATCTATGGCGTGAAGCAGGCAGTTTCATCAAGAACAGTCCATCGAGAACTCTACAGAGCAGAATACCATAATCGTATGGTATTTGTGTTTCCACCTTTTTGGCCACTACCTCTAGCTCGTAATTCTGACTCTGAATAAGATCCTGAATAAAACGTCAAAAGTTTGATTGGTAGGCTAAAATATCTAGCAAGCTGGCCAAGATTACCAACGCTAGCAATGGCAGTTGAGCAGTTATTCAGTTCTTTATATTTAGTTAAATATGTTCAATTTTAATCAGCAATCTCTGTGGTTTGCATCTTGAGTAGGGATGTCATGGTATACAGGTTTGACGGCATACCACGGTGTCAGAATTGATTATCATCATACCATAAGCATTTTCCCCCACCATCATAATTCTCAATAGTTTAACTAACAATCTTATCTTTGAACATGTACTCTAATGGGAAAAAAACGTTACTCTAGAATTCGTTCCCGCTGCGACCGCTACTTATCACTGTCCTTCAGCCAGTCATCATAGCTAGCTTGCTAGTTAGCTATAGACCCGCTACTCGAAACCAAAATTTCAATGAAGCCTTTAGTGTTCCACATGAACGCTCAATTTGCGAATGCACTTAAGAACGACCTACTTAGACCGGTCAAGCAATTGCTCGACCGGCATGTGGTACTTTGTATATTTGTATATACTTCTTTGAATATTGGCAGGTACCAGGCAAAAGCAGAGTAAGTTACCTACAACCCCCTAGGGTATAAAAGAATATTCATTCCAATATTATTTTTTTAAAGGATTTACATAGGATTTTTTTTTCTGAAACCATTTCAAAATATTTTGTAGCCACAATGACAATTTCATCATGGAGAGTCAGCAGCTGGCATGGAATTTCCAGTAACGCATTTCATAGCCTACTACTTAGATGCGTAGTAATATTACCCTGAGCAAGAGTTAAACCACACCACAGGGACAAAAGACCTGATTAACCTGACTATTTCTGCCAAAACATTATGCTTACTAAACAAAGGGGTTTGCTTGTTTGTTTGTTTTTATCATCTCCAAAAATGAGTTTTCACTTTTTCAGTTTCTATAAAAACTTTTAGAAGTCATTAGCTTGAAGAGCTAACATTCATGTATTTCATAATAATCAGTAAAATTGGTACACATGAATGCGGAGGTGGGTGTACATACACATGCTAATAGTTTAATTAATTTATATAATTGATACCGTGGTACTACAGCATTTTTCAGGATGGTTATCATACCATCACAAACTCATACCGTGACATCCCTAGTCTTGAGGTTTAACTGTACTGTGTGTGAGAGTGAGTGTGTGAGTGTGAGTGTGAGTTTGTGAGTGTGAGTTTGTGAGTGTGAGTTTGTGAGTGTGAGTTTGTGTGTGTGTGTGCTGTGTTGGAAGTGTGTGTGAGTGTATACGGTGTTATAATCATGTCATTGTACCTCTCCCTGGCTGATGTCATCCATGGTTCCTGATTTAAGGGGCAGTCTAATGTCCTGCATTTTACAGGCCTGTAGCAAGTTGTGTCTGTCACTGCGTTTCTGCTCCAGCTTGGTCTCTATGGCCGTCACCTCCTTCTGCAGCTGCGTCAACTCCCTGAAGCCCACACACACTCATTACACCACACTGCAATATAGACAGGCATTATACCACACTGCAGTACAGACACAGACATTACATCACATCATAGTACAAACACAGGCATTACAACACATTGCAGTACAGACACACACACTGCAGTCAATTTCCACAGCCACAGACTGAATTGCTATAACTGCTGACATACACAGACTGTATTTTGTGTGTTTACATGCATGTCTAAGCATGTGTCAGTGTGTGTATGCATGTGTTTGCGTATGCGTGGTCCTCACTTGTTGGCCCCGCCCAACTTCTTGCGGATCTCCTCCATCTCATGGTTCTTGTCGTTGACCTCAGACTTCTTGGTGAGGTGCTGATTCTTCAGGTCCTGCAGCTGAGCCATCGTCTCATCTATGATCTTCATATGCCTCTGTTCCTCCTGACAGAGAAAGGGACAGAGAGAGGGGTTTGAGCTTACTTTGGACTGGTTGGTCAGTGTGGTCCTGTTCTTACCCCTCCTCCACCGCTCCACACCTGACTCTATCCCTCTTCTTCTCCTCCCTTTACCTTCTTCAGTCTCTCAATCTCGTTCTCGTCCTTCTTCACCGTTTGCTCCCACATCTGCACCTTCTCCTGGTCCTCCTTCAGCTGGTTCTTCTCGTAGTCCAGCTGGATTCCCAGTCGGGTCTTCTGGGTCTCAAACTCCAGCCTGCCCATGACACAGTGGCCAATGGTTAGCACAAAGGGGTCAAAGGTGAGGCCAGCAAGGTCAGAGGGAGGTCAGAGGGAGGTCAAAGATGGGGACAGACATGCGTGGAGGAACTCACCGCTTCTTGGCAATCTCGTTCTGTCTCTTGACTTTCTCTTCCTCAAACTCCCTGATGTTCCTCACTCCGATCTCCTTACAGAACTCCACAAACACCTCATCCTCCACCTGTAACACCACAACAAAATTTCATTATCCACCCATAACTCCACATGCTTACTGACAAACCCCTTTAGAACAGGCTACTGTACTGTGTACAATGAGCTATCTGAACCACCTGCAAGGAAACTGCCATCTGCAGACATACAGCCATTACAAAACAACTATAATATGAATATGTTAATGAACCAAGAAAGCATGGCATAATTTACTGTCTGTGTGTGTGTGTGTATGTGTCTCAGTGTGAGTGCATGTGTGTGTGAGTGCATGTCTCAGTGTTTGAGAGACAGTGTGTGTCTCAGTGTCTGTGTGTATGTCTCTGGGCATGTGAATGTGTGAATGTGTGTGTGTGTGTGTGTGTGTGTGTGTGTGTGTGTGTGTGAATGTGTGTGTGTGTGTGTGTGTGTGTGTGTGTGTGTGTGTGTGTGTGTGTGTGTGTGTGTGTGTGTGTGTGTGTGTGTGTGTGTGTGTGTGTGTTAAGAGTTCTGTCTCTCACCAGGTTCATACGGTCTCTGAGCTCTTTAATATCCCTCTCACGTGACTGGATGATCCGCTTGATGTCATTGATGCGTGGCCCAAAATTGGCCAGCTCACTCTCCAACTTTGACTTCTCCTGCAGAGAGGGGCAGGGTTAATACACAACTACTCCTGCAGAGAGGGGCAGGGTTAATACACAACTACTCCTGCAGAGAGGGGCAGGGTTAATACACAACTACTCCTGCAGAGAGGGGCAGGGTTAATACACAACTACTCCTGCAGAGAGGCAGGGTTAATACACAACAACTCCTGCAGAGAGGGGCAGGGTTAATACACAACTACTCCTGCAGAGAGGCAGGGTTAATACACAACTACTCCTGCAGAGAGGGGCAGGGTTAATACACAACAACTCCTGCAGAGAGGGGCAGGGTTAATACACAACTACTCCTGCAGAGAGGGGCAGGGTTAATACACAACTACTCCTGCAGAGAGGGGCAGGGTTAATACACAACTACTCCTGCAGAGAGGCAGGGTTAATACACAACTACTCCTGCAGAGAGGGGCAGGGTTACTACACAACTACTCCTGCAGAGAGGGGCAGGGTTAATACACAATGCCAGCTGGCACCTTTATGTGAGGTGTGGTTTAAGTGCCAACCGAAAGGTGCGTACCGTACCTGCATGTTGAGGGACAGGTGGCGAGTCTTGGTCTGCTCCAAGTCGCTCTGGGAGTATTTGAGTCTCATCTGCAGGCCGTGAGCCTGAGACTGCACCTGCCTTAGCTCTGCCTCCTTCCTCTTCGCTTTCATTTGCTCCTGTAAAGAGACGGGAGGGAGAGAGAGTGGGAAGGAGGAAGTGTAGGAGAGCGGGAGAAAGAGACATAAATAAATACTTCTTTGTTATCAAATGTTTTTTATTAAGACTGCAAATGACAACACCCCTCCTCCATTCCCTAGAAGGATAGCAACAATCATTTTAAACAGAATGAGGTAACAAAATTAGCAAAATAGCAAAAGCAGATCAGGGAGTTCAGATTCAGATGATTCCAAGTCTGTATCATCCTGTGTTAAGTCCATGGAAGGGGACAGCTCCATACAGACACCAAGGAAGGTGTGAATCCAAAGACACGGGAGACGGCCTTAAACCAACTGTGGCTTTGGTGCACGTGTATAACTGGGACAATATCAGTGGTGTTGTGCAACGCCGAGGTCGAACCTTCAGCTCCTCGGTGAGTTTCTCCTTCCTGTCCTTCAGCTTGTCAACAGCCTTCTCATCCCAGCGCCGAGCTTTGGCCTTCAGGTCACTCGCCCCTCCAGAGATAACACCTGACTTCTGGAACAACGTACCATCCAGAGCTACCGTCTGAGGGAGGGAGGGAGAGACAGAGGAGGGAGGTTGGGAGTGAGAAAGAGTCATTTATTTGTGTTCTGCTCTTTGCCACTGATCCCTGATCGGAATCACAGTTTTATAATGAATGGCTAGGGTTGGGTGTTACCTTGTGTCTGTACGGCCCGCCGAAGGCAATCCGGCGCGCGTCCTCGACATTCTCACACACAAGCGCGTTCCCACAGGCGTACTGAAGAGCCTTCTTGATGTGCGGCGGCTCATAGCGAATCACGTCGATCACCAGCTTCGCCCCCCGCAACTCCCGAAGTTTTTCATCGGTCGGCTTCACCTGGGAGGAGGGGCAAGGGTGAGTGACGCCACAGCGTGGCCAATCATATACAGTAGGCTCCGTTTTTATTCGCACCCTTGATAAAGATTAACAAAAGAGATTGTATAAAATAAACTATATAAGTAATGATGTATATTTTATGCTAAAAAAATTCAGAACCTACATTACTACTACAATTGTTCAGAAAAACGTATTTTGTTTTATTAAAACATTTCTTTTCCAGAAAACATCTAGATGACAATTATTCATGCCCCTATCTATTCTTTCAAAACAAATCTTCATAAATATCAAACTTATTTCAAGTTCATTGGAAGGTGATGGAACTACAACAGTGGGATTACAACATTGGTATCCTGTTTCCCTAGGGTATAAAAAGGAGGGAACACATGTTTGAAATACTGTGGTCAGCCATCATCATGGTGAAAGGCAAAGAACTCCCCAAAAGCATCACAAAAAAGGTTATTGACCTCTACAGATCAGGAGATGGCTACAAAAAACTAAAAAGTTAAAAGATACAGCTTTCCAATTTGTCAATTATTAGGAAGTTTAAGGCCACTGGAACAGTGGCTAACCTGTCAGGTAGAGGGTGCAAATCTAACTTGCCCCCACGTGTAGTGAGACGGATGGTTCAAGAGGCAAAAAGAAGCCCAAGGGTCACAGTTCAAGATCTCCAAAACAACCTGGCATCTTGGGGTTACAAGGTGTCTAAAGCTACCATTCCACTAAACCTACATGACAATGGCCTTATGACAGAGTTGCAAGAAGGAAGCCTCAATTCACAAAAAAAGGCATCTTGAATTTGTCAAACTACATCCAAACTACAATTGGAACCGTGTCTTGTGGCCAAATCAAGCTTTTTGGACATGCACATCAGCGTTATATTTGCGTCCAAAGAATGCAAGTAATGTTAAAAAGCACTTCATGCCTACAGTGAAACATGGTGGTGGGTCTTTAATGCTTTGAGGTTGTTTTGAGCCCTAGGGCCCTTATTAAAATAGATGGAACCATGAACTCCAGCATGTACCAAGACATTTTGTACAAAAACCTTGTTCCCTCTGCCAGGAAGCTATGCCTTGGCCACAGATGGATCTTCCAACAAGACAAAAATCCCAAACATATGTCCAAAGCAACTAAGAAATGGTTGACAGAGCACAAGATCAATGTCCTGACGTGGCCGTCTCCAGACCTGAATCCAACATTTGTGGTTTGAACTCAAAAAATCTGTCCACAAACGTCAACCTAAGAATCTGAAGGAACTAGAACAATTCTGCATGGAGGAATGGTTAATGTTAATGTTCCATAACCTCGTACGACACTACAGAGGGTGACTACTTGCTGTTATAATGACCAAGGGAGGTACCACAAAGTACTGATAACAGGGGTGTGAATATTTGCGATTCTTGATTCTTCTGGGGAAAGAAATCTAATTTCTGAACTGTTCGATTGTGCTTTGTGCAATGCATTATTATTAAAGAATATAATTTTTGGACTTTTTTGAGCATAAAATATACCTCATTACTTAAATAGTTTATTTTATACAATGTTCATCTTTATCAAGGGTATGAATAAAAACTGAGCCTACTGTACATCCAGACACCTACTGACTGTAGAGTGCACAACAGTCACAGCGTTTGCTAGAAAATAGCATCTAGTTCACCATTTAAAATTCAGCAAAACATGCATTTCATATTATTCGGAATGTGCAACGATACGGAGGGTGCAAGGTTATGTATATGTTATGAATTTGAAGCATATGTCACAGTGGCTATGATACACTGCATTGAACGAGATCCTTGAGCACAAACTCTTACAGAAGAGAGACGCTGATCTAGATGCAA
The DNA here is from genome assembly GCA_029706075.1 of Aldrovandia affinis. Classification (NCBI taxonomy): domain Eukaryota; kingdom Metazoa; phylum Chordata; class Actinopteri; order Notacanthiformes; family Halosauridae; genus Aldrovandia; species Aldrovandia affinis. The sequence continues at coordinate 230,835 of JAINUG010000101.1, forward strand.
GCAGTGAAAGCTTGTCTAAAATTTTAACTTGATTGGACAACATGAAAGAACAATTCACTTGTCCAACCCTGAATTGTGAACCTATATTACATTACAGGCATTTGCAGATAGCAGATGCTCTTATCCAGAGCGACTTAGTTTACATTTCTTTACACACAATCAATTTATACAGCTGGATATTTTACTGAAGCAATTCAGGTTAAGTACCTTGCTAACGGCAATGCCCCCACCTGGGAATCGAACCAGCAACCTCTGAGTTACAAGCCCAAACCATTATACTACACTGCCGCCTAGACAATCAGATAACAGTTATTGTCGAGACCTGCGGGTAATATAGGGGTTTGATATAGGATTGGGTACAGGGTGGGGTATAGTAGAGGGTATATTGTTGGTTATAGGTGCATGTAGAGGGTTGGGTACAGGGATGTGTAGTGGGTTGGGTACAGTGGTGTGTGTGTATATGGTTGGGTGTAGTGGCGGTTATGGCAATGTGTATAGGGGTGGCTATATGGTCAGGTATAGGAGATATTACAGTGGTTTGTTACTGGTTGGTTATATGGGGTGTGTAAAGGGTTGAGTGCAGTGGTGTGTGTATATGATTGGGTACAGGGGTGTGTGTATAGGGTTGGGTACAGAAGTAGGTGTATAGGGTTGGGTACAGGGGTGTGTGTGTATAGGGTTGGGTAAAGAAGTATGTGTATAGGGTTGGGCAATAATATTTAATATTTAATAATATATCATTTAATCATATTTAATATTTAATAATATATCATTTAATCATATTTAATCATATATATGCCATTTAGCAGGGTACAGGGGTGTGTGTATAGGGTTGGATATAGGGGTGTGTATAGGGATCAGTATATAGATAAGTGTAAGAGGTGGGTATTAGTTGTGTCTATGCGGTTGGATATAGGGGTGTAGACGTTGGTACAGGGTTTGCATCTGGGATCTCAGTACCTCCAGGTAATCGAGGGGCAGGAAAGTTTCAGGCTCTCCACGCTGCTCCTTGATGTACTGGATGCAATCACGGCCGGTCTTCTCAGAGTCCACGATGATGGCGTCCATGTTCTTCCCCAGGACCTTGGTGACAGCAATCTGGTACTTCTTCTGCGTGGGCTGGCACAGGTCAATCAGCCTGCCATACTGTTTGGGGGATGACACAGTGGTGAGCCATTTTGTCATTCAACTTGAAATTCGGGCAAGATAGTCTAAAGGTCTTTTGAAACCCCAGTGGAGGAGTTTAGTTGAGTGTTTCAGGCAGACCTGTGAGGTGGTCACTGAAGCTTATTTTGTCAAAAGCAAAATTAAATCCTCAAAAAGTCCTCTAAAAATGAAAATGAAAATGATAATTTTTTTTTATTCAGTTTCAGATTTTTCGAACCCCAGCCACAGTGGGCAACCTGCACTCCGCGGAAGTGCTTTTACCGGTTGCGTCTCCCAGGGGCCCAAATACATTTTTTTTAAAAGTATTACAATTTAAAATTATTTTCCTGTTACATAATTAAAAATGTGTATATTTAAAGCAGCATTGTATGCACTTACTGCTGTCATTTTGACATTTTTATAAACATCTACAAAATCCCCTTGCGTTAAGTTAGAGTCGCCACGTGGAAGCCTGGCTTCCCATGGAATTCTATTAGAAAATTTTGATTCAAAATAATATATGATTTGTAATATAGGATCTTACAGGGACCGATGGGTCATAGGATTCAGCACCCACAACCAACCTACACCTATAGGTGATGTTCACCTACTGGGGACTATTCTCTGCAAACGGACTGTAGCGATTGTTCACATAAGAACATAAGAACATCAGGGGGGATTTGATTGAGGTTTTTAAATTCCTAAAAGGGATTAACAAAGTAAAATACCAAAGATTTTTTAAGATAAGTGGGGTCAGCAGAACAAGAGGCCACAGGTGGAAATTAGTTAAAGGCAAATTCCGCACAGATATTAGGACGTTTTTCTTTACACAGAGAGTTGTCAATGCCTGGAACAGCTTGCCAGGTCAGGTAGTAGAGGCAGAAACGCTCGGGCTATTCAAGGCCAGGCTAGATGTAGTACTAGATGTTCTTTAGATTAGGACATGATGAGCCAAGATGGGCCGAACGGCCCGTTCTCATCATTATGTATTCTTATGTTCTTATGTTCTTATAGGTGATGTTCACCTACTGGGGAGTATTCTCTGCAAACGGACTGTAGCGATTGTTCACATGTGCACCCACTCCTTGCCATTGAAACAAAGCAAGACAATGACAATGGCTGCCGAGCAGCAAGAACTTTGTGAGATGCGCTCATTGAAAGAAACTGTGACATCTTTGTGAAAAGAGGGGCAGATTGACAGCATCTTGCAGAAACGAGCTCACAATCCCGGGGCCTCCTCAGGTTTACAGCCCACCTGCTGACGCTTCTTGCCCACTCTCTTCTCCTCCCTCCTCCCCCTCTACTCTCCCCTCTCACCTCCTCCCCCTTTCTCTCACCACAGATCCGGGGTAGAGTCTCTTGATGCTCTCCATGATCTCCGCTTTGCGCTGCTGTCTGCTGTTCTCCTGCCGATCGATCCTAGCATCTCCCAACTGCTCCATAACCTATGACACACATACGCTCACCAGCGTTACACGCACGCACGGACAAGATATACGCAGCTAAAAACAAGGGGCGTGGTGGACCAGGCCAGTGTAGGTGACGTTACCTGGTTGAGCTCCATGTTAATCTCGTCGATCCTCCTCTTGGCCTGCTCCACCTCCTCTGTCAGCTCCTCCTCCATACGCTTCTGCTCCTCCAGAGACTGCCTGAGAAATGGAGACAGGGAAGGAGAGAGAGGGAGAGGACCGGTATTTCAAAGGAATTTGTCAATTGTAACCATTCGTTAGAATACACATCACGCCACGCACAAACATTTAAACCGCACTGTGTGAGCAATTAGGATGGGCAGTGTGCAAGCATTTAGACCATGCTGTGTGCTTCAGCTGGACAGTGTGCAAGCATTTAGACCATGCTGTGTGCTTGAGCTGGACAGTGTGCAAGCATTTAAACCGTGCTGTGTGCTTGAGCTGGACAGTGTGCAAGCATTTAGACCGTGCTGTGCCATTACCTGCTGGTGGTGATGTAGTCCTCCAACTTCTCAATTCGTTTCTGGTTCTCCTCGATCTCTCTAATCTTCTGCTTAATCTTGGCCTGAAACACAAAACAAAGCATGCATCCAGCTCAGTCGCTCTCCTGCTCTCCTAATATAATATATAATATACGCCATTTAGCAGACGCTTCTATCCAAAGCGACTTACAGTAGTGAATGCATACATTTTTTCTGTATATGTGGCCCCAGTGGGGATTGAACCCACAACCTAAGCGTTGCCAACGCTGTGCTCTACCAACTGAGCTACAGAGAACCACTAATCCCACAGTTTTACAGGCAGCGCGCACTAAATGCACACAACACCCCTTCCCTTGCTCTCCCTCTCTCTCTACCTCCGTCTCCACTTTCTTTCGCTCCTCCAGGTCTAGTCGGTCCTGGTCGGCCTTCTGGTCTCGGTTGAACTTCTCCAGCTCCTGGGCCAGGGTAGCGGCCCGCTTACTGGCCTCCTCCTTCAGACGGTGGTACTGTTTCACCTGGAGGGCGAGGGGATAGACAGAGAAAATAGACCACGGTCATGTTTGGAAAATGCACAGAAAAATGAAAATGCTTAACTTAACTCCATTTTCATTTAATGTTAACCAAATATGGTTTACAATTAATTTTATGAATTAATTTTTAAAACATTGTAAATAAAAAGCTAAATAGCTAGGCTAAAGCTAAGCTTGTTGAGTCAGATATAGGGTTGGAAAATTCCAGGAATTTTCCATGGGAATTTATAGGAATTGAATGAGAAATGTTTAATCATAACATCACATACTGTTCCATACAATTGAAAACAGGCTTTTCAAACTTTGAGACTTTCAAACTAACAAATTCTTATTTTTAACTTTATTGAACTTTCAAGTAACTTCGAATCAATGGCAAGTGTTGGCTGGCTAGCTAACTAGTTTTTGAACAATGCTTAAATGCTTGCCAACTTTAGCTACAATATTAGCAGCAAGCATCGAATTATCAACGATCTAGTCAGTAAATTTCAATGGCATGCGTCTGTCGAACTGTGGTTGATCAACCCGACTGTAGCAGGTAGGATGCTCTGACTAAATGTTTTCTTGATGATCATGTGATAGAAGCAAGAGCTGTGCGTGCAAGACGCTGCTTCACCAATAGGGGGAGCAAATCGCTCATCCACCTTGTCAGGCGTGCACTTTTTCAGACACAGAAGACTTTATGATTAAAAACAAAAAACAAAGCCAGAAGACAGATATAGTGAATATAAAATAGTTTCATTATTTAAGACTCCAGCTCTGTTAGCAATTTTAAGATGACCTGTACATCTATTTTACAAATATATGACTTTATGCCTTTCTTGATGGGCAAAATTCCCAGTTTAAATTGACCTGAAACTTTCCACCCCTTTGCAACCCTAGTCAGACATACCAAACACAATCAAAGCCCTTAAAGGGGGATTGATAAACATTTGGTAATCAAACACTTTCCCTGGGTTTATTTCCGCAGTTAAACAAGTAGAAAGGAGTGTGGAGCCATCCCCCCGCGCCTTACCTGGTTCTCCTCCAGGGTGAGGTCCTGGCCCTGACTCTGCGCCTCCTCCTCCATGCGCTCCTCAAACTCCTGCCGAGCGGTCTCCACAGCGCCCTGCTCCCTCTCCAGCTCCTCCATGTCAGCCTTGCGCTTCTTGTAGGTCTTCTGGGCACTCTGCAGGGACTTCCGCGCTGCCTCCAGCTTCTTGATCTTGTGAGACGTGTTTTCCTTGGCCTTGATGTACTGCGGCCTCTTCTGGTTGAGCTCTGCATCCTTCTCCCTTGGGGAGGGGAGAGAGGTGGTTTAATACACAGCAGTCTGCTAAACAAAAACAAAAAAATTCTGAGGATAATATAATATCCACAACTCTCTCTCTCTCCACATATCCAGAGCAGAGGGTCATGGGAAATCACCATGTCTCCCCACACAGGAGGATCATGGGAAATCACCACCCCTCTCTCCACACACGCACATGCACACACACACGAGCAGGGGACCAGATTAACACTTGTCCGATCATCCAACTATGATTTATTTTAGTAGAATAGGACTATTTGTATTTACTTATTTCTGTTTTGAACATTCATGTACGACTTCCTTCATGTCTGTTCTCGCCATTATGTATTCTTATGTTCTTATGGTGTTGTCTTCCGGTCCACCCATCTAGCTAGCTATCTAGCTAGCTATCTATAAAATAGACCGATAGAATGTAGATTAGGCTAAATTGTGTTCTTAGCTCAGCTAGCTATTGAATGTATAAATTATTAGCTGAGCTGACTGCTACTAGGCGGTTGAATAAAATTAATGGAAAATCAGAGTGAAAAAAAGTTTCATTCATTGAAAGAATTGACTTAATCTACTGTCTGTTTCATACTTCTTACATAGAATGGGCGTTCTTGTGGATGTAGAGACGGTAATTAATATTCATTTGGATGCCCCACCATGGCGACCCGCTATTTCTGAAAGGCGAGTGACTGAGAGATTGCAAATAATTGTTAACGTTAGATTGTAGCAAGCCTACATAAATAGCCTATTTTATTGTGTAAAATTATAGTGTAGGATAACGCAAGTTCATTTGATTTTCAGCTGACAATGCAGAAGATATCATCCTTTTTTTTTTTTTTAAAAGAGGCCCAGGATAGAAGAGGAGGAGAGGTGACAAACTAAGTCTATTTAGATACAGACTATCATAGTTCAGAATCTGAAACAACTGTCATCTATCTCAGTGATTCCCAACCTGTCAGGCGCCTAACATTGTGATAGATTTTTACCAATATTGACTGTCTTTGGTCAGATTTTTCACAAAGGTAGGCTAATTTATCTCGGCCACTAGCCTGCCTTGTCAGGCTCAGAGCACGCTTAATGCCACCACCTAAGCCCAGTACAGCTGGTTTGTCAAATTCAGACAGTAACATTAACATTAGTAGTTCTTCCTTAATAGTTCTTAGCTAGTGCTAGCAATAGGTTTAGCTACAGTTAGTTTGCTCTCTCCACACACACAGAGATTACAAATCATGGGAAATGGCTCCTCACTTGATCTCCTTCTCCACAGTCTGCTGCTCCCTCATCATCCTCCCCAGCTCTTTCTTCTTCTCCTTCAGCTCCTCCTCTACGCGGTCCATACGTTTGCGGTCCTTGTCGATCTCACGGTTGCGGTGGGACAACTCGCGGTTAAGTTTCTCAATCTCTGCCTCATTGTGGTAGAGCTTGAAGAGCTGCATTTGCACATGGGCTCTGACAACCTCGTCCTTCAGCCTCTGGTACCGCTCCGCCTGGGGGAGGAATGAGTGTCAAAGGTCACTTAAGTGATCAGCTGGACCTAACAAACTCGCACTGATACGATAGGCTTCATGCGGCTGGCTGTGGTAAACACTTCCCCTGGGTTTAATTATTTCTGTAAGGCAGACTAACCTCCTCCTTCTCCTGCTTGGCCTCTTTGCGCTCAGCGGCAATGTTCTTCTTGCGGTGGTAGTTAAACTGCGTGTCCTCTTCGGCCTTCACCATCTCCTTCTTCCTGCGGTCATACTCCTGCGCCAACTCCCCAGAGCGAGAGATTTCCTCAAACAGGGCCGTCCTCTCCTTCGGGTTCTTCATGGCAATGGACTCTACTGCTCCCTGTGACAGACAGACAGACAGAGACTTGAACATCCACAAAAACATGCTCCTGCTTAAGCGTACTCATAAAGAACACATAATGATGCAAAAAATATGCTGAGTGTGAACCCTACATCTTAGTTTAGTACGTATAGTTTTTATGCACAAACTCTTTTTGAGTTCAGCGGTTATCAGATTGTTGCAGCTAAACATCTACTGAATATTTACTGAGGCAACTAAAGTTATGTGACTAGTGCAATGACAACGCCCTTGATGGGAACCAAACTTGCAACCTTATTTTGAGATGAGATGAAATGCCCAAAAGATGTTAACACCTGATTGAAAGATTATTTCGGCTCTAAGAGTACTCTTATCTGTATAGTTTGCGAGTGCAAACTTGACCGTGTTTTCATGTGTAAAGTGGCAGTCCTTGATGCAGTCTGTACCTGGAACACCAGGAAGTTCCGGGCCTTGATGAGAATGCCCAGCTTCTCAAGCTCCTCGCTGTACTCGGACAGCCCCACCACCTTACTGTTGATGCGGTATTCAGAGGAGGCGCCTGCGGCAGACAGGTTAACACATCCACTGTATTAACACATACGAGAACAGAACCGAACTGAACAGAACCACTGCGCTCACAGGAAGAACGGGCTCAGGCTATCAGAAGTGCAAGAGTGTGCTCTGCGGTAGTTACCTATAATGACCCGGGTGAAAGTGCGCTCCTCGCCGCTGTCCTCTCGGTACACCATGCTCACGAAGGCGCGATTGGCCGCTGGTTTGCCAACGGGCGCGCCATGGATCAGGTCTTTCAGCGTCTTCACGCGCAAGTTGCTCGTCTTCTCCGCCAGAACAAAACTGATGGCATCCATGAGATTGGACTTGCCTGTGAAAAGGAGTGAAGTGAGAAGCAGCGCTAGCTAGCTTGTTGATGTTAGCCCACTAACGTTAACCAACTTATATAAACAGACATAGCGAACAGGTTGACAGATAGCTAACATGTCACGGTAACTATTTACAAGTACAAATAAACATAATATGCATTGAATTCAGTTATGTTAATTGTATAATCGTATAGGCAATCCTCCACGATAATCAATCTCCAGGGGACTAACATTGACGTTACTCCATCATCGTGAAAGTAGCTAGCGACAGAATTAACGTTAAGCGAATTACGGAACACTGCACTGGTTTCTAAAACATGAACTGACGTTGAAATGACTAAAAACATAACAAGCTACATTCAAAGACAGACGAATGAATCTAGCTAGCAAGTTATGTGCGTGTAAACTTCCAACAACTTGCTGCGATGGCAGGCCTTCTCGTACGGAAGACAAACCAAAATCCCCGGTCTAAATTGTTTTGATTTGCCGCAAGGCCGATGCGCCAAAACGGTGAACATATTTTTGCTCGCTAGCTAGCGCTTATGATCCAATCCCAAGTTCGCGCACACTTACCCGATCCATTTGGTCCGATAATCGCAGTGAATTTATGGAAAGGACCGATAATTTGCCTGCCTTTATATGACTTGAAATTCTCTATTTCTATCAGTTTCAAATAACCCATTTTGTCCTCTGTATTTGCAAGCGAGCTTGTAAGCCAACAAGATGTCCAGCGAACAAGCTACGACCGATCATTCATCAGATTGCCTAGCTGCACACAATCCTTTCCGTCGCCTCCAATATTTTGGTCCAATGCAGGAATAAATAATCGAAAGTTAGATTTAATACAAGAATGCACAGGCTTTAAACTTGATATGGTTTTGCCAGCTACCCCAAAAAAATCCAGTCATAAAACAAAAACAGTTCTCCAGAGCGCGCGCACCCGATATTCTCGCGAGACTTCCAAGTGAACGAAATGGGGTTTGGAACCAAAAATGATGGAAATGTGTATTTAGAGCCTGGAAATTATTTGCTAGTTTGATTGTTGATTGTGTACGAATTGAACGTCAGAGGTGCAGAATAGCAAGGACATTATACAACATACCTGGATACTACAGGAGAGCCTAAAACCACTCCTATATTCGCTTAAAAGCCGTTACCATGGTGACCTTAAAGCGTCAAAACAAAAAACTTCACACTGATAGAGCTCTGGGAGGACTTCGCTGCAGTAAAGAGTCAGTTAAGAGTAAGTCATTATCACAATTTAAGATCTACAGTAGCTTTATCTTTGAATACGATATGTTGCATAGTGTAGGTTTACGTTTCATCAAATGTTTTAAAATGAACATCGGCCACATTATTTGTAATATAATGTGGATATTCACCTAACCTAAGCTGGTAGCCACCTGGTAAGCTAGACAATTAGGAGTTAGATTCATTGTCGCTAGCTAAGCTGCCTATTTTTTTGAAATTTAGCAAAGCTTGTTAGCTAGTAAGCAAAGTAAGAAGTTTGAACCATCGTTAACGTTATGCTCGAATTTGCCATAATAACATAGCTATACACGAGCTAACGCCAATTAATGCTAACGTTACCCTCAGTGGCGGGCCGTGCATTTCACACCTAGGCCTTCAGTAGTGCTCCGTCTGAATCAATCCACCCCTCAATAACTATTTTATCCGTCTGAATCAATCCACCCCTCAATAACTATTTTATGGCTATAAAAGCCATCTTATTGTTATGTTTTGAGTGTCTGTTCGGTTTGTTTTTGCACTTTGTTTATTTATCTTTCTTCAGTCATGTTTCATTCTCGTTCTGTCATGCACTTCGGGAAATTCTATGTTTCGGTTTTTCCGTCTTCGTTTCTAATCTCGTTTTACTTCCTTCTTACTTTCTAATTACACCTTGTATATATTAGTTAGATGTATATAGTACTAACCAACTAATCTACTAACATTAGGGATTTAGATTAAGTTACTAACACTACTAATCACTAATTATCTCACGCTTCTAACTATCGCTGTCATTCTCTCTCGTCCTATCTCTGTACGCTTCTCACGTTCCGCTTTATTCGCACACAGATTTCTTTATGCGTTCCTCCTCCTCCCTAAAAAAGTGCATGACAAGACAAGGAGAGGAACTCGAACAGGAACAATGACAGACGTGGAACAGAACGAGAATGAAACATGACTGAAGAAAGATAAATAAACAAAGTGCAAAAACAAACCGAACTGACACCCGTTGCCGTTGCATCGAAGATAGATAACTCGTGTATCCAGAATAAATGCCTTTACTGAAGAAACAAACCCAGGGTGCTACAGCTGTGACACACATAAAAATCATCAATAATAACCTCATAAAATTGCAATATTATTTAGGAAAATAGCAACATTTTAGGAAAAAATCCTTATTATTTTACACAAAATCCATCCCCTTTCTTTCCTCAAAAATAGTTCAATTACTCTGTCGTACAGATTATCTGTGTGTTTCAGTTCCATCAAGAAGTCCTTTTCTATCGCCATCGAAGCTAATGCTGAAAGTCGAGCCTGCCCTGTCATATTTCTGGCATAAGTTTTAATTCGCTTTAGGGCTGAAAATGTCCGCTCAAATGTCTGAATCACAGACTGATGTTAATTATATTTTGTCCATGAATACTTATTAAATAATTCCAAATGGTCTGTCCGCTTCCTTTCATAGCTTTTCCCCTGATTGCGCTGCTTCCAGACGTGTATTTTCATATTAAAGCATTTAACCAATCACATTACATCATAGTCAGACACTCTCTGACTATCCAATCAAAGGGTGTGAATACGCTGACGTTACCTAGGCCTTCGAGAAGGCCTTGGTGTTGCCAACTCAAAATCTGATTGGTTGAAGCAACAGTTTGATCAACACTTATTTTATGCTACAGGGCCTGCAGAACTGATTGTGAAGGCCTCCAGGCAGATTTATTTGACCCTGGCAACAAATGATGGCTGAAATGTGATTGGTTAAATGCTTTAATATGAAAATACACATCTGGAAGCAGCGCAACCAGAAAAGCTATGAAAGGAAGCGGACAGACCATTTGGAATTATTTAATAAGTATTCATGGAAAAAATATAATTAACATCAGTCTGTGATTCAGATATTTTTTAGGCCAGCAGAGAAGGCCTTGCAGGCCCTGACGGCCCACCACTGATCAAACATAACCATTGCGGACAGAAGGATGTTTTAGCTTGTAGTCATACTACAGTAATACAATAGTATTTAAGTCTCTCTGAATAAGACTAAAAATAAATAAATTATGTTCAAAGTGGAAAACTCAGAGGTAATGTCGGTGGAACGACGGCGGGCGGCAGAGGCGGCGCGTCAGAAACGAATTTTCAACACCCGGAATCGAGTCATCGGCTTGGACCGAACTGCGCTGGAGAGCCAGGTCGCGGAGAAGCGTGAGCGGGAGAATGTGGAGAGAGAACAGGACAAGGCTTTCGGTACGTACTGTAAGGCTCATTGCACATTGATGGTCAAACACTTATTACGTTTTTCCAACTTTATTAACGTCGCCAATGATGTTGATTAAGTTTTTCTTCTTCTTGTTAGAGTCGTTGCGGGCGATTCACGATGTTCTCGTGAAGCAGCAGTGTGAAGATGAGGAGCGCAGGAGTGCGGCGTTATCCCGGGAATTAGTACAGTTCCGAGCAACTCACCAGCGCGCTCAGGACTCCCGTGACGCTGATCTCAATTTTAATCAACAGGTTGGGTCTACGCATTCGCCCTCGGCCTCGGAAGAGGATTTGGGACCTGCCAGCATGCAGGTGTTTCAGGTACAGTGACGTAAACCAGTTTATTTGGTGCAAGTCTGTGGTGCAGCTTTTAACAACACAATATCAAGATTATAGAGTGATATAAATCTATTTAAATAATTTGTATTGTTATTATTAGTTATTAAAGTTAGTCTCAGAACCTCTCTCCTCTCATTCAGTAAGAGGGCACAATCTCTTTAGTGGGAATCAGCAGCTATGTACCCTCTGGGATACAAACCTATAACCTTATTTTTCTGTCCAGTGCTGTGGGACACCTGACCTTTTTCTAACTAGGGTTGCCATAGGCAAGTGTAAGAACACAGAGGAGGCAGTAATATGAACAAAAATGATAATTTAAAACTGGGACACCTGACCTTTTTCTTTATGAAGCCATAAACAGCAATAGCCTACATGAAACAAAAATTGGGCAGGTAAATTGAAACACAAAATTTTGTATTTAATGTCCGTATTGTGTGCACAGGACAGTGTGCCAGGAAAGTACATTCCATCAGGCCAATTGATAATACATACATAATTATTCAATTAATGTCATTAGATGCACAATTCACCCTCACATAATACAAGTATTTATTGAAAGACTGCACCACACCTAAGAATAAATCATGCAGGCCTTTACATTAATCCAAATCATCAACAGGTACAGTATGAAATAAAGAGCAGTCATTCAGAGCATGTGCCTTGTGGTGGCCACACAACAATTGTGGCCCACTGAACAGCACAAGTAGCTAATGGGTTAACACAGGATCTACAAAAATGGTATGGTATAGCTACATTGTAAGATGGGTCACAAAATCAATTGCGATCCACGAACAACCCACATAAGAGTAAAATGTCAAGGTAGCTTTTGAATTACGCTATAAATATATATATATATATATATAAATATGTTTATAAACAGTTCAATTCAATCCAAGGGGTTGGACTGTGCGTAGATAAAAAATCTATTTTGCATTGTAACAACTTTTTCATAATGTTGTGTCCACACAGCACACAGTACTCTAAGTGAGGTCTGACAAAGGCATTATATAACACTAATATAGCATTAATATATCCTCCTTTGAATCTCCTTTGATTTGAGCATACTCAAGCATAAGGGGACTCCTCTCCACGGGAGTTTTAAGAACAATTTTAAAGCCATTTCTTGCACCTTTGTTTAGTGAAATCCCTTTTTTACTGCCTGGGCTTGTAATCAAATGGGGAATCATAAACAAATTTCCCAATTTCATGATCTGAGCTGTTGCTACAACCAAAAGCTGCACAGGCTGCAGGGATTTTCAATATAAAAAATAGGATGAGACTGCTTGCTTGCCCTCCAGCTGACAATTATAATCTTGAAATGTGGCATTGTGGTTTTATTGAAAACAACTTGTATCAAACAGTTGCTAAATAAAGCTTTCCCATCTTTAACCAATGACATACATTAATTTAAGGTGTTTTTGACATAAATTATTTCATTGGGTCAAGTTGGTCACACTCACACACACAGAAAAGTGCTCACGATAGAAAGTGATAACGAATCGGGACATTTCTGGTCCTGGGAAGAAATGTATATTTTCCGGGGCAGTAGATTTTTTTTTTTTTAAAGGAACCAGTGGCAACAGTTCTAACCTGCATCAGACTACAATCACATTTTGGAAAACAGAATCCTTCCATTTCAAATTTAGAGTGCAAAACCCTTGCTCTCTTCCCATTTGAGCGATATGTGTCAGTAGAGTGTTAATCACTATTGATTAGAAAATCATTCCTTTTTAAATATGATATTTTTGTGGGTTAAAAGGGACATATGCACATAGAGAATGTTTTTGAGTGTTTGCTGATAATGCTGTGTGTATGTGTGTGTGTGTGTGTGTGTGTGTGTGTGTTCAGGGAGGTGATGGTATGGACAGGGAGAAGAAGATCGCTGAGATGGAGGAAAATAAAAGAGTGCTGACAGCACAGAGGCAGGAGAGAGAGAAAATGTGCCTCCATAAAAAAAGCATAGGTAAACACACCTGTACACACACACACACATACACACACACATATCACTACACACTTGTACTGCTGCATACACTGTACATACACGGTGCATATAGTGTAGATGTTGAGTAACATGGCTGTTGTGTAATATTTATGTTGTGTAGTGTGTTTTTTTGTAGTATGAATGTTGTGTTTTGTAGTGTAGATTATGTAGTGTTGTGTTCTGTAGATGCTGTGTACCGTGAATGTTGCGTGTATTGCAGAGTTGCTGTGGGGACGGGCACAGCTGCAGCAGGATGTGAGGGAGCTGCAGCTCAGTGCTGCGGAGGACGAGCATAAGAGAGAAGCTCAAGTTGCTCTCAGCAAGTACAACCAGGCTCAGGTACACACACTTTACCCTCACCACAATCAGGCTCATGAACACACACTTTACCCTCACCACAATCAGGCTCATGAACACACACTCTACCCTCACCACAATCAGGCTCATGAACACACACTTTACCCTCTACTCTCACCACAATCAGGCTCATGAACACACACTTTACCCTCACCACAACCAGGCTCAGGTACACACACACATACAATAGGAATTTGGTAGGAATCTCTCTCTCTCTCTCTCTCTCTCTCTATCTCTAGGCTGCAGAAAGGGCGGAGCAGCAGAGGATGGAAAGAATGAAAGACGAAGGAGAGAACTTTGCAGAAGTATGGCACATGATGACCTCTGACCTACTGACAGAGTGCCCTGAGGTTGCAGAGAGAGGTGGTGGAGGGGCGGGGCCAAGTGTGCTGAGGGACAGGTGGAAGGGGATGAGTGCCGAGCAGCTGAGCGTCATCCGCCGGCAGAGAGAGGAACAGGTTGCTGAGAAAGAGGTAAAGACAGAGAATGAGATGGAGAGAAACCCGTCTCTGCCAGACCGGCCTTGGCTATTAGCCCCGATTGGGGGTGGCATTTGGCTGTCCGCTCCTGAGGGAGGGGGGAGGGTAGTCGGCACAAACTCTCTGTGAAGCACGTAAGGGTATCATCGCCGGCCTCGGAGAGTAGCTTGCCCCGACAGGTGGCTAGTTTGTGGGGAGGGTTTATCGAAATAAATAGAGGGTATAATTGGTTTCCAAATTGGGGAGAAAAAAAACAGGGAAAAATCTTAAACAAAATTTAAAGAAAAAGGCAGATACTAAAAAAATATTGGCTGCCTAGAGACCGCAGTCATAGTGAGCTGCAAGAGACATAGGAACAACATTTGGTTGCTTCTTAGCACTCAATTACATTTGGCAAGAAGGCCTACATTACACAATTCTGCAAAGTGGTATGGTGGGTATAGCTTATGATATAGTTAATTCAACATATTTGCAAAATAAGTGCAGAATGAATATAGCCAAAAATGAGCCAGAACAGACTTCTTCATGCAAGCTTGTGGAGTGAGGCAGGGCTGCAGGTCAAGTCCAGCATTGTTTTATATTCAATGAGTCCACTCAGAAACATGGGGTCCACTCAGAAATATGGGGTCCACTCAGTCAGCAGGACTACACCACATGGGAAAAACAACCAGTTGAAATTCTGTAAAAACTACAAGTGAATAGGAATACCATAGCAAATGTACATAGGGCTGAATTAGGCAGAAAAGGGCACTGCATTTTATAGATCATCTTAAAACAAGTCCAAACAACTCTTTACAGTATACGGCTCTACAAAGGCAAGATCTCAGGCCAGAATTTTTTTCCATTCGTTCAGCTGGTTCTGAACCGACTAACATCAACGCACGATTATACAAGCCAGCTTCGGCTCAACACTGCTACCAATCAGAGTTCGCCAAATAATGAAACAAATAAAAATCACCTATTTGGAATATTGGAAAAATAGTACCAAACCCCAAAATGAACTGAATTGAAAGATTCAACGTATATGTGGTCACTGTGAGACAGGAAAGACAGAGATGCACTTCTTCCTATCGTTAGAAAAATGTTCAGAAATGTTTTAATTGACTACATTTTCTACATTTACAAACAAATTTCCTTCCTAAACTTATGAAGACAAGCTTGCCAGTCCTTTTAGGGGAAGGCCAACAACCTAAGGGACCATGAGTAACCACCCAACACTGACAAATCATAGATAATAAAGAATATAATAGAGATACATTTTTAGAAATCTAATAATAATTTATATTTTTTAAATATTTTTTTTAATCTTTAAAGAATATTTTTGTTTTACTTTATTTATTTTACTGTTACAGTTATCATTATGATTATGATTACAGTGTTTGCCTCTCATGTTCATTGGTTGAAATGTACACTTGTTTTTTGTTTTGTTAGTTTGTTTTTCCCCCACTACCACTTTTATGTTATGTTTGGCTAAATTTAGCATTTTTATGTCATGCCAATAAAGCAAATTGAATTGAATCTCTGTCAGAACCTTTCTGCTTTTTGATCACAGAGCCTGTTCTACCTGGCTATCCAGGTTTGCCTGTGCCGGCCCTTTTAAAATTTTGTCAAGATCCCTCTCTTGTTTTATGTTTTATTTATGTGATCAGGCATGTTTTCCATTTAGTGCTCAATAACGTTCCACTTTGTTTAAGTGTTTTTGTGTTTGTATCTCAGTGGTGTATCTCATTTGAAGCATGTCTGATCATCTCTCTGTCTCAGAGGCGGAGAGAGGCGGAGAGGCAGAGAGAGGCAGCGTGGGACAGCCTGCAGAAGGGACAAAGCCGACAGGGAGAGGAGGAGGGAAAGAGAGAGAGGGAGAGAGAGAGGGAGAGGAGGACAGAGATGGACAGATTCAACACCCAGCTGGCCAAAGAGCAGCGTGCACAGTAAGTACACACACGCACACACACACACACACACACACACACACACACACACACACACACACACACACACACACACACACATACTCACACACAGTGCACGAGTAGAAGCTTTGTGTCATGCATGTATAAACTGTGTATATGTATAAAGCCCATCTCTCTCTCTCTCTCTCTCTCTCTCTCTCTCTCGCTCTCACTCTTTCTCTATCTCTCTCTCACTCTCTCTCCCTCTGTGTGTCTCTCTCTCTCCTTCTATCTTTCTATCTTTCTCTCTCTCTCACTCTATCTCTCTCTATCTCTATATCAGTCAGCAATATCTGGACAAGAGTCTCTACACCAACAGGCCTGCAGTCAGCTACTTCAAACAGTTCAACAACAGCTCTCGCTAGCATCCCCTGCCTCCACCTCCACTTCTGTCTGTCATTACAGCGTACTGGCACTGCACAGACCTAAATCAGGGCCGCACACAGTGCATGTATAATGTACAAATTGGCTATTGGATTGGTTTCATACCAAAATGGATATTATGGGCGAATGATGAATCCATACTGGTATATTGTGATATGGATGTGCTCTTTATGCATGTCATGAGGTCAGATCATAGCTCAATATTTTAAATGTGCAAAAAAATGTGATGCAAAATTAATCAATTAAAAATGGTTTGCGTTTTAGTGTATAATTACCATTATACACAGCATTTCATTGAGAATGACTGTTTGTAATGACTGTAATAATTTCAGTGTCATTTAATATGTCGTAACTTATATATATTGTTTGATGTTTTTTATACAGTTGTTAACAGAGCTCTCCTGTAAAAGAGAGAGAGCTCTTCCCTGTCAAAATAAAGGTTTGGATATCATTATTGCTGGGGCCCTGTGTTTTCAGCAAAGTTGATCTTTTGACAATTCAGTTGAAATCCAGTGGTGCAATCCAACAAATGTACTAAAGACATTTGCTAAAGCAAAAGCATTTAAAAGTACTGGTTCAACAATATCTACCTGGTGCATTGTATACGTTTTTTTTTCTCACAATACAGCGTAATTCCACAGAAGAATCAATCAATCAATTTATTTTTGTATAGCGCCATTTACAAACAGGTTGTCACACAGCGTTTCACAATTGACATTTTCCAGAGGGAATCAAAAAAACAAAATCATTAGAGCCAATGTGGGAAACTGGAAAATTATTCCCTGACCCCTTAAAAGGCGATCAAGATGAACTCCTGGAAAATGGTGGGATACAGAGAAAAAAAATAGTCCTTGAGCCTCATGAGGCTTAACACCACCGGAAGGGCATTATTCGGCATCCTAAGTGTAGGGGTGGGGTGGACCTCATCCCTCCAGATACCAGGGCAGGGCGGGGGATGGAACCAGCAGCTAGGGTCCGGGCCAGCAGCATCCGGCTAACACATGGCAAGGGTGGGGGGTTGACTCTGGGCAGCTGGGTACTGGGCCGACGGAAATCCCCTGGGACTAGGCTTGGCAAGTGAGCTCCAGGCAGGTGCCACGAAGCCGGGGAGAAAAGAGGAAAGGTGCAATTACGACTATGATAAATATCACACCGGATCAGGGGAGAGAGTAGAGTGATAACTGTTATATTCTGAGTATCTGTTCTGTTGTTTTTTGTACTTTGTTTATTTTTTCATCAGTCATTATTCATTATTCTTTATTCAGTTTTGCATTTTCATCTTTCTGTCACGTTCTGGTCCCTGTCTGTCTTTGTTCCATTTATTTCGAGATCCACTCCTTGTCTTGTCATGCACTTCGGGAAGTTCTGCATTTCGGGTTTTCTCCGTCTTCGCTTATTATCTCGTTTTCTTCCTTCTTACTTTCTAGATTACACTTTGTATATATTAGTTAGATGTATATAGTACTAACCAACTAATCTACTAACATTAGGGATTTAGATTAAGTTACTAACACTACTAATCACTAATTATCTCACGCTTCTGACTATCGCTGTCTTTCTCGCTCATTATCGTATCCCTGTTAGCTTTTCACTTTCCCTTTCATTCGCACGCAGCTTCTCTCTTTGCGTTCCTCCCCTTCTAGCTATGCACGTGTCTGCCTGATCTCCCAGGTCGTTTTTTGTCTATATGTTTGTATGTTTCCCAGTCCGTGTCTTGCGTTGTCCCTCGTTATTGGATTAACGATTCCCATTGTTTACACCTGTGTTCCTACCTCTCTCTCCTCCCAGTCACACCTGATTCCTATTGTTTTACCCTTTCCGTTTTGTATATCTGTTCCGCGTTTATGTTCCTTCCCCGTCAGAACGTTGATCCTTATTCCCTGTGCCTACCCTTATTCAGCCAGTGTTTATTGATTTATCCGAGACTTCCCTTCTGTTTACTACTCCGAGCCTGCCTAGCGATTCTGTCTGTTTGCCTTTCTGCTTCCCGGTTTAGACTTTTTGGATTGTTTTTGTGACTACTCTCTGCCTTGTGATTTTGTACCTTCGCTACCCTGATTCCTGGTTTTGACCCCTGCTTCCCATTAAACGATTATTTTGCCTTATCCTGATCTGCGTCTGGGTCCTTATCACGTACATCACAGATAACAACACTGAACTGAATGTTAACTAAATGGCGATACTGCAGTTTAAGTATACAGAAATATAATGTACTCAACTTTTATCTTTCCTCCCACCATATATGGCGATATCCTTTTATTGTCGGATGTACAAGAGCACATTAACATGGCTAGAGGATCATCACTGGAGTTATCGAAGAGCAAGCTACAGTCCAGTCATTGTCATCGACAAAGTTTGTGCCACAAAACCTGTAATACAAGGGGAGAGTGGTTATTATTTTAGATGTGATTAGTGACTGGAGGTAGGAAGCAATACCCTTCGTGGCTCATGACTTTAATGCAAGCTGGTACCAGGAGTCAGTGAAGTGTGACGAGAAGTGGAGTGATGTGTGTGAATTTGGAAGATTGAGTGCACTCCTGCGACTCCATTCTGCACATGCTGCAGTGGCTTGATGGCAGGCCAATAGCCAGCCAGCAAGGCATTGCAGTCATCCGGGCATGTAATTACCAGGGCCTGGACTAGTAGCATCTTGGGTGGGAAAGGGGCGGATCCTCCTGATGTTGTGGAGGGAGAATCTGCAGGTCCGATCCGCTCTGACAGTTGAAAGATTGATCCTCAGAGAGCTCTTTGCTCGGAAGAACAGCCACCCAGGTTGAGAAGTTTGCCAGGCAAGCAGAAACAAGGGAGACAATTAAAAAAGAGTTGAGTGTTGTCTGCAAAGAAATGGTAAGAAAAGATAGATAGATAGATAGATAGATATGTACTTTATTGTCCCCATGGGGAAATTTTGCTTGGGCTCTACAAAGCTAGACCCATCAACATATATAGGGCATCAACATCAACATCAACAGCACAGAACATGAAATATACATGGTTAGACCATGTAAAAGGCCTACAAATAACACAGGACAGCAGTACAGATGACAAAAAAGATATAAACATGAACATAAAATACAAAGTTAAAAAAACGAATAAAATATCTACAGATAACGCAGGACAACAATTACAGACGACAGAGAAAAGTGCAGAAAATTAAATAAGCCTAAACCTTTCACTATATCATCTGTACTGCCTCAGTGACCTTCTCTTATTTAAGGCTACTATTTAAAATACCAATTGATACAGGTACAAAGGAATTTTAAAAACGGTTTAATTTGCACCTCTGAGCTCTGTATCATCTGCCTGATGGTAGCAGATCATACTCAGAGTACAGAATATGGGATGGATCACTGAGAATTATGTTTGCCTGTTTAAGGACACAGTGGTCAAAGAGAGACTGGAGATTATAGTGATCTTTTTGATCTTTCTGGCCAATATTTTTGCCGCAGTCTGAACTAGACGCGACAACTTAAATTTAGCTGCAACAGTGAAGTTCCCAAACCACGCAGTCATCCCATATCTGATAACACTCTCTAAAACCGCCTGATGAAATAAAAACATCATTTTTTCTTCAACTCCATACAGAAACAGTCTACGTAAGAAATACATTCTCTGGAGGAGTCGAGAACAAACCCAGTCAACATGTATATTCCAGGTTAAAGTTCTATCAATGTGGACACCGAGATACTTATAGGACTGAAGTTGTGTAATTGGCTGATTATGTATGATTACCGGACTGTGATCACCAACTCCCTTCGGGTCAAAGATAATCTCCTCAGTTTTTTTTTACATTTAAAATGAGGTGATTTGTGTCACACTAGTCAACAAATTCCCTTACTTCTGAATGATAGTTGTTTGTATCATCTTGCCTGTGAAGTAAGCTTAACATAGCGGAGTCATCTGAGTACTTTAAAATATAGTTCTGTGAGTGCCTGGCAGAACACTCATTTGTGTACAGCGTAAAGAGAACAGGTGAGCTGACACAGCCTTGTGAGGCTCCAGAACTTATCATTTTTAACTGAGACAGATTCTTATTTACCTTAACCCGCTGAGTCCTGTTTGTTAAGAACGAATGATACCACTTGATAACTGTGGGGTTAACATCCAGTTGTCTGAGTTTCTGAATTAAAAGGTGTGGCTGAAGCGTGTTAAATGCAGAACTAAAATCAATAAAAAGTAGCCGAGCATAAGCTCCACTGTCCTCAAGATGCTTTAAAACCAAGTGTGTGATGGCAGTGATAGCATCGTCTGTGCATCGTCCCTGCCTGTAAGCAAACTGTAATGGATCTAATCTGCTGCTCACATCCGATTTCAACATAGACACTTCTCAAGGCATTTCATCACAACTGATGTGAGAGCAACTGGTCTAAAATCATAGTTCTCAGTTGGATGGACTTTCTTGGGGACAGAAGTAATTACAGAGCTTTTCCAGAGAGCAGGGACCTTTTGGATATGTAAGGACTGTTGAAAGATAGGGCACCAGGCCAGTGTTAGCTCTTCTGCACAAGTCACCATTTAAAATAAATGGTGAAATCCCATCAGGCCCCATAGCCTTCTTTGAGGAATCATGTTTAAAGAAGTACTGGACCTGTTTTGGATCGATCTGTGGTCTATCAACATACTCAATTGTGGGTAAGGAGTCCGGCTCTTTAATACACTCTGCAGTAAAATCATTAGTATCAAATCTCAAAAAAAATCTTTTAAATCATTGGCCATTTTCTGGTCATCTAATGTGACTAAACACTTCTTAGCTGGTTTCATGTTTGTGAAAGGCCATGAGAAGAGATGACCTGACTGAAGGAGGGCCCCAAGAACCAAGCCCTGTGGGACACCAGTCAAGAGAGTGTGAGGAGGGGAAAGAGATCCTGTCCAGGCTAATTTGTGAGGGGTGAGAAGGAAGGTAGGTAGGCAGGTGGGTTATTGGGTGAAGTGATGGGTTGGGGACAGGCTGAGATGAAATAGTCGTGAATATCACTGACCTTTTTATCAAAGTAGGATACAAAGTAATCTGTGGTATTTGAGGAAGTGGGAGGTGGGGTGAGGAGAGAGGAGAAAGTGGAAAACAGTTTACCTGGGTTAAAAGTAGCAGATTTAATTTCAAAGTGAAAGAAAGTAAATTCAGCGGAGGAAACCTTAGAAGAGAAGGAGACCAGGTGGGAGTGGAAAGATGTAAGGTCCACCAGAGCTTCCCCCAGTTCCTTTCTGCTGTGCTGTGTTTGGTTCTATTAGTAAGCTAGGGACTGGTTTGGGACAGGCGGGCTGGTTTGGTTGATATAGGGCAGAGTGAATTATAGGAAGAGGAGAGTAGAGGACTTGTCCTCCACTGACAATAAAGTGAAGGATTCAGCAGGGTGTAGGAATGAGAGGACAGGAGAGGACTGGGTAATGGGAGAGAGGGAGCGGAGGTTGCAACATACAGACACTAGGAGGCGTGTGTAGTGTTTGGGTACTGGGTGAGAGGGAGAGAGAAAGACATAAATGAATGAAAAGTGGCCACAGAGAGTGCAGAAAAAGCAAGGCATTACCTGCAGGCCTAAAATACCCCTATAGGATATCTAGTTCATATCACCCACCCCTTATGGATAATACAACCTTTTGGTAATAAGAGACAGTGACACCAGTCTGGCTTCTGCATATTCGAGGAGTTTTATTGGTTTTGATTTCATAACAGTGGCTGATGCAATAAGCAGGTACAATATAACTCACCCAGCAGAACGTTTCACCACCCTCCCCTCCTCCACAAACCACAAATCACTACTAATTTCATCCCTGTGTCTGTTTCATAGAAGCTGCTATTATTATCAACATTATTATTACTATATATTTTGACTGTGCTTTTTCCATTGAGTTTTTCGTTGTATATAAAAAATAAATGAATGAGGAGACAGGGAGAAAGTTACACACACAGCACCCCCCCCCACCCCCAAACACCCAACCGTGTGTCCCAAAGTCAGGCAGGCAGCACAGTATGTGTCTGTACCTGTCGGATTCCCTCTTCCTCCACAGTAACATGGAACATTTTCATATCTCTCAGGATCCATTCAACTTATGTGAAAATAATAAAATTCAGCAGGATGGAGTTTAATGAGAAAGCTTCAATGATGCAACATTCTTTAATGAGAACTTGAAATATCCTCTTTCTCTGTATGTGTGTGTGTGTGTGTGTGAGAGGGAGAGAGAGAGCGTGTGTGTGTGTGAGGAGAGAGAGAGGGAGAGGTGTAAATATTGGGAGATATGTTAAGCACTGGGAGTCATGGGAGAGCCTTTAATAACATTGTTTTAATCCATATGAACAACAGTATGGATTAATGGAATAGCCCAGTTGTACACATACTACATATGAAAAATGTACCTTAACTTACTTTTAACATTTTCTGTTCTCTTTCTTGGCTTTAGCCTGTACAGTAATTGTCAAATATCTCCATTGTTTTGTTTGTTTTTGGTCTAGCGCTGTTCTGGCTTGTGCTTGTATTTGCTGTGTCCTTAAGTGTTTTTATTTATCTGTTAGTGTTAACATTTATTTAGTACACATTACTCACTTATATAATAATAATAATAATAATAATAATAATAATAATAATAATTGTTTTCTGTTACGTCAGTGTTTTTGTCTTGTTTTCTGTTATGATATTATTTATTTTCAATTAAAAATATATATACAGTATATATATAGAGAGAGAGAGAGAGAGAGAGAGAGAGAGAGAGAGAGAGAGGGAGTCTAAGACAGTGTGAGGTTAAAGTAATTCCATGTTTCCAGGTAGTTACTGCTCAGTTCTCAGTGAGTGTACGGTCCCCCTGGATGAAAGGATGTGTTAGTACACTTACAGACACCTACTGTACTGCCTGTCTTCTCAACAGAAACATCTCAATAATATACTTTTAAATGACAATAGCTATTGATGTTTCATACAATGTGTGTTTTATTTTTAATATTTACATTGCAGTTACTATCGCTAAAAGAGATTTGGGTGGACAAGGTTTTTTTTTTCTTTCGTTTTTTTCTACTATGTCCTAATTTTCTAAAACAACCAGATCACTACCAACATTCACAAGAAACAAACAAGAAAAATAATAGATTTCATATTGTCATCATTGAACCCGTTCTAATTTTTTAAAAACTTCCTCTCTAGCCTGACAGCTTTAAAATAAAACATAAAATCACACATTTTATTTCAAACAATGTCTTTGATAAATTACAATCTTTTTACATTCATACACACACAGTATACCTAAGCCACACTGGAATTCAAAACATAGGATATTTGGTACCAGAAACAATTTTCTTATTCTCAGCCAGAATGCATGTATTCTATACAGGAAGTACCATGCAGATATTTGTAATTTACAGGAATCTCCTATGATCTATACCATCTGGCCGTGAGTACAGACAGTGCTGTTACTGTGTTTAATCATGGCTGGGAGGGATCTGTCAGTCTAAAGCCGATTTGCTGTTTAATTCAGAGAGAATTAAGAGAGAATTAAACAGAGAGTGGCACGGAGATAAGACTGTAAATACATTCAAATGAAGCTGAACAAGCAAGAAAAATAAAGGTTCCTGATTGGTGGATATTCCAGTCAAGATGACAGCTAGAAATCATACCTGAAAAACATATTAAATATCATATTGAATGCAAAAGTTCAAGAAATATCAATATAAAAATATGTATAAAATAAAATTAACTTACAATGTCAAATACTAACTATCTCCCAGTAAGACAGACTGTGATGATCAAGACACTTTACAGACAAACAAATTAAAATTATAATAAATATTTTTTATATGTGTAATCTAAAACAGCAGTCCCTGTGCTGTATGTATGTGTACAGTGTCACACTGTAAATGTTCCACTGTCTCTTTCCAGCCATTCTTTCTCTTGTTTTCTCTATCTTTACTTTCCTGCCCTGTTTTTTTTCTCCTTCCTTTCTCTTTTACTGTTGTACCAGTTGATTTGTTCTTGTTTCCTCTATCTTTGCTCTCATTTCTGTCTCTTTTTTCAGATTTTCCATCTCATTGCTCTTATTTCCTGTATTTTGCTCTCCTGTCCTGTTTCATTAGCTTGCACTCCTTTTCTCATTGGTCTCATTCTACCACTTTAGACTAAGTAGCTGGCTGTGGCTTCTTTATTGTTCCCTGTATGTTAACTCTCTGGCTGAGTATCCCTCTCCTTCCTCCTTCATCAAACACACATGGAGAGGAATATACAGTGAAGAGGGAGAGAGAATTACCTCAGGGCTTTCACTCTAGTACATCTGTAAACTACCTCACACAAGGCCAGGCAAGATCTGTAAACAATTAGTAGGATATTTTATTAGATTCCCACACTGTGTGTGTGTGTGTGTGTGTGTGTGTGTGTGTGTGTGTGTGTGTGTGTGTGTGTGTGTGTGTGTGTGTGTGTGTGTGTGTGTGTGTGTGTGTGTGTGTGTGTGTGTGTGTGTGTGTGTGTGTGTGTGTGTGTGTGTGTGTGTTTGTGTGTGTGTGTTTTTAAGGTTAAGTCAGTGTGGCAGTAGTGCCTGTTTCAGTTAGCCTGAGCCTTGGTGTAAGTGAGCCTGTTGCTCCCACAGGAACAAGGCGGGTCGGCAGATCACTCTGACGGTGTGTCAGGCACCGTATCTTGCCATCAGATCCATGTGGAGGGGGCAATTGAGTGGCAGTCGCTGAGTCTGAGTACAGGCTTGTGGAGGGGGGGTTGGTGTGTGGGGTTTGTTTAGTGTTGGGCATGCTGGGGGGTCTGTGTGCATGTGGAGGTGGTCCATATTCTGGCATTTCTGCTTGTCTGACCCAGCTGACTTCAGGCCAGGACTTCGGAGTTTGGGAGGCCTGGGCTGGCAGGAGGTGCGGTGAGGGGGGTGACAGGGGAGCTGGCCTCTAGGTCATGCTGGGTCTCTGGCCCCGCCCTCTGGTCACTGTCCACGCCCACATTTGTGCATCAGCATGAACTGGATCCGTTTCCTTGTCCTTGTCACTTGAAGTAGACAGGAAAGGAGAGACAGACAGTGAAAGAAGAGAGACACGCGTGTGTTTTTAGATTTTGTTCCTATCATTGTGCTTTGCATACTGCATGAGGTTGCCCTCACTGCCCACCTTACTGCCCACACACAGAGAGGTTTGACTGGCAGTCTGCTTCTCCTCATTGTCACTGAGTGAGAGAGGGAGGGAGGAATAGACAGGAAAGGAGAGACAGACAGTGAAAGAAGAGAGACATTTTTTGTGGGGGAGGGTCAGCGTGTGTTTTTAGATTTTGTTCTGATGTCTATCATTTGTGTATGCATGCTTTAGTAACACAAGTCCTCTTATCATGCAAATGTAAATTTGAGGAAGGAAGAGAGTGAAAGAGAGAGAGGGAATGAGAAAAAGAAAGTACCCCCAAAACATACCCATCTGTGATGGAAAAAGGAGTGAAAAATAGATTATTTTAAATATGTTTGGGAACACAAATATTAATTTGTCTTGCCAACAAACAACAAAGGCACTTGAATTGAGTTGAGCATAAATAAATTGATTTGAACTCAATTTAACGGAACTGAATTGAATTTAACTGAACTTAAATTAATTGAATTGAAAGACTGAGGGAGACTGTAGTGTGTGTTGAGTATGTCTTTACTTTCTGCGATTCGAGAGAGGACGTGGGCTACACAAACAAATAACATCTTTGCCCTTCCTGAATTTTGGGACTGTTTCAGTTTTTACTTTTCCTTCTATTCTCTGTCATCAATGTATAAGTCAGGGCTGCCAGCTCCCGCGCATTATGCGTGAGTATTTATGAGCCCCACGCCTGTAGTTTCTAATGCATTTTAATCCCTTGGATTCGTTTCTTGTATACACAGGTAAAGTGTCTTAATAGGACATTGTGTCACCATGAGTCGCCTTGATAGCTTAAATGCGCCTTGACATAGACTCTGGTGTCTGAAACACTATTGGAGGGATGCGACACTATTCTTCCATGAGAAAGTCCATCAATCAGTGTTTTGTTGATGGTGGTGGAAAATACTGTCTCGAGCTCCAGAATCTCCCATAAGTATATAATATATGTCATTTAGCGGACGCTTTTATCCAAAGCAACTTATCTCAATGCAACTACCCTGGTTAAATAAAGGACAAATTAAAATTTTTAATAAAATTAAAAAACACAATATAAATCAATATGAATATAAAAGCAATAAGATTAGCCTACCATTAGCAGCACTTTCATGATACCACAACGTTTAGTAGAGTAACATAATTTACTCTCACTGTTGTTCATTATTTATGTGTAGGCCTAAACAAAATCTATTTTTCGGTGTTGTCTTAGCTAACTTACTACTAGCCAGCTAATACTGTATAAGCACCTTCATCATTCAGAACATCCAGTGTTTAACAGAGCCTCGGTCTCCTTTGGACATGTCTGTACCAGGGTCTTTGACAACAACCGCAAACTCATAACCAGTAAGAAGGGGGCAGTTTAGAACATAGCATCCATCTCCATGCTGCTCTAAAAGGCTTAGAGACCTGGACCCCAAACAGGCGCCACATCAAGATCCTGGAAGCCCTCCACGTCGGGTGCCTACAATGCATCCTGGGAATACTCTAGGAGGATTGGCTCCCTCACAATGACATTGTCCTCAGCACCAAAACCACCAGCACAGAGGCCACCCTGGCACAAAGACACCTCCACTGGCTAGGCCACCACATGATTCGTATGCCTGAATACCGCCTGCCCCTCGCTGAGTCCTTTACGGCCAGCTCAGTGTCGCAATGTTGGAGCTCGGCGCAAGCGATACAGGGACCACAGCTTAAGAGGCGCACCATCAGACCCTCCGACCTTGAGCAGCTGGCAGCAAATCGAACATCCTGGCACGCCAGCTGTGTCAGCAGGTACTTATTTCTTCTTTTAATAGGGTATTTATTTGCTGCTTTTCTGTCTTTGTTCTATTCTATTGAACTTATTTTTAAATAAAACCCCCTTGACTACTGCTTTATGCCTGAAAGCCTGCCAGCCACAGAGCTGTATCTTTGGGAAGCACAGTGCTCGTCAACACTCAAATCTCACTCCACCTCTCAAAGTTGGCAGCTCCAATAAGTACTTTGGCAACGCTAAGCTAAGTTATCTTGTCATACAGATAAAGCACATTTTATTTGGTAAATTCATTTTATAGAGAGAACCAGAGAGAGGGAGTGGGAGAGCTTACACATACAGTGGTTGGTAAATGTAGTAATTAGGTAAGTGTCGTGAATAAAATAAAATAAATGCCCACATGCAGACACTGAGGAAAAAAGGGACATATTCTGAACTACAGAAACATGCAGATAGAATCAAACACACAGCTAGTAGAGTAACACACAGGAAGCAGAGTTTAAAATACAAATACAGGAAGCAGACACAAACACACAGAGGGCAGAGTAAAACACCGAGGACACACATGGCGTACCTCTCCAGCGATCTGTAGTGTCGCAAGAGGGAAACAGGAGAAAATAATCAGGCCCGAAGTATAAACACCTGTACTTTCTAAATATCTCACACAAGCACAGCTATACTCTCTGAATATCTCACTCAAACACACCTATGCTCTCTGAACATCTCACTCAAACACATTTGTACCTCCAAATGTCTTAGACAAACACACCTGTACTCTCCGAAGGTCTCATCCTTCATCGGCCTAGCCTCAGAGTCGATCTGGCCCGCCTCCTTGTCCTTCACTGAAGGAGAGAGAGAATCTGTTCTGAATCTGTTCTGTTCTGATACTGTCTCCTTTTACAATTGTCTTTTTATGCAACATACAGTATATCCAATTTCTGACTATTGAGTTATCACTGGGAGAGATTATTGAGATCTCACTGGAAGAGAATATTGAGATATCACTGGAAGAGACTAGTGAGTTCTCACTGGAAGAGACTATTGAGATATCAATGGAAGAGACTATTGAGATATCACTGGGAAAGACTAGTGAGTTTTCACTGGGAGAGACTATTGAGATATCACTGGGAGAGACTATTCAGACGTCTTAAAGGTGCAATGGTCATATTGTTATTCCAGGGTCCAAGGTCATTACATCTGCTCACTGACAACTGTTATATTTCACCTGGTACAGTCTGGAGAGTCAGCCTGTTTTGATTCATATCAGCAATGTTGAGAAGACTGAATTTGAATCTGAACTGATTACATAACAGTCGCACTATAAATAAGAATGTATAATGTATGTGAAAATAGACACAATGTTATTTTCTGAGAGTCAGGTTCTTCTCCACGCTCTGGAAATGTAATAGCCCCCTGTCATAAAGTTCTCAAACGGAGGTGCATTATGCTGAAACATTTGAGAGTGTATCTCTACTATGAGTAACTTTACTTGTGGTTAAGGCTGCAAAGCATCTACCCAGAGCAAATCCTTATTATGTGAGAATTAATGGGTTTTTTTAGTCCCTGACCAGGTTAGCTAACATCATGCTGTTGGTGTCACTATCTATGACACTGAACTTTGTTACTGGAGCATTTGTACAGGTGTGCAGGTATACAGGTGTGTTGCAGGTATGCTGCAGGTATACAGGTGTATTGTAGATGTGCAGATGTACAGCAGTTCTACATATGTGCTGTAGGTGTGATGCAGGTGTGTGTGTGTAGTGAAATTTTACCTGAGTATTTGCCACCCTTGCTACGTTTGATGGAGCAGAGGATCAGCAGTACCAGAAGCAGCAGCACGAGGGCGCTGATGAGCCCGATACACCAGCCCTCCATGGCAAAGCCCCCCGCCTTCTTCCACGCCCCTTGAGGAGGAGAGTGTACATAGATAGATAAACACTCTGGTAAACCCTGTATACAAATCTGCGACAGGATTGTGCAGACGACCACATTATCTATAAATGGCAAGCACAGAGCACCGATGTCTGACAGACACAGAGACGAGCTCCGTACCAGCATTCCAATTCTGTCCCTTTGTCTTGAAATAGATCTCCGAGAAGGTGCTGTTTCCAAACACAAAGTGAATCAGGTACTCTGATCCAGGCTCCAGATTGTGAAGCTGGTAAGATGACTGAGTGGAGTTCAGCTCTTTTGATTCAGTCCACTCTCCACCTACACAACACAACAACAACAACAACAACAACAACATGAAAACTCGCTGTCATCTACACTGCATACGACACACAACAACAGCACGATCATAACTCACTGTGAGCTATACACATATACATCATCAACAGCACAGCACACGATAACTACTCATTCAATACAGCTAATAACTACAACATAATCACAATCAGTACAGCACACAACAGACATCAGCATAATCAATACCACTAACAACACAATCAACACTACAACCGTGCCATAAGTACAGCACACGTTATAATCAATAAAAACATAACTCAATCAGTTTAGCATACAACGCAATCAATACGGCTCATAACAACAACTACATTTGGCAGAGAATTGCACAATGGCTTTTACAGCAATGCCACACCCCACTCCCTTCCCCCCCACCCACCCCCACCTCACCGCTGATATTACGGTAGAAGATGTGGAACGGCACGTTTCTGTAGCGCTCTCCTGTCACCCAGCTTACGTTGGCTGATGTTTCTCCAATGGATATGCTGAAGTTGGTAGGAGGAACTGAAAGCAGAAGAAATGTGGAGCAAGAGACCACTAAAGTATCAGCAAAAAAATGTGGTACCCCTTGATTCTTTTCCCCCCATTTACTAAATGTATAAACCTACATTTTGTATATTCTGTTATTATTGTATGTTGTTTCTGTCAATTTCTACAATTTGGAAACATTTACAGGTTTGTTTCTCATGAATGTTTTTTTAAATACAGCCACTATCAGGCCTGAAGTCCCACCTCCCTCCAGCAAGGTGGCGCCCAGCGTAGTGATGGCGTCCCCTACCCCGGCCGAGGTGCGGCCGCGCAGGGAAAAGGTGTACTGGCTGTGGGGATCCAGGTGCGCCACGGTCAGGTGAGAAGCAGCAGGGTTTTCTATTCTCTCCTCATGTAGTTTATCATCACTGCCCTCCCCAACTGGGGAGAAAGAGGGAGAGAGAGAAAGTGAGGGAGAGAGTCAGACAGTATAATGCACTCTGATGGTATGGTAGGGGGCACAGACAGTCAGACAGATACTCTGATGGTATTGTAGCGGGCACAGACAGACAGACAGACAGATACTGTGATGGTACTGTAGAGGGCACAGACAGACAAGGAGACATTATGCTGTGCGCACCCTGTTGGTACTCCAGCAGGTATCCAAGCAGAACACCGTTGGTCTGGGCAGGGGGCGTCCAGTGCAGGGTCATCTCTGTCTCTGATGGGCTATCGAGCCGCAGCGATGTGGGCTTGTTTGGCACTGTGGACACACAACCAAAACCACATAACCGTGACTGCAATCACACAACCACAACTACATGACCGCGACTGCATAATCACACAACCACAACCACATAACCATATATCCAGGGGTGCACGTAAGTGGTACGCCAGTACGCATTCGCGTCCTCAAATGCGTGTGTCAGCTCACCTGCTAAACGCTCATTTGCGTACCAAGCAAGAAGACAAACTTTTGAAACATCACTGGTAAGTTAAAAGAGTTTAAAGTACTTTCCATATTAAAATTAATTTACCAATGATGGACTGATCAAACTTCAAAAGTTTGTCATCTTGCTTGGCACGCAAATTGTTTAGCAGGTGAGCTGATGCACGCATTAACATTTGAGGACACGAATGCGTACTGGCGTACCACTTGCGTGCACCCCTGCATATAACCCCAACTGCATAATCCCACTCTCTCCCTCCTTCTCTCTCACCCTCTCTCTCCTTCCCTTACTCTCTCACTCACTCTCTCACCCTCTCTCTCTCTCTCTCTCCCTCCCTTACTCTCTCACCTCCTTCAAGTGTGCGGAAAGCCATGGGGTCAGAGCGTGGCCCCTCCCCCTTGCCGTTGAAGGCGGTGACGGTGACGCTGTAGTGAGTGTATGGCTGCAGCCCCCCCAGCAGCTTGGTCTCATTGGCCTTTGTCTGCACCACTGACACGCTGTCCTGCTTCCCCCTCTGCTCCTTCTCCAGGTGATCCTTAAACAGGTGCACCTGTTGGGAGGAGAGAGGGGGGTGAGGGACGTTGAGGGAGAATGTTAGAGAACACACATTTAGCACATTTGTTCAAACAGAGGGTTGTGGTGAATTGTGGTACCAAAAGCCAAGCAGGTCAAAGGTGCTACCAGCTGCATCACCTCAAGCTGTCAGTGCTCCCAACAGCAACAGGTTTCATGGTCCCAGGCTTGGACCTAATTGTAGCATCACACCACTTGTGTCTACAGAATTGCCTTGGGCACGACGAGTATGATAGTAGAAACTATGGGAGAAACCGATTTCCTTGGTTTAAATTTGGGCACAGATATTCATGGACAGAATTAAACTATAAAGAAACACAGGTGAAGGAGACACAGGAAGAACACACAGGAGAAGACAAGAAGAAGGGACCAGCTGAACCTTGCATTGCGTTTTGTTGAGCTGTCACATCTATCTCCCACTACAGGGAAATATCCCAACTGAAACATGAATTCAATGAGAAGGGGGGTGACACTAACTTCATGCAAACTAGCTGCTATGTATTGTATAAATTATATTCTTCTCTGATCTTGTGTCTGTTAATGCTATTCCTCTGTAAATTAAACATTGTTCATTTGTTTTGCAGTGTGAGTAAAATGTTATGCACCGGGTCCCAAATTCTGCAGATTACTAAATACTGTATGTACACATGACCAATCATATACTGTGATAAAAATATTAAATTAAAATATGATTACAGTGGTGGCCCGTGCGACGGAGTAACCATTAAGGCCCATAGGGGGAGATAAAAAATAAATATTACAAGGAAGAGAAAGAGAGAAATAAGAGGATTTCTGAATGGATGGAAAGTACCCTGTATCCATGGAGATGGCCTCTTACTGATTCCTCGTCCATGGGTGCCCACTTCACCCGCACAGCAGTGCTGTTAAACAGAATCACCCCAATATCCATAGGGGGCTCCAGAGGAACTATCACATAAGAGAAATATAGAGAGAGGGAGGGAGAGAGAGAGAGAAGGAAGAGAGGGAGGGAGACACAGGGTGAGTGGGAGAGAGAGGGAAAGATGCATTCAGAGATATTGTAGCTGTAATACACTGATAGTAAAAAAAAATGATATGCATAACAAACATATTAATTAATGAACAGCTGATTATAAGGAGGAAGTGAAAATGCTATATGTGAAGATGGTGACAAACAAAAACAGCACAGACAGAAAGCAAAAGAACTAATGAAAACATGTATTACTAAACATTGGATTAAAAGAGGAGAGAAAGAGGTGGAGAGATGAAATACATGTTGTTTTAAAAAGGTGTTGAAAACAAACGACTGAAAACTTTACAAAGAAAGACCTCACCAGCTTCTCCAGAGTGCCCAATTACAGGGCTGGGCTCTGGGCCCTCCCCCTTTTGATTGACAGCCTGAACTTTTATCTCATAGGCTGTGAAGATTCCAGCATTGGGGACAGTGATGGGTGGGGCAGCTGTCATTTTGTGGTGCCATTGAGAGTCCTGATGGCTGCCCACCTTCCTCCACATCACTTTGTACTGAAACTCAGGACCAAAGAAGCTCTTCTTCTCCATTTCCTGCAGGAACAATATGACAATGTTTGATGCAGTAGCTTTGACAATTCGTCAGGGGGTAGGCCTAAAGGTGGCGCAGGGCAGTGGGGTTGCTGAAGCAGGGTGGTACTTTATTTACTTATGAATTAGAGAAATAGATAAAAGGGAGTTGGGGTTGGGAGAGTGAGATTTCAGGATTGGGTGGAGCTGTCA
Source organism: Aldrovandia affinis (assembly GCA_029706075.1). Taxonomy (NCBI): domain Eukaryota; kingdom Metazoa; phylum Chordata; class Actinopteri; order Notacanthiformes; family Halosauridae; genus Aldrovandia; species Aldrovandia affinis. The sequence goes on from JAINUG010000101.1 coordinate 264,198, forward strand.
TGTGAAAATGACAGTCTTTTGTGCAGAAGCCTTTTGAGTCACAGGAGGAGCTAGTCATTGACAGTATGTAGTAGCTCCACCCATTATGAGGTCATCATGAAATCTTGTGTAACTTCTGGTGCTGAACTCACCTCCCATGTGATAACCAGCTCGTCTGATTCAATTGACTCGCTCCATACTCTCTTAGGGTTACTCTCTGGAGCTGCGGAGGGGAGAGATATCCACTGACACGGATACCAACACACGCACTGACACAAAAGCAACCGACACACGTTCAAGGACGTGCACGGACACACAGGCACAGACACAAAAGCACTGACACGCAAACAGACATACGTTCACAGACGTGCATGGATACACAGGCACTGACGTTGTTCTCACCAGCCGGGAGCGTTGTGCATATGTCGGAAATCTCGCTGGGGTCGCTCTTTCCCACATCGTTGACGGCGATGACCCGGAAGTGGTAGGTGCCAAAGGGCCACAGCATGACCTCAGCCTCCTCTACGTCCCCCGGGACTCGCATCGCCTCCTCCCACTTCCCCTCCCCAAACATCTGCTCCTCAAACTCTACCACAAACTCTGTGGGAGAAAGGAAGATAAAGAGAGGTTTATCACAAAGCTGAGCAACAGAGAGGACACACAGGGCTCGAGAAAGGTTGGTGTAATATACGCCATTTAGCAGACGCTTTTATCCAAAGCATGTATAGGGTCCAGGTGCAGGAGTGCAGTACAGGTATATGGTGTAGCTCATGTGAGTAATAAAAGTGATTCACTCAGACCCATGTCTAAATTCAGCTGCTCAGATTTGAGCATTGACTACATAATTATGTTTCTGTAATATAAAAAAAACACACTGTGGGTGCAACAGGTGCTGGGTGACAGAGACCAGTCTGCTAGATTCTGTAGCAAACTGTCATCTGTAGCACACTGTCATTGAGACATCAAAATCACAGTTAAGTGTAACAGTTACAGCTTTCACCATTGCCGGTTAAACCAAAAACAGTTAAACTGGTGGATTGTGGTTAAATCACAATATTTGTGGTTAAACTGGTGGACATTCAGTACTGGTTGTTGTAAAACACAGTGCATGAGTGAGCTAGCCCCAGGGCTGTTGTGACTGGGTGATTTAGCAAATGAAAAATTACAGTCTAGTGTTTTTGACTGCAGTTGGGGGTCAGGGTGGGATTTGTGGACAGAGAGAGCGGGCACTAGGTAGGCCGTACCAAGTATGGGGCTGTGGTTGTCATTTCCAGCAATCCAGCTCAGCGTCACACTGCGGTCTTGTTGGTTCAGGAGGTCTGGCAGTGTGGGTGGGTCCGGTCGGTCTTGGTGGGGGAGGGGTGAAAGAAGGTATGTCAAATAATTAAAGTGGTTTTATGAGGTCACAAATGGCTTTGTAAGACCTAAATTGGTTGCCATGTGGTTGTGAAGTTGCGTGCGGTTGTGCGGTTGTGTAGTTGTGTAGGTGTGCGGTTGTGTAGTTGTCATACCCACGACAGTGATGGAGCCGCGGGCCTCAGCCTTGTCCAGCGCTGTGATGACCTCACAGGTATACTCGCCTGCATCCTCCGACTGAACGTTGCTCACTGTGAGGGTATGATCTATAAATGTGTATCTGAAACACATTATTCATATTCTATTAATAATAAGTGTATAATTTAGCAGACACCCTCAGACAGGGTAACATGACTGTAAACAAACAGGTAACACACATGAGTCACATGAATAAACATGTACAATGGGGGAAATAAGTATTGAACACATCAACATTTTGTCCAGTAAATGTATTTCCAATGAACCTATTCAAGTGAAATTTGCACCAGACTTTGGTATTAACTCAAAAAATCCAGACAAATCTAAACATTGAAGTCCATATGTAAATAAAGTTATGTGTAATAAAGTGGAATGAAACAGGAAAAAAGTATTGAACACACTAAGAAAAAGCAATACACCACAGCAAGGAAAGGCAAGGAAACCAGCTGAAAACCATAACTAATTAGGAGGCAACTCTACCTCCAATCTGTGCTAATTAATGTCAGCTGGGTTAGAATATATTGATGGGCTATTAAAGGTTTTTTTTGTTACCAAGGTGCCACACAAGAAACATCTAATGATGGGTAAAAGCAAAAAGCTCTCTCAAGACCTTCGCAACCAGATTGTTGCAAAGCATGAAAATGGAATTGGCTACAGACGTATTTCACAACTTCTGAATCTTCCAGTAAGCACCATTGGGGGCATTATCCATAAGTGGAAGCAACATCACTCCACCAATCACCGGGCGATTAGTTACTTCATACAGAAAGCGCCTTGAAGCTGTCATTACAAACAAAGGCTTCTCCACTAAGTATTGAATTAATTTCAGTTAGTGTGTTCAATACTTTTTTCCTATGTCATTCCACTTTATTACACATAACTTTATTTACATATGGACTTTAATGTTTAGATTTTTTGTCTGGATTTCTTGAGTTAATACCAAAGTCTGGTGCAAATTTCACTTGAATGGCCTCATTGGAAATAAATGTACTGGGAAAAATGTTGATGTGTTCAATACTTATTTCCCCCATTGTATATTAATAATAATTAAAAAGCTAAATTGCATGGGCATCGTGTGAGCTTTATGAACATTGCCCTCACTTCTTTTCAGCCGTGGAGGCAAAGATCTTCTGTCTGTCCATTCTCCACTGAAATTGGGGCGGGTACAGCTTGGGGTCCACCTGGGCATGGCAGCTTAAGACAGCATCATGTCCACGCTGGATATGCAGGGCCTGGGGTGGGGTCACTATCACGGTCCTATCTGATTGGGTGGAGGAGGGAGGGGGGTGTCACATGATTAGAGTACAGCAGAAGCAGAGTACAGCCCCTACAGCACATTCTAATGCATTAGCATATATAAGCATTACAGTTGTTTCTTTAAAATATTATTAGATCGGTTTATGATACATCTGCGTATGTATTTTGATGTTCAATAACATACTGTTACATTTTTAGTTAAACGCTACATTTGTACAGGTACTCCTCAATTAACGACGAGTTCCGTTCCTACGACTAGGTCGTTAAGCGAATTGGTCGATAAGCGAGGAGCCACCCCTTACCGATATTTCAAGCATACTGAACTGTTAGTGGGTTTGTGTCAACCGTCTTTAGATATTGTTTTAATGTCACCTTTGCACCATTTATAACATTTTTAGTATATTTTTAAATGTGTATACAGTAGTGTATACTGTAAAAAACAAAATAGAGGAAATCAGCTCTAATATTCATTACTTAGGTTCGCATACTGTAAATACAGGTAATCGTTTTTATTTATTCTGAATAAAGAAAAGGTCTAAAGGAAACTCCAACTTGATAACTTTGTTTTAATTTGCATAACTCTTACATATTACAGAACATAAAAATACAATCAGCGAAAATGTATCGCCGAAATATGTAGTCTTGGAGATTGCGAACGCTAGTGTAGTGAATACTGACCGACTGCGGGAACGAGACTGAAAGGGTGATGCAAGATGAGATGCTTGACGCTGAGACGCCGCGCTGCCTTTTCCACAACCAAAGTTCTCGTACAGCGTACAATACCAACTGGTCGGAGAGCTGGTTGTAAGTCCGCGCGGTCGTTAAACGGGTAGGTCGTTAAGTGAGGAGTACCTGTACATTCTATGAGAATGCTTTGCCAATGATTTGTCCTTCAACAAAGAACTGATTTGAATTCAATCAAACTAAATTTAACTGAGAGAGAGCAGGTGAGCAAGAAAGGCAGGGGGGAAAGACAGGTGAAAATGAAGGGAGGGAGGTATGAGGGAGAGAGGGGTAGGCAGAGAGAGAGAGAAAGAGAGATATATAAAATGCACAGCTATCATACTCAGCACTTCCAGCAGGGCGGTGATGGAGAGGGTGGTGTTAAGGATGGAGCAGGTGAAGGAGCCACTGTCGTCATGGGTTACGCCGGTGATTTGCAGGGCTCCAGTGTCAAGTTGAGACACTCTGGGGTCAGACATCATCATGGGGTGCTCGCTGTCCCTGAACATCCACACGGTTACGCAGTCAGAACAACAATTCAACCACCCTGAACATACATACACACATCCAGAAACACAATTCAACCACCCCGAACAACGAAATGGTTACATGGTCAGAACCACAGCTCAACCACCCTGATTATCAGCACAATCACACTAGGAAATGGCTTATATATGCACGCTGTCTGCTTAAAGGACACCTGGTCCTGTTCTGCGAGAGTGTAAATCCAGGGAAAGTCTTTGGTTGGGCACTCTGAGCATTTATAAACGGTCCTTATAAGAACTATTTATTTGGTACATCCAACTATTCACTTTTCCTGGTGTTTACTTATATTATCTGTTACTAGAAAATATAAAATTAATATGAAGTAACTGTATATTAATTCTCTTCCCCTCTATCCTCTCTCGCTCCCTCTCTCACCCGCCCCCTTTCACTCTCTCACTCCCACCCCCTTTCACTCTCTCACCCGCCCCCTTTCACTCTCTCTCTGTACCCTCTCTCCTCCCTCCTCTCTCTCTCTCTCTCGCTCTCTCACCACCCCCTCCTCCTCTCTCTCTCTCTCTCTCCTCTCTCTCTCTCTCTCTCTCTCTCTCTCTCTCTCTCTCTCTCTCTTTCTCTGTCTCTCTCTCTCTCTCTTTCTCACCATGCCAGTGTGGGTCTTGGGGAGCCAAAGGTTTTGCAGTCCAGCAGAGCTGTCTGTCCTTCAGTTACATTGTGTGTCTGTCTGTCATCCGTTAGAATCTGTGGTGGAACCTCTGAAGAGGACAAGAGAAGAAATGGTCTCTGATCTAATGCATTTCCAAATGGTCACAAATAAAGAACAAAATGTGGGAATCCAGTGACTGGAGCTCTCTGCAACAGAGCTTTCACTGCATGGAGATGGGCCCACACACACGATATGCCACTTCATCCAGGCAAAACAACTCTGCTATAAACTTACCACTAGCTAGCATAACATATTTTGTGTGTGTGGAGACACGTATACAGTATACACTAATTTCACAATTCAAGTGTAGGAAACCTATTCATTGCATGCTACATCAAAAATACACAGCTGACTTTATTACAGAGGCTTAAGGATACTTTAGAAAATGACTGGGCTTTTAAGATGTAAAATATATTGTTATATGACTGAGGGCTCTTACTGAGGGCATAGATGTAAGCATTCACCAGGATGGTGCCATGCTTGTTGGAGGCCTGGCACTGGAACACCGCTGTGTCACTGAGTCTCACATCCCTCAAAACCAGCGTTCCACCATGCACACTGCGTCTGGGGTCTGGGTCAACATCTGCAGGAACACAAATGCAACACAACCACAACCTCACACACTGCTAATGAACACAGTTATAATCTTACACAATCACAACCTTACACACTGCCACAGAACAAAAGTCTAATCTTACACAACCACAACTTTACACACTGCTACAGAACATAACCGTAATATTACACAACCACAACCTTACACACTGCCACAGAACAGAACTCTAATCTTACACAACCACAACTTTACACACCGACAGAAACACAGCTGCAACTGTATGAACTGCCACAGAACACAGCCACACATTTAAACAACTTGATGTTTAGTTACAGTGCCCTCCATAATTATTGGCACCCTTGGTAAAGATTAGCAAAAACGGTCTTTGTTGTTTATCGGCTTGATCTCACACTCAAAATATGAGAGCGATCTATCCTTTAATTGAAGTAAAATTATTCATAGAAAAAATATCATTATCAAAAAATAAACATATTTCTCAAAGACATTTGTCACAATTATTGGTACCCCTGCATTTAGTACTTTGTGCACCCTCCCTTTTTCAAGATAAAGGGTGGGAGGTGGGCCAACACATAGCAAGGGAACTGAGATCATTCCTCCATACAGAATCTCTCCAGATCCTTCAGAATCCTTGTGGACTCTCCTCTTCAGCTCACCCCACACGTTTTCAATGGGGTTTAGGTCAGAGAACTGGGATGGCTATTGCAAAAGCTTGTTTCTGTGGTCAGTCAACCATTTTTGTGTGGAGTTGGAGGTAGGCTTTGGATCATTGTCCTGCTGGAAGATCCAACCACAACCCAGTTTTAGCCTCCTGACAGAGGCAGCCATATTTTGATCTAACATCTCCTGGTACTTGATGGGAGTCCATGATGCCATGTATCCTAACAAGGTTCCCAGGGCCTTTGGAAGTAAAACAGCCCCACAACATCACAGATCCACCACCATACTTCTCTACTACTGGCAAGCCTTCCAAATAGCTTGTTGGCATGGATGTGGTGTCTAATCGTAGAGACTTGGTGACCCTAAGATGCAACCAACCTCTGCAATTCTCCAACTGTGACCCTTGGAGAAATGTTTGCCTCTCGAACTCACTGTGCGCGGGAGCAAAATCCATTTGTGTCCTCTTCCAGGCAGGTTCATCACAGCTCCAGTTGTTTTAAATTTCTTAATTATTGCCCTAATAGTGGAGATGGGTATTTTCAGGCGCGTAGCTATTTTTGTATAGCCATTGCCTGATTTATGAAGATCAACACATTTTTGTCTCATTTCATTTGTGTATTCTCTGATCTTCCCCATGTTGATCCTTTGGCCTGTGTGTCACCTCATCTTTATACCCCAGTGAAACAGGACTCATGGATGACCACTTAAGAGTTCCTAAAGACTCAGGTTAACTTAACTTAAAACATAAATGGGAATATACTGCATTTACATTTTGTTCATAAGAATTCCCAGGTGGAACCAATAACTGTGGTATTTGAGGAAAAAAAAAAAATTTGATAAGGATTTTTTTTCTTTTAATCATTTTACTCTCGTTCTCCATGGCCTCACCGGGGTGGTGGTCTCCTTCTTCAAGAAGGGGGACCGGAGGGTGTGTTCCAACTACAGGGGGATCACACTCCTCAGCCTCCCTGGTAAGGTCTATTCAGGGGTTCTGGAGAGGAGGGTCCGTCGGATGGTTGAACCTCGGATTCAGGAGGAGCAATGTGGTTTTCGTCCTGGTCGCAGAACTGTGGACCAGCTCTATACCCTCCGCGGGGTCCTGGAGGGTGCATGGAGTTTGCCCAACCAGTCTACACATGTTTTGTGGACTTGGAGAAGGCTTTCGACCGTGTCCCTCGGGGAGTCCTGTGGGGGGTGCTCCAGGAGTATGGGGTACCGGGCCCCTTGATACGGGCCATTCGGTCCCTGTACAACCGGTGCCAGAGCTTGGTCCGCATTGCTGGCAGTAAGTCGGACTTGTTCCCGGTGAGGGTTGGACTCCGCCAGGGCTGCCCTTTGTCACCGGTTCTGTTCATAACCTTTATGGACAGAATATCTAGGCGCAGCCGGGGGCGTTGAGGGGGTCCGGTTTGGTGGCCTGAGGATTGGGTCACTGCTCTTTGCAGATGATGTGGTCCTGTTGGCTTCATCGGGCCGTGACCTCCAGCTCTCGCTGGAGCGGTTCGCAGCCGAGTGTGAAGCGGCTGGGATGAGAATCAGCACCTCCAAATCCGAGACCATGGTTTTCAGCCGGAAAAGGGTGGAGTGCACTCTCCGGGTCGGGGAGGAGATCCTGCCCCAAGTGGAGGAGTTCAAATATCTCGGGGTCTTGTTCATGAGTGAGGGAAGGATGGAGCGGGAGATCGACAGGCGGATTGGTGCGGCGTCGGCAGTGATGCAGACACTGCATCGGTCTGTCGTGGTAAAGAGGGAGCTGAGCCTAAAGGCAAAGCTCTCGATTTACTGGTCGATCTATGTTCCTACCCTCACCTATGGTCACGAGTTGTGGGTAGTGACCGAAAGAACGAGATCGCGAATACAAGCGGCCGAAATGAGTTTCCTCCGCAGGGTGTCTGGGCTCTCCCTGAGAGATAGGGTGAGGAGCTCGGTCATCCGGGAGGGGCTCAGAGTAGAGCCGCTGCTCCTCCGCGTCGAGAGGAGCCAGATGAGGTGGCTCGGGCATCTGGTTAGGATGCCTCCTGGACGCCTCCCTGGTGAGGTGTTCCGGGCACGTCCCACCGGGAGGAGGCCCCGGGGAAGACCCAGGACACGCTGGAGAGACGATGTCTCTTGGCTGGCCTGGGAACGCCGGGATTCCCCTGGAAGAGCTGGACAAAGTGGCCGGGGAGAGGGAAGTCTGGGTCTCCCTGCTTAGGCTGCTGCCCCCGCGACCCGACCCGGATAAGCGGTAGAAGATGGATGGATGGATGGATCATTTTACTTCAATTGAAGGTTAGATTTCTCTCATATGTTGAGGTCAAGCCGATGAACAACAAAGACATTTTTTCATAGCCTTTTTTGCTCATCTTTACCAAGGTTGCAATAATTCTGGAAGGTTTGTATATAGATGTGTGTTGTGTAGATGTGTAGTTGAGTTTGGCCGATGTGCAGTTCTGTAGATGTGTAGTTGTGTAGTTGTGTATGTCTTTGTGTAGTTGTGTTGTGTGGTTGTACAGATGTGTAGTCACCTGAGAGGAGATTCCCGTTCATGCTCCAGGTGACGGTGACGGTGGGGATGCCTTCTGCCTCACACACGAGCTGCACTGTCTCTCCCGGCATGTACAGCTCACTCTCCGGCTTTTTGCTCCAGTATGGCGCCGCTATGCACAGTGCACAACAAACAGCATCATTCAAGTTATTATTCAAGTTAGCATAAAGTTATTGTAATTTCAGAATGCAAAGGAAAAGACACCTGCCTTATCTATTGGTAGGCATATGTTATGAAGCCACGCTCATCGATCAAATGAATGTCCCTATCCTCCATGCTGATAGTGTGTGTGTGTCGTACCCTCCACACTGATGGTATACATGTGTGTGTGTGTATGTGCTTGTATGTCGTACCCTCCACTCTGATGGTGTACGTGTGTGTGTGTGTATTTGTGTGTGTGTGTGTGTGTGTCGTACCCTCCACGCTGATGGTGTACGTGTGTGTGTATTTGTGTGTGTGTGTGTATGTGTGTGTGTCGTATCCTCCACGCTGATGGTGTACATGTGTGTGTGTATGTGTGTATGTGTGTGTGTCTCCACGCTGATGGTGTACGTGTGTGTGTGTATTTGTGTGTGTGTGTGTGTCCTCCACGCTGATGGTGTACGTGTGTGTGTGTGTATTTGTGTGTGTGTGTGTCGTATCCTCCACGCTGATGGTGTACGTGTGTGTGTGTCTCCACGCTGATTTGTGTGTGTGTGTGTATTTGTGTGTGTGTGTGTCGTATCCTCCACGCTGATGGTGTACGTGTGTGTGTGTGTGTGTGTGTATTTGTGTGTGTGTGTGTGTGTGTCCATGCTGAGAGTGTACGTGTGTGTGTGTGTGTGTGTGTGTGTGTGTGTGTGTGTGTGTCGTATCCTCCACGCTGATGGTGTACGGTGTGTGTGTGTGTGTGTTTGTGTCTGATGGTGTGTGTGTGTGTGTGTGTGTGTGTGTGTGTGTGTGTGTGTGTGTGTGTATCCTCCTGATGGTGTACACGTGTGATGTGAGTGTGTGTGTGTGTGTATTTGTGTGTGTGTGTGTGATCTCCACGCTGATGGTGTACGTGTGTGTGTGTGTATTTGTGTGCTGATGATGGTGTGTGAGTGTGTGTGTGTGTGTGTGTGTGTGTGTCGTACCCTCCACGCTGAGAGTGTACGTGTGTTGTTGTGTGTGTGTGTGTGTGTGTGTAAGCACAGAGAGAGTGTCCTCCACGCTGATGGTGTACGTGTGTGTGTGTGTGTGTGTGTGTGTCTCCACGCTGATGGTGTACGTGTGTGTGTGTGTGTATTTGTGTGTGTGTGTGTCGTATCCTCCACGCTGATGGTGTACATGTGTGTGTGTATGTGTGTATGTGTGTGTGTCTCCACGCTGATGGTGTACGTGTGTGTGTGTGTATTTGTGTGTGTGTGTGTGTCGTATCCTCCACGCTGATGGTGTACGTGTGTGTGTGTGTGTGTCTCCACGCTGATGGTGTACGTGTGTGTGTGTGTATTTGTGTGTGTGTGTGTCGTGACCCTCCACGCTGAGAGTGTACGTGTGTGCGGCCGTGCCCTGGGCGTTTCTGGCCAGACACTGGTACTCCCCGGCATCTGCCTCTGAGATGTTGCTGAAGCGCAGCAGCCTGTCGAAGCTCTGCGTGGAGGTACGGGTCACAGACAGCTCCCCGTCTTTCCTTACCCACTGGATGGAGGGAGTGGGCCTGCGGGAAGGGGGGATAAGGAAATGGGATAGTGAGAGAGAGAGACAGAGAGAGAGAGAGAGATGGAGGGCATGGCCACAAATGTACATAATCACACACAGATAAACATTGAGAAAGAGGGATAGCCATAGACATGGAGGCATGAGGGTAAATCATTCGCCATAATTCACAAAACATGTTTATTACACAAACTTGTGATGTGATGTGCGAATAAAAGTAACAATAGTGGCCAACTAAGAGAACCTTGATGCTGTTATCTATGCTGAATGTGAGAAATGTAAGAAATGGAGGAAAAGCGTCCCCCCAGAGCGTTCGTCTTCCTTCATAACCCATGAGAATGAGATCCGTATCATCAACAGCGAGAATACACCGATTTAAAAGAATTACAGCTATCTGTCCTGGCGTGAGCCAGATGGACAAACGGATGTATGGACAGACAATGCCACTCACAGTCCCTGTGGGATGCATTCCAGCTCAAAGCTGCTGCCCCTGAGGGCCAAATAAGAGCTGCGGGAACCAGTGGGTCTCAGCATCTGGGGCTTTCTGTTACGCACCACTGTGTTAGCTAAGGAGAGGGAGAGAGAGAAAGAGAGGGATGAAAAGCGGAAGAGAGATGCATTAAAATTCACATTAAACAATTCCCTGCAGTACCTGACAATCAGTACCTCAGTTAACTTCCCCATGATAGGAAATCCATTAGTCCATAGTGCAACTATAAATGTGCCGGCAGTATTATAATAAGGAGTAATTTTCAATTCCTGGCCTCTCTCTGAACAACACAGGATTTAAATTCCTGCTCTGTGCAGCAAGTAACCTGCAAAGATTCCAGCAAATAAGTATTGGCTAAATAATTTTTGAATGACAATCTATAGAGCTTTTGTGGAAGTAAAATATGGTGTCCAGTCAGTCAGCAAGACTGCACAGAATGGAGCAATGGTGCAGCTGGATTTTAAGGTGAAAGTAACAGTAAGGTGGCAGTGGTGCTCACAAGGGGAGACGGTGAGGGTGATAGGCTCTTTTGGCAGAATGGTCCGGGCGGTGATGTACTGGGCGTGGCAGTTGTAGTCGCTGCGACTGTCGTCCAGGGTCACGTGGGAGAAGTAGAGGTTTCCGTCTTGGCCCTGGGTAACACGGTCACTCTGCTCTATGTGCCGCAACTCTAGAGAGAGACGAAAGAACATAAGAACATAAGAATACTTCATGATGAGAATGGCCCGTTCAGCCCATCTAGGGTCGTCATGTCCTAATCTAAAGAGTATCCAGTACTTCATCTAGCTTGGACTTGAATAGCCCAAGTGTTTCTGCCTCTACTACCCGACCTGGCAAGCTGTTCCAGGCATTGACAACTCTCTGTGTAAAGAAATACTTCCTAATATCTGTGCAGAACTTGCCTTTAACTAATTTCCACCTGTGGCCTCTTGTTCTGCTGAGCCCACTTATCTAAAAAATCTTTGGTTGTTCACTTTGTTAATCCCTTTTAGGAATTAAAAAACCCCAATCAAATCCCCCCCTAAGTCTCCGTTTGCTAAGCTTAAATAGATTTAGTGCCTTAAGTCTATCCTCATAACTTTTACCTTTCGTACCAGGTATCAATTTAGTTTCCCTTTTTTGAGCTTTTTCAAGAGCTTATATATCTTTCTTGTAGTGCGGTGCCCAGAACTGCACACAGTACTCTAAGTGAGGTCTGACAAAGGAATTATATAACATTAATATAACCTCCTTTGATTTATACTCAATACTTTTTGCTATGTATCCCATCATCCTGTTGGCCTTTTTCACTGCTGTAGCACACTGCTTTGATGCAGATAAACTTTGATCAACTACATTTCCTAAATCTTTTTAAAATTGAACACCTACTAATTTGCCTTCCTCCCTTAGAATACTCCTGTCTTATGTTTTTATTTCCCACATGCATAACTTTACATTTAGCAATATTGAATGTCATCTGCCACGTTTCTGAAAGGGTTATCACACATTTTAACAATTTATGTATGTCCACATAAAGAAAAGCATACAAGGACACAAATACTGAAGGTGCAGTAAAGTTGCATTCACAGAATCATGGCACAGATCTTCAAGATACAAAACAAAACACATCACTTATGGGTATAAGTAGCAGCGTCTCCGCCATATATGGCGGCTGCCAATGACAGCACAATATTTAGCTAGCCTTTTAGCCCCCTTTTTGGGCATCCCAAGTTGTTGAAACCCTCTAACGACCAACCTGTGAGTATGTCCTAGGCTGCCAAATATGAAAACGGATAGTCTGCACCTATAGCCTAGCTCTGAGATGGTATTTAGAAGTGGTTGGTATTTAATGACCTTGGTCATAAAGGCTTCCTCTAGGCTAGGGTCAAAGGTGCAGGCTATCTCTAATACAGACACTTCTCTGGCCTCTTCATTAACAACAACAACATCTGGTGTATTAGCAGACAACTGTGTAAAAATGGCTAGGTTACTATCACAGAGATGGAACATGGAAGGATTGACACGGGAATGTTTGTACATTCTCACTGAAGAAGAGAAATGGTTTGATATGTCCTTCACTATGAGGTCCACTATTCTGTCGTGACGTGCTATGTACATTCCTTTGTACGCATAACAGCCATTCAAGATGTGTGACATTGTTTCAGTGACCTGTTCTGTGGTGTGATGTAAGCAATGGGGAACCTGAGTAGTAGGAAACCAGATAGAGAGATTGAGTCTGGTAGGAAGAACTTGTAGTCTGGCTTTTACAGTAAATGTGACAATGTCCTCATTGGGCGCAGTGTTCTTAAAGAATGAATGAGAAACAGAGTGATCAGCAGAGGGAAGACATGCAAGTTTTCCCTGAAGTTTTAGTCCAGTCCAGTGTTGTTGTTGTCTATGTTGGTGTAGATCCATGAGAATTCGCCTGGCACACCTGGTAGATGCCTGGTAGATGTTAGCACACACACACACACACACACACACACACACACACTACAGATATACCCACAGAGGTACACACACTAACACACACATACACACAGAGAAACACTGGCACCCAAACACACAACTGCGCACACATGCAGACATACACACAGATCTCAGACTCACTGTTGTCCATCCAATGGATGAGAGGGGGCTCTGTGCTGTAGGGGGGGTCACAATTGAGGATCAAACTGTCCCCTTCCAACACCTTCCTTGTGATGTGCTTTTCCTTCTGCAAGGTGGGGGCATCTGTGGAAGAAAAGAGGAAGGTTATGACGATGTTCACTCACACACACACACACACACATACATACACACACACACACACACACACACACACACATACACACATATACACACACACACATGCTCCCACACACAGAAACACACACAGATATACAATGGCACACAAATACATAAATAACTGAGAATGCAAAATACAGATATACAACATTATAATTGACCAATGCTGGAGTATAAACTACACTGATTCCAGGGTTCCTGTTCTCTGCTTCTCCTATTGATCCCAGTGGAGTCACTAAATGGCTGCATGACATTACCCTGGTTTCTGGGGTAACAGTTGTCAGGGAAACAGAGGGAGGCAAAGATACAGATTGAGAGGTGTTTTTACTGAAATCATCAATAGCTTGTGTGTTTGTTTGTTTGTGTTTGTGTGTGTGCGTGTGTGTGTGTGTGCCTTTATGTGCACGTACTTGTGTGAAATCATTAATAGTTTGCGGGGTGTGCAATTGCTTTTGTTTTCAAATAAATGACATTCTCCAGAAAAGTATGTTTGAGTAAAGAGGGATGTGTCCTCCATTTAACTGAATTAGCACATTCTCAACACTTTAACTTTCTCACATTGGTCAGCGAGTACAGTTTTTATTTTATAGAACATTTGAGCTGACCAAGCATGTGTTCTATGGACAGCTATCCTCTTGCTTGTTTTCAAAATCAATTCCTTTGCAAACTGAGTCTGGGGCTGTAGATATAAGGCCAAGATAATAATCATGGAAATGTACTTCTACTCCTAGAAGTAAGAATAAGAGCTATGTGTAAATATTATTTCGCCTTAAAAGTGCTCTTAATTTGCCACGTATTTAAGAGACCTCAAAAGGTCTTAATAAAAAAGTATATGTGACATTGGGAGAGGTGGAGGGAGGAGTGGAGAGGGCTGCACCTCCCTTTTGACTGCTGTGAGATGTTCCTGTTCCCTCCCACAGCCTGGAGAGTACTACAGGACCCTGGACAGCAGCAGCCTCACCTACAGGCAGGCTCATCTGAGGCTAATCAGCAATCAACTCAGGTGTTAGCCATTGCCTTCGTTAGGCCGTTATAAAAGCACAGCCTCTCATGTCTGAGGGAGAGTTTTTCTGGCACATGGTGGTGCTGTTTCCCCCCCCCCCCTTGAACCCTCTAATACAGTTTTTGGTTTAACTTTGTTTTTGTGTTGATTTGTTTTGTTTTGTAATAATATCAAAATAATAAACTGGCTGCTGGAACACTGCTTTTTGGTTTGTTTTTCCATCCACTTGCTACCGGTCATGGTGGCCACCCCTGTCACCCTGCTACAGTGTAATACAAAAAATAAGTTCAAAAATCAAGGGATGGATCAAGCCTGGGGACTCACTTTCTGTGATTAGCTGGACCTGGTTAGAGACGGCCGTGCCGAGATCGTTGGAGGCATAGCAGCTGTAGTTGCCCTGGTACGTACTGATGGTGCCATAGCTGGATTTCACAGAGAAAGTTCCAGAACCCGGTGTCATGGACAGGAGGGGGTAACTGGTGGGGTCAAACTTCTGTCCATCTTTTACCCAGCGAAAACTGAGAGAGAGAGAGAGAGAGAGAGCAAAAGGAAAGAGGGGCAGATGATGGAGGAGAGAGGAGGGAGGCATGAGAGAGAGGGAAAAAGAGAGGGAGCGGGATTGTTGATGTCTCTGCTAATGATGTTTACTTCCTGTTGATGTCTTTGAAGATTATGAGATTATTTTCTTTGTTTTACCATCTCTGTATTACAACAAATCTCTGTCCATCTGTGAGCAGGTGAGCCATCTGGCTAGCTTAGATTTGGTTAGATGATCAAAATAAATCTGTTACCACAGCCAGTGCTGCACATAGACTGTACAGTGTTTATAAACATACATGGTTTGTTTTGTAAATGTACATGGGTAATGTAACAAATATTTATTGTTTTTTTTATAAACATACATGGTTTGTTTTGTAAATGTACATGGGTAATGTTACAAATATATATTGTTTTTTTATAAATATACAGAGTTTGAATTGAATGTGCAGGCAACTGCCAAAATAAAGGAAACACTTGAGTAGATGCGGGATACTGGATCCCATGGTTTGGGGTGCATTTTCCTGGCATGGTTTAGGTCCACTCAACCCCTTAGAGGGCAAGGTGAGCACCAATAAATATAAATCCATTCTGAGTGAGCCACCTTCATCCTAAGCCTTTCTATCCTGATGGGAGTGGTCTCTTCCAGGATGACAATGCCCCAGGGCACGAGTGGACACGGAATGGTTTCATGAGCATGAAAATGGTGTAAACCATATGCCATGCTGTGTCAGTCACCAGATCTCAACCCAGTTGAACACTTTTAGGAGATTCTGGAGCAGCAAAATCAAAACACAAAATAGTGGAATTTCTGGTGAAAGAATGGTGTTGCATCCATCCAATAGAGTTCCAGACACTTGTAGAATCTATGCCAAGGCACACTGAAGCTGTTCTGGCAGCTTGTGCTGGCCCACAGCCTTATTAAGACACTTTAGATAGGTGTTTCCTTTATTTTGGCAGTTACCTGCACATAGGTTAACAATGTACATAGTACATATACAGGGATGTGTGGGTGAGCAGGGCTGAACCAGTAGGCTCAGTGGGACAGAAGGCACAGACACGCTGTGCTCCATATCTGTAACAGGAAGCTCAAACTTAACTGAATTTGGGAAGCATGCTGTCAGCTATGCTGCTCCATTCTCTTGGAATCTATTGCAAAGCTGAACTCTCTCATTGGAATTGATCATTTTGAAGAAAACATTGAATTAACCAGAGATTACTAGGGCATTCTGTCCCCCTCTTTTTAATTATTGTGTGCTTTTGCAATCTTGCTTTTTTAATGACTATTTCTATGTAATGTTCTATGTGAAACATTTTTGTATGCTGCCTTTTTGGCCAGGGCTCACTTGAAAATGAGATGCCAATCTCAAGGTGACTACCCTGTTTAAATAAAGGTTACATAAAATAATTAAATAAAAACCAACAGGAAGAAGAAAAGACACACTGTGCTCCGTACCTACAGGAAGACTGACTGACCTAGCATTACCCAGCATGCACAGGGAATAAGAGATGTTTGCACAGAGTAGACACGGTGACTAGCTGGGCCAGAGGGTCTCGGAGCACTAGCAGTCAGGTGATAGAGAGAGAGGCTGTTAATGTGCTGTCCACTGGGACTCCCACTTTCCAAAACACCTCAGGGATCACCTGTGAAGCCAGGGAGTGCTCTAGAACCAGGCAGTGCCGCGCACACGGTAATCTATATCAGGAAGCAGTGAAATAGCACACTCCACGCTTACAAGGGTCACTCTTCCTATCTGATAATTATCCTGATTATTGATCCTTTTGAGTGATTGACAAGCATGCCCTCATCCAGATCAACTTACACAGTTTGCAACATTTTCTATACGCATACTTATATCCATTTATATAGCTGTATATGGGGGCGGCAGTGGCTCAGTGGATAACGACACAGTTGCTGGTTTGAAGCAGCCTCTGGAGGAAGGCCAAAATGGACAAACAATGAACTGGAAACCGGAGGGAGACTAGTTCACTTCCTGGGGCACTGCCGAGGTGCCCTTGAGCAAGGCACTGAACCCCTAAACTGCTCCAGGGGCTCCATACTATGGCTGACCCTGCACTCTGACCTCTCTTAGGAGAGATATGCAAAGAAACAAATTCCAATTACCTTATGTGTGACTTGTGTAACATGGCAAATAAAGAATATTCTATATTCTATATTTTCATTAAAGAATTGGATTAAATACCTTTCTCAAGGGTACAATACCAGTGCCCTGCCTGAGACTTGTATATGTAATGTCTATTGCTATAAGCACAGGCTCTTACCCACTAGACAATAGCACACTGCTGCCATGCGTGATCATTTTAAGGAGAAGCTCTCTGCCCCTCTCCATGTGTATGAGTGTACCGTGAGACAGACAGGGTGGAGAGCTCTTGTGGTAGGGAAGTTGGGTGTGAGTAAACACTTACATGGGTGTGGGAATCCCAGATGCCTCGCAGGTAAGACTGATGTCTTCCATAGAGAAGGCCAGTGTGGGCACCGGCTGATTTGAGATCAGTGGGGGTTGGCGAACTGTGAAGGGAGACAGGGGGGATGGGTTAACACTCTCCTCACACCAAACAGAACCAGAACTAGATCCGAGAGCTGAAGCTTGGAGCCGAAACGAGTTCTGGTTCTGGTTAATTTATCACTGTCACCACACACTGAACCACACACACACACTACAGATCAGTAATTCAGCTCATTAACAAAGCTGAACAAAGCAAAATGGACCAGGAATGGGTGGGTGGAGCTGTCAAACCCACTGCCAGGCACTTTTAGTTTATTATAGAACGTCTGCTTCTTGAGGAATATTTATTTTGCTCTCTGGTCTGGTTGGTAGATGTGAATGACCCAGCACTACCCAGCATGCACAGGGAATAAGAGATGTTTGCACAGAGTAGACACGGTGACTAGCTGGGCCAGAGGGTCTCGGAGCACTAGCAGTCAGGTGATAGAGAGAGAGGCTGTTAATGTGCTGTCCACTCCACCACAAACACTCCCACTTTCCGAAAACACCTCCCCAGGGATCGCCTGTGTTTCAGAGCACTGAGAGGTGGGAGCTTTGCGCTAGAACCAGGCAGTGCCGTGTACACGGTAATCTGATTTACATGGATTTTAAGAGTGCAGGAAGCAGCTGGAGTCATTTAAAAAGAATCCTGTGGGAATGAGGGAGGAGGAGGGTAAGGAGAGGGAGATATGAGATGGAATATGAGTAAAATATTAAATGAGAGTGAGAGAGACAGAGGCAAGAGGGATGAGAGATGATAAAGGGATGAGGGAGGGACAAAAGACTCAGTAATAATACAGCTGTCAGTAATCATATGTGTAAAAGTCAGTAACCATATAGCTACGCACAAGTAATCATATAGCTATACATCAGTTATATTGCACTGATGCACCATTAATCATACAGCTATGAGTCAGTAATAATTCAACTATGAATCAGTAGTCTTATAATGATGCATCAGTAATCACAGAGCTGAGTCAGTTACCTTACACTGATGTGTCAGTAATCATACAGCTATGAGTCAGTAATCATACAACCACAGTGGGGTCCAAAAGTCTGAATCCACTACCAAGATCTGATTGTTTTCATGGTTCATTGAAAACGAACACAACATCTTTACTCATGTAGTATTTGTTATTCAAGAATGTCATAAACCACTGATACAAATTAAAAAAGTTTGTTTGAGAAAGGAAGGTATGAAATTGAAATATCTATATTTTGTTTGCACAGTATAGCCTTTGACTTCTTCAAAATGTTGTGACACCTTATTTTTCATTTAAGTTTTAATACATGGACACTCCTAATATACAGTGTGAGTTGTTTTGGTCTTCTAACAATTAATATTGATATTTGCATAATTAATATGGTCCTCTATGGGTTCTCGTTGCTACTGCAGGTACTTTAATCTTGAAAAAGGACACTTCCTTTGTAAAAGTTTTTGCAGCTGTTTGTAATTATGTCAGCAGAGCTTAGTGAAGGAGTTAGAGGTCAAATTGTTCTCCTGAGTAAAAATGTTGTGTTAGTTTTTGATGAATGATGAAAACCTAAAGATCTTGGTAGTGGACTCAGACTTTTGGTCCCCACTGTATATGTCAACAGTAATGTGTGTCAGTAATCATACAGCAATGTGTCATAAACTCACCAGTGTGCACAACCAACCCAAAACACGGCACTGTGGAAAACCACCTCTCAGTGCTATGTTTTTCTAATAATGCATATCATATTTGGATTTATGGCTCGCAGTTTCCTGCGTTCATGTTTGCAGTCTGACTGTTTGCTTTCTCTGATGGATTTCTTTGTGTAAGTGTGAAGAAATCTCTGAGGCACTTTTAATGAAAGAAACAGAGGCAGTTTATAATGAAAGTATTCCCAGTCCTGGAGATAATAAAGCCACTTCTCTCAGCTGATCAAATTTCTATCTTCGCCGTGGGTGATTCTCGATTATTGAACTCACCGAGTTTAGACTCTTCCAGCCCTCTGGATATTTCCACCATGGAAGGGAATATAGTTACTATACTAACTTACTAACCCTACACACGCACACATCAATGCACACGCACACACCTTAAGGCAGTTTCTCAGAATCGACTTTAGCAATCTGTGGTATTGTACATTGAAAGCAGTACTCCATCCACAGCAGGGTGAAGGTAAAGGTGGACAGGCAGAAAGGAGGTGCTGTTTTAAAAGGAAAGAGTGCGAGAGGGAGAAAAGATGAGTGGAGGAGAGTACTTACTGTTACGCACTTCATCTGCTCCCCACAGGTAGCCAGGCGGGTAGGTAAGCCAAAAGACAGCATGGTTAGTGAAGCACACACACACACACACACAAGCTCTCTCAAATACTGACACATACTCCCTCGCACACAACCCTCTTGGTTTTGTGTGGCATAGAGCACGGCGTTGACAATGCTTAGGTTGTGGGTTAGTTTCCCATTGGGACCACATATACTGAAAAATATATGTATTCCCTACTGTACGTCGCTTTGGATAAAACTGTCTGCTAAATGGCATATGTTATATTATATATAAAAACAACACACAAACCCTCAAATACTGACACAAACACACACACACTCATGCACAGACATATTACTGGATTAAAAACACTGTGTTCATTGCACAGCATAGCATGTCGTGAACACATACAAATGTTGCATACACTGAAACTGCATAGATTAATTATTATTAATCAAAAAGACAAGAAACATAAACCTAGACAACTAAACTCCAATCAGACACAATTCCTAGGATTTATATCTAATGGTTGAAGAAGGAATACAGATAACAATAGACGGACACAATGACTGACACCAGGAAAGACATTTCGCCAGCTGATAACGTCACTTTGAAATTTGACTCCAAAAATCTGTGACGACGCCCTACAGGTTATGAACATGATGCACGATATCTCTATCAATGACTAATCATTAATAACCTTCTGTTATTAAGGTGATATTTGTTTGATTTGGTACATACTCATTTGATATTTCATACAAAGTTTCTGTTATTAAAGCGAGATTTGTTTCATTTGGTACATACTCATTTGATATTTCATGTTGTTTCGACGGTATAATAAGTGATATCTCCGATTGAACAGTGATTCTCTGTTCCTGTGATCATAACTTTGAAGTACAGGAAACAGGATTAATTTCTCATGGAAATTCTGTTCAGTCTGTGCTGACAGAGTGTATTAAAACAATGTCTGTCCTCTCCTCTCCTCTCCTCTCATTCATTCATTTTCTTTCCATCCTATCACAATCACTTGTTCTCTCCATCTTCAAATCAAATCTCAAGATGTTACTATTGAAATTGCATGACAAGCAGAGCAAATCTTTAAATTAAATTAAATTAAATTAAATTTAAGCTTTATTGGCATGAGAAGAATGCATTTGGGTTACTAAAGCATATGCTGGCATTACTAACAAATAACAAACAACAAACTAAACTGCAATAGTAAACAATATAAAATAAATATAAACAATATCTATATTTATACATACACCCACCCCCCCACCCCCAGGCCCCCCTCATGTTGAAGGGCCTTTGATTGACTGACCCTCCTCTTTGTCTGCCTTTGAAACAGAAAATATCACAGATTGGAATCCATCCTTGACCTCTTCACCTTCCTGCGCATAAGCGGGACTGTGACCTCTGAACCCCGACCCCCTGTCTTTGTCAATTACACAGTGTGTGTGTGTGTGTGTGTGTGTGTGTGTGTGTGTGTGTGTGTGTGTGTGTGTGTGTGTGTGTGTGTGTGTGTGTGTGTGTATGCGTGTATATGTTTGTGTGTGTGTGTGTGTGTGTGTGTGTGAGAGAGAGAGAGAGTTTGTATGAGAGAGACAGGCTCAATGACCATGGTCTGGTCCTTGAGAAAGGTTTAAATAAAGAGTCATCTGCCAAGGGGAGAATGGCTATGTGGTCACTGTGAGACAGGTGAGGTTTATGCACTTTATC
Organism: Aldrovandia affinis; assembly: GCA_029706075.1. Classification (NCBI taxonomy): domain Eukaryota; kingdom Metazoa; phylum Chordata; class Actinopteri; order Notacanthiformes; family Halosauridae; genus Aldrovandia; species Aldrovandia affinis. The sequence goes on from JAINUG010000101.1 coordinate 285,612, forward strand.
CTACATTGTGAATAATGTACCAAATAATATACCAAATAAAATAAAAAATAAAAATAAATAAAATATCCCTCCCTCAATTGAAAGAAATGACAGATAAATAAAAACGATCAGTCACACCGGGAGAGAGCCACAGCACCACTGGTTGCACGGTATGTGGTGGCATGCCATAGCCTGAGGGACAGTGAGCAGGAAACTTGTCCCCTGGTTCAAATTGTTCAAATTTCTGTTTCCCTTGTTTGAGAGAGATAGAGAGAGGAACTGTAATCGATTCATAACTGAATTAAAGGTGAGTGCAGGTAGCAGAGGAAAATAGTGAATAGCAGAAAGCATCTTTAGCCTGAAGTACATCCCACACCACTGCACATATGTATTATGCCCCACACCACTGCACATCTGTATTATGCCCCACACCACTGCACATCTGTATTACGCCCCACACCACTGCACATCTGTATTACGCCACACACCACTGCACATCTGTATTACACCCCACACCACTGCACATCTGTATTAAGCCCCACACCACTGCACATCTGTATTATGCCCCACACCACTGCACATCTGTATTACGCCCCACACCACTGCACATCTGTATTACACCCACACCACTGCACATCTGTATTACGCCCCACACCACTGCACATCTGTATTACACCCCACACCACTGCACATCTGTATTACACCCCACACCACTGCACAGCTGTATTACACCCCACACCACTGCACATCTGTATTACACCCCACACCACTGCACAGCTGCATTACACCCCACACCACGGCACAGCTGTATTACACCCCACACCACTGCACATCTGTATTACACCCCACACCACTGCACATTTGTATTACGCCCCACACCACTGCACATCTGTACCCACACCACTGCACATCTGTATCACGCCCCACACCACTGCACATCTGTATTACGCCCCACACCACTGCACATCTGTATTACACCCCACACCACTGCATAGCTGTATTACACCCCACACCACTGCATAGCTGTATTACACCCCACACCACAACCCCACAGTATGTTATGCACTCTGTGCTGAAATAAGAGTAGAAAAGCAGTACTCACATTTTGGGGGGAAGTGAATTACTGCACAGCCTGGTCCTGGAGTGAGGGAGAGGAGGAGGAGAGAGAGGAGAAGAGGAGGAGGAGGGCCCCACTGCCCCCTACTGCCAGCCTTCTGATACTGCATGGAATGCATTACTTACTGTCCCATTAACTTCACACCTGCTCTCTCTCTCACACACACACACGTTCACACTCACACACACACTGGAGGGAGAGGAGAGAGACCTTGTGTGAGTCTCTCTCTCTCTCTATCTCTCTCTCTCTCACTTCTGTAAATGTGTGTATCTTTCCCTATCTCCTTCCTCGATACCTCTCTCCTTTGAGAGAAGTGTACACAATCTGTCCGTGAGTGCTTTCTCTCTCTCTCTCTCTCTCTCTCTCTCTCTCTCTCTCTCTCTCGATGTTCCCTGGGTACACGCCCTCCTGCTGTCCTCCCTCGGTCTGAAAGATAAAAGAAATTGGGGAGGGACCATAATGAGGGAGGAAGAGGGAGGTAGAGAGAGGCAGATGTCAGATGTAGGCGGAGCCTTGGGGAAATGGGCGGGATTAGAGTAGGCCATATGGCTAGGACTGAGGAATGGGTTTAGAGCCCAGCTCTGAACAATGGGTCATAGGAGTAGGGGGCAGAGGGAGGGAGAGCATCAAATTGGTTATTCCTATGGTTAATGAAGAGATCAGGTTTGTGGCCTGCTTTCAGCAGGACTAATGGAGTTCATATGGAGATCTGCAGTGGATCAGATGGACAGAGTGAGAGAACAGGAGCGCAGGGAGCTCACAGCCGCTCCACACCACGCCAGCTGGAGCCGGCAGAGAGACATAGAGACTCTGTCATATCACATCATAGACGCGAGACAGCTACAGATTCATAAACATTTACGGCTACAGAAATGGGTACAGCTTTATAAACACTTACAGATATATAAACGCATGCAGATTTGTAAACGTTTACAGATATAAAAAAGAACAGATGAATATGCAGTCCTGGATATATAAACAGGTACAGATTTATAAACAGGCAAATGTATAGGAAGACAACTGAATTACATAAGAGCTGTTAAATCTCAGTGCTGAAAACCACACAGCGCATATCTCCCCACCTTTAAGAAACACTCTCACTGAGGACTCTGACTCAACTTTCCCAGAGTACTACTGTAATGTTTGCAATCTTACTGCAACGTTACTGCTACATCTCAATTCTCAGAGTGGGAGAGCGACTCAGCCGTTCTGTTCAGATAGCTCTGCACAAGCAAACAAACAAACAGCAGAGTCCTGTACCTGAGCCAAGCTTTGACTCTGTGTGGCGCAGGTGTTTATGGAAGATCTATGGATTTGGGGAATAAAGGAGGACGTTTCTGTATGACCGCGATTGAGTGTGCGTACGGCCCTGCCGCTCTGGCATCACGCCACTGCACCATGGCACTGCCAACACCATCAGTGTGAGATCTGACCTTGGAGATAGAGAAAAGGATGGGAGGAGGAGTGGAGGAAGGAGAGAGGGGAGGGGGGGGGTCTCATCCCTCTCTCTCTCTCTTTTGTGTTGTTCCTCCTGCATCTGGTCAGGTCACGTGTACACTACAGTCAGGACCCCCCTTCCCCCAGTGTCAGTTTTGTGTAGAGTTTTGTGAGAGTGAGATTTGATTGTATCTCTTCGGTGAAGGCACAAGGCAGTGGGGGAAATCCATTGAACGAGAGAAGGCAGGCAAAGAGGCCGTTACACCCAATCACTTAGCCTCTCTCCCCCACCTTGTGCTTCACCTCACCACAGCTCCGTGTGAATAAGGGTGACAGCTGGGTCAGTAATCCCCATCTCGTCTTAATGAGACATCAGTTCGCACAATCAATTCATTACTTCCCTCCCATTCTCACTCTCTCACCTCCCCCCCCATGCTTTCTCAGTCTCCCCTTTGTCCGCCTGGCTACTGGTCAGTAGCTCTGCAGCAGTGGGTCTCCTACAGGAGGGCTATCAGATGTTGATTGCCTGTGGGAGGGGTTCCCCGGCGGGGACTTTGAAGAAGCTATCTCATGGTCTAAGTGGGGATAGAAGCAAATAATGTAATAAAATAATGATTTAATAATGTAATAATGTAATTATGTTATGAGGTAGGGGGAGTGATAAGCTGTGGGTCCCTCTCCTCTCCTGCAATGCTCCCCCCCCCAATAAATCACACACCCTCCACCATGAACTTGACTGAGTGCACTCAGTGTGACCCAAATTCTACAGGTACCAAGCATGCTCAGTACAAGCCACACTCTACAGGTATTTTGCACTCTCAGAGCTAGGCAGACTCTACTGTACCAACACAATGAGGAGAGAAGGTATATTGGGGGAAGAGAGGGATATGAACATTCATTTCTAATTCAGAGCTCTTATATTCTGGGCTCACAGCCCTACAGCACCACTTTTTCCTACACACACACACACACACACACACACACACACACACACACACACACACACACACACACAGACTGAACATGGAAACGTACACACTCTGTGTGGGCAAATACTGACAACAAAATGAACCTCAGACCTCTGGTGTGTGTGTGTGTGTGTATGAGTGAGCCTACATGTATGTTAGTGTTTGTATGTTTGTGTGTGTGTGTGTGTGTGTGTGTGTGTGTGTGTGTGTGTGTGTGTGTGTGTGTGTGTGTACTGTCATAACCACTCTTTAAATATTGAATACCCCCCACCGTGAGGATGTGTAGAAGAGGGGGCTGGAGAGAAAGGGGGGCAGGAAATAAACGAGAACATGCCCTTCTACCCTTCCCCCCTTCCCCTTCCCCTCCTCCCTGAGGGTCAGTCTGTCTGACACAGAGAGAACAAAATGGACAGAGGAAGAAAAGAGAGAGGAGAGGGGGGAGAAGCCCACTGTCACAGACCCCCTAAAGGGTTAATTATTCATTACCCCCCCTACTCCCCCAGATCAGTGCAATTTGCCCTAAATTTCCTTAAATTCATAATTCACTGATGGGCAGCTGCTTGCTGTGTTTCTGGCACAGTACTGGCCCTTTGTGTGAAGTGTCTGAGTGTGTGTGGGTGTGTGTGTGTTTCTGTATGTATCGGTAGGTGGCTGTATGTACATGTGTGTGTGCTTATGTATGTATTGGTAGGTGACTGTATGTGCATGTGTTTGTGTATAAATATGCATAAATAACCAGTCCGACATTAACCCAGACTTGGCTGAGGTTCAAACCCACATCCTTCTGGTGTCTCTATGTGACTCTGATCACAAGAAGACCACAGCACTGGTGCCTTATCTGGTAAGGCCTCTGCTCATACAGACATTCTCTGTAACCCATCTGGTTGTTAAATCGCAAAAACTATGATTTAAGTGAGAAGTTACAGGTTTTGATCAAATGCCGAAAAAACAGCAAATTCAAACGAGCATGAAAACCTTTAATTTCACATATGCACTAACAAGATTTTCCTCCACACAGCTTTGACCCCTGCTACAGTACTGTACCTATGTTGGTCTAATGTACTTCAAACAACATGTTGGTTTCTTTGTGTATACTTCGTCATGTAAAGGTGATTTCAGGGTCTATATCTTGGATATTATTCCTTTCCATGACTATAGTTATACAACTTTTAAATTATTATAGATTATTCTCTGGTTGTAATTTATGTGGTAGGCTTATCCTCAGTAATTTCCTTTTAGAATTCATGAGCACCACTTATTTTTCAAACATGAATCCTGTTATTTATCAAAGTATCAGTTCAATATTACAAAGATCAATGGACTGATCACCTCTGTGTCAAATGATCATGATTATGTAGACATATTGTGAATATGTTTATTTACTTTGGAATGCTATATCATAATGCAAGCAGATATATAGCCAATATGTCTTATATGTATGTAATACAATCATTGGCAGAATTCAATACATGCCTACTGTATATATTCTTTGAATAGCAATCCACTACTATGATATTCGATTACTTAATATTATACAGATCAATGGACTGGTCACCTATGTGTGAAATAATCATGATATAGTCAATATATCTAATATGTATTTAATCCAATCATTGGCAGAATTAAATTAATACCTATATATTCCTCTTCTTCTGTGCTGTGACAGCTGAAGCCTTATTTACCAACCAATCAAGAAACCTAGTTAGCTAACTTGCATGCCGTGATTAGCTAGTTAGCTGTTTTTTAGCCATTTTGCTCATGGTAGGTTGAGCTGAGAGAGTTGTGGATGGTTTTAACAAGCCTAGTTGTTAGTGTTAAAAGCACTATGGACCTGTGAAAGACTGTTTCAGATGCTATTAAATCTAGTTCGTGTTCCAAGCTACCTACATTTTGCCTAGCTAAAAAGCACAAAAGAGTTTACATAAACATACCTACCTAGCTAGGAAATGAGCAACATTAGCTAGCTATTAGAAACCACTGGTGCAGTAGCTAGCCAGCTATGTCAGTACAACAGCAGCTAGTTAGCATTCGGCAGATAACACTATGCACAATAATGCCCGACAGAAGTAACTAGTAGCTAGCAAACTATTTGAATGATTAGCCTCAATCAATTCAAGACATGTCCAAGAGCATAACTGATGTACTGATACTGATACTGAGTAGCATAAAATGAAGAAATCTTTTCCTGGCCAGTATTATGTGTGGTTTTACTATTAGCGTAGCTAATTCTAGCTTGTTGTCTGTTCATCCCCTTCACCATTATAGTAGTTATTTTAATAAAAAGTAAAACATCTACAAAGTTGAGTCACCCTGAGGTTGATGTAGGACATCCATACCAACATTTGTATGCAGCATATTTTTTTGTCAGTGTTGTTGATATTTAGGTAGCCTTGACATAAAATTTCAGCCAAATAGGCGATGAAACAGCTAAGATCATGATTGTAGAATTTTGTTGTTTTGATTGACAAAACCCGATAATGGTAAAGTCCAGTTCCAACTGTTGCCTCAATATGTCCTGAAAGGAGGAGGCAGTGTTCTCCTGTGAAATGCACAATGCATGTGCGATTCATCGAGTGAGAGTCTGAGAAGTTCAGAGGCAAGCTCTTTCCACATATCGCTGTTCTGACCCAATGCCTGACAAGAACTGGACTTAGACACCAGGCCGGACAATCACCTCTCTGTAGCAGCAGGTGTAGAGACAATACCTATGGTTTATTGGCTGTATTAACATATACTGCTATACATACTGACAGTGACAATATCCCGTGTCCATTTTCTCTGCCTCTTGTTCCCTTCACTCAGAAAAAGTGTCTCTTCCCATCTCTTTCTTTCTCTCTGGTCTCTCTCTCTCTCTCTTGCAGTGTCAGGGGTTAATATTTTTGACAACAAGCTAAAAAGCGATTGTCAATGGGGGGTTGGGGAAACAACCCACTCCCCTCTCTCAATCTGTTTCCATGACAACAAGGCCTCCTCAGCATCCCCCACGGGCACACACAAACATGCACACACACACTCGCTCATATATGCGCACACACACACACTTACACATATACGTATTCAAAGTCAAGAGGATCTTTCGTAGCTAACACCATACTACCCCTCCACCACTATTCCATCTCTCTTTTTTTCTGCCCCTCTCCCTCTCTTTTTCTATGGCTCTTTCTCTCTGTCTCCCTGTAGTTTGGTTTATTAATTTATTGATGTGTGCTTCCCTCCGGACAAAATAATAACAGATGAATAAAAGAAGAGTTGAATAATTAAAGTCAAGGAGGGGCTCGTTAAGAGCAGGGGGATTTGGAGAGAGGGAGAAGAATGGAGGGATGGAGAGGATGAGTAAGAGAGGGACAGAGAGGAGAGAGATCAAAGGCTATTCTCTCCAATGACATTTAATAAGAGAGATACAGAGAGAGAGAGTCAGCTTCTTCACTGTGCAGACGGAACATGATACTTCTAATGCTTCAGCTCAGATGTCATATTATGTCCAAGTTAGACCTCTGTGTGTTAGCAAATTTGCTCGATACCAGTAAGCCAAAGTCTTGCTCTGCTAGTACTGACACAGACAGGCTGCTAGGGAGGAAGATCTCTTCATCTTTCAGTCTGCTGGAATGTTAGTCAGGTGGAGGTATTGATCAGTGCAGCTGTCTGAGCTGTGAATCATTAGATCAATAAATCAAGCAGTGACCATTGTCTGATTCCTCGCTTGCACCAAGAATGAAAACTGAGCCACATGGAAAAGTGCAAAAAAAGATGGAAAAAAACTCACCAAAAAAGAGGAGAGCGTGTCACTCTTTTTCCCTTCTCCTTTGACAGACTCCCAGAAATGGACAGACAGAACAACTAGTCTACAAATCTGTGGGGACAGAGATGGGATTAAAGCCAGTGAGATTTAACGTTTTTATAATGTGTTTCAAACATATGCATAACCCAAAAATAAGGATGGACAAATCTAATACACATGCTAAAAAAACAATACAAAACACTCACAAACGCACAACACTTGCATGAGAGAACACCCCCACACACACACACATACATCCAGCTAAGCACAGAAAAACAGACTCAACTTAATGACACAGAAAAACTCCAAACCCCCAGCAAACTCCTTTATAAAGATCTTTGCAAGAACTGCCAGTAAAATTGGATCAAAAACCCTGTTAGTGTCATTAGCTATCACACAATTTTCCAGCTGACCGAAGAATTTAATTAGAGAAACTGCTGGAGAGAGGTAACTCTGCCAGGGCCCCAGTCTGACAGTACAAAAGCAGAGGCCATGAGAGTGAACTACAACAACATTGGCAAGTTTAGATTACCAGACCACTGACCCCTGGTCCTGCTACAGCCACCAGGCCACTGAACAACATAATCAGTGTGTTCAGGAACAGCTGTCCCAGCTTTTAAGGTGTCCAGTAGTCTAGTGATCTCAAGGTTTAAACACCTTGTGATTCTACTCCTGCAGACAGAGAAAATCACTCAAATAAAACAAATACATTATTAAAACACAGACACAGGTACCTCACTCCTGTCTATGTGCGTAAATATTTGGAGAGACAGAGAGAGAGGGAAGGGGGGGGAGAGAGAGAGAGAGAGGGGGAGGAGAGAGAGAGAGAGATAGAGGGATGGAGGAAGAGAGAGGCATGTTGCCATCAGATCAGATAAAGCAGAAAAGCAGAATAGGAGCTTGCACAAATGAGAGCAATCATGACATGAAATGAAGCGGAAAAAACATAATGATCTGACCTTTTCACTCTCCACCCTCTCCCTTGTTCTCTCTTTTTCTTGTCTGCCTCATTCAGGTGGAATGTTTGACCTTCACCCTCTCTCTCTATTAAAGCTCCCCACCATCTCTTCACTTTCCACTCCCCATTCACTCTCAACAGTCTAAAATGCAAATTCAAATGTAGCTATATTGGCATTAAAATAAGTACATTGTTGCATGTTGGCAAAGCAGTCTGTTCACAGAGGTAAGCAGATGACAAAAATATGTGGTAAAATCTGGTAAATTCTGCTGATAGCTTTGTAATGAATAATCCTTTTGACACATAATTCAGAATTTCATTTAGTGTTTTACTGTAATGTTATGCCCCACACATACCAGAAAGACAATTGTGGTTATAATTATCCTCTAAGTCTTTCTGGTCTACAGTTCCCAAAGATGAAACAAGACAGAACATCACAGAAAGAACAATCAAAGGTGGCTCAACATAAATGTGGACTACAATAATATTTACCACAAAATATCAAAGTATTGATTGATAACTGAACAAAGTATGGCCAACAAAAAGGTTGCTAACATCACTGGGTGAAATATCACTACTAGTGAGCAGAAATATTCCCCTGCTAAGCATAAAGATAGCACTTAGATTTATCAAACTTGGCACAGGGCAGGACAATCATTGTAATGTTCTCTTGTGGGTAATGAGGCCCCAAACAAAGACACCATAGAAGGCACACCCTATAGCAAACCATAGAGGGCAGGAAACTGTTTTCCATTCAGCACCACGATCAGGTCGTCTAGAAGGCCGGTTACGACCTGTTGTCATGTGTCACACGTACCACAGGTTTTACGCCGCAAAGCAAATGTGAAGTGCAACACGCGGTGACCCAGCCTGTCTACATTATTCACAGATGGCTGCACTCTCAGGGGAGGGGAGGTCGGTCACGATGTACCCATTATCACAAACAGGTCTGGCCTTTTAGAGCTTCCGCATCAGACCTTCAGTGATTCTAACCACGGTTTGGAGCAGGCAGCTGAGCTGAAGGCTTACAGGAGAGTTGGGCAGATTAACTTCACCACTGATGGTGTGCTGAAAATGCTGCGCTGTAACAGACCGACATGGATTGACTCATTAAACTGAGAAGCATCTGACTGGAGAATGGCAGAGACATGTGGCCTGAATGCAAACAGATACTAAGCTATACGTATCTGTTAAAATGAAAGTTCCACTCTCATGCATATTCTGAATATTTACGAAAGGGCATGGTCAAACAACAAAACTGGTGACAGTGGATGTTCTGTCCTTGGCCATGCCCCTTTATGAATATACATAAACTATAATGTAGCACCAGAAACCCCCTATCAGCGGGACCTACCACGCACGGTAAAGAAGTAGAGGGGATGTAAAGGAACAAAGGAGCTGGCCATCTGGTTACTTTAAAGAATCTATGATGCAGCATCCAAACCAGAAGAAGCCCCAGCCCCACCTACCATGGTAAATGTTTCTCCCTTTGGTGCAGAAACATGTGGGCAGAAACATGCGCCATGTCCTAATCTAAGGGGTATCCAGTACTGCATCTAGCCTGGACTTGAATAGCCCAAGTGTTTCTGCCTCTACTACCCGACCTGGCAAGCTGTTCCAGGCATTGGCAGTGGAGGATGTAAATGTAGGAACAGCCATGTTGCCTTTAGGCTTGCTTTTGGGGGGGTCTAGGCCTGGGTTCCCCCTCTGTTATGCGTTTTGTGACAATTCTATTGTGAAAAGCGCTATACAAATAAACTTGATTTGATTTGATTTGATTTGATTTGCCTCAGGTGTAATGTGTGCTCACTAGTGTAAATATAGCCGAAGAGGAAGGACAGAGATGCCACAATGCCACATCTTAGGGTGTAGAGAGGGTTAGGGTGTAGTGTTGTGGGTGTAGAGGAGGGTTAGGGTGTAGAGTTGTGGGTGAGGAGGGGGCTTCTACACCCACAACTCTACTGTCAGTGGTCCGTGTTGTGCAGCATAATGACTGCAGGATTGCAGATATTCAGATTCTGAGGTTATTCTATGAATACACATCTCAATAGTGACAGAGATCTTAATAAAGATAATCTGTTTAACAAGGGACAAATGTGTAGGCTTAATGATTATTCATATGGCTTAATGTTTGGATCTGATCCACTTTTCCAGTCATAAAGTCCTTGGAGGTCTTCTGATTTATGGGCTCTTAGTCAATATAATCATACTGGGCACTGGGGTGTCCCTGGGCAGAGTCCCCTTAAGCCCCTTTCCCAGATGGTTTCCGCAACATTGCTGGGTTCAATTAAGCTAGTGTTTTTCATTGTTCCCATATCTCCAAGGTCTCCTATATGGAAAAATTTAGTGTAGAGTCTGTTCCCACATGGCATGATCATTCCAGATAGATTAGTCAATGCAGGATTAATTTATTTGAATATTTTTTTCAATCATACTTTTCAGTTTGCTAATGATCTGGGCCTTCTGTCTCATTATACATCGCGTAGGGTGTCTGTTATTTTGTTGTAGACCACGGCATCTCTGACAGTGCCACAAAGACGTTGCTAACTATCGTTAGGAGTTACAATGGATTTTGATGCTGAGGACACACTGAACCCCCCTGGCCATATATTTAACACATTTTATTACCTTTCAAGAGTCAACTGACAAAGGTTACACATTTCTTAACTATACACATAGAAGACAAAACTAGACAAAACTATTAGCAATGTTAAATACTGCCCAGCTCTCAATCGGCTAGCTAGCTAATGTTCAGTATTTGGCAATGTGATTAGTTAATACAATGCTCCTATGTCGGATAGCTATCCATTTACTGTGATGTCCGGACAAGGACCCAGGCGCAGACCAGGATAAGGCAGTAAAGGAACGTTTAATCAACAAGCAAGGTTCAAAAGCCGATAGTCAAAGTAAGATAAGGTACAAAATCAAAATCCAAAAGAGTAGTCAAAAAGGCAATACAAAAGTCCAAACCAAATAATCAGAAAGGCGAACATACAAAATCGGAAGGCAAGCTCGAAGTCAAACAGTTTTTCGTGTCTCGGAAAATACAAACAAACTCTGGCTTACACACAATCGGCACAGTGAATGATGATCAACATTCTGACAAAGAATGACAGCAAACACGGAACTTAAATACAAACGGGAAAGGGAAACACAATAGCAATCAGGTGTAACTGGGAGGAGAGAAGGGCAAGAACACAGGTGAGAACGATAGGTATCACTAATACAATAACGAGGGGAGAAAAAAGACACGGACTGGGAAGCACATAAACACACTGAAAATAAACGACCTGGACTAGCAGGTAGACACGTGCACAGTTCAAAGGGGAGGAGCGCATAGAAATAATCTGCATGCAGATAAAGCAAAAAGAGGGAAGCATACAGGTATAGGACAACGAGAGAGAGAATGATAGCGGTAGATAGAAGCGTGAGATAATTAGTAATTAGTAATGTTAGTAGATTAGTAGGTTAGTACTATATACATCTAACTAATATATACAGAGTGTTTAGAAAGAAAGAAGGAAGTAAACGAGATAGGAAAACAGAAAACCCGTAAAGTCGAAATCACCCGAATAGTGCAATAACAAAGACGAGGAGTGGAATATCGAAAAAACGGAACACGACAGATGGGAAAACAGACGTGAATGAACCGTAATGATGAGAAAAATAATAAAATACAAAAACAAACAGAACAAACGTTGCAAAACATAACATTTACATAATGTAATCAGGCTTTTATATCGCAGCTAATTGCTATCAGATAGATGGATGTGAAATGTTAGGAAAATAGCCTCCATAGCGTCAGTAGCTAGCTGGATGTGAAATGGTAGTTTGCTAACTCGCGATTTAAATTGTTAAAATAATAGTTTAAATGTTTGGTTTGATCTTTTAACTAGCTAGTTAGCTAGTGCATTAACATAACTTATTATATTATATCATATTATATTGTTAGATATATTAGCCTATATTCTATTATGAACGCACCGTTATCTGGCAACGTAAAACTGTCATGCTTAAGAACATGGTAAAATAAAAATCGTAACCGTTTGCGTGTTGTATCCGGGAATGTTGCTTCTTTTGTTCCCACTAGAGCCGTGGTGGATTTCTGTAAATCTTACTAGGTCCTGAGCAGGGACATTGCGGGTTAAGGTGCATGTGGGAAAGGGCTTTAGACACTTAAACCTGGGTGTGACTGTGACACTCAAGGGCAGTGCGACTGTCTGGAAAAGGAAGAAAATCAAACAAATTAAACCTGATGCATTGTGTGTATCTGTGGATACGAGGGAGTCCCTGTTACCCTGTTGTAAATGAGTAGTACTGTTTTGTCTGTAAGGCTATAAAGCGAGGAAAGACTTTATCATAGATCTGTTAATATGCAGGTCTGCTAAAAATATCTTACTAAGATACACCAGGGGCAATTATTATCCGTATTTTACTGACTGTAAACTGGACAGAACCGAATCCAATTGTTATTTTCAGGGACCGATCACTTTCCTCTATACTCCAGCCGTATTCGAAAAATGTCAAATGTGGCGACTGTATAAAAAACAAATTATCTGTAGAATTATCTGTAGATTTGTTTTGAAACAGACACACGCTAAATAGTAGCCACGTAACGATGGCAAAATATCGAGGTGCAATTAGCCAAAGTTGAGGACCCTGAAGGTTCAGGACCCACTGTTCATTTGTATCCGCCATTATCGTCTACCTGGAATTAACTATTCAACCAGATTAGCAAACTCTTTGCCGTACCACATTAACCTTGTATCATTCAAAACTCATTTTGAAATAAATTAGAGGAAATCTACAAGCGTTTAATAAGCATCAATAGCTGATTGGTAAGCTAATTGAAGAAAGTTCTCATCGAAGAAAGACGTTCCGCAGACAGAGGTGAGTAGTCAGTTAGGACACACAGACACACTCCGCCCCCGCCGCTTTCACGCCATATCGTCAGTAATGTATCTGGACGGGTTACTCTCACTCTCACGCTCTGACGGACATTTGGCGTAGACTCCCTGTTCTCAAAGTCAGTCCGTCACCACGAAAAATACCGTCAACACTTAAGTCCTGTACTGTAAATAAAAGGATTACGTTCCCCCCAGGGGCCGCTGCCCTGACAGTGTATTTGTTTAGTCTTCATATGACTTCAGATAACAGGTGTTCCTCTGCTTGCGAATGTTGTAACAACGGGATTTCACTTCAATGCCATCGTCAAACAACGGTCCACATATTTCCAATGCAACCAAATGTTGCCATAAGCCATAACTTTCACATTTGACTAAATTGGAAAAGAAAACCATTGTATGTATAGTAAATAATAGTGTAGTGTCATCATTTTAAGAACACCTACACCTCCAAGCTGTTTCTCTCAACAACAAAAAAAATCCTGGTAGGCCTGCCAGTAGTTAAATACTGCGGTGTGAGTAAATGTCTGACAAGTAAAGTCAGTTTGGAGGGATTTGACTACCATTCAAATAGCCTGTATTGGGAGAGAACAGGAATTGGAAGAGGGATATTGTGCACAGACAGACTGCATGTGGGTATGTGTGTGCACATGGTAGTATACGCTTCCTCTCTGTGTATGTCAGTGAGTGTTGGTGGGTCTGATATGTGTCTGTGTGTTTGGTCCTGTGTGTGTTACAGTGTGTACTTATGGAAGATAGCAATATTCCCCCTCTCCCTTCGCCTTTCCCCCTAATTGCCATGGCAACCCCTTGACTCCAGCAGCAAACAGCAATATTTCTCCCATCCCCCATCCCCCACCCCACTCTCCTTCTGCATCTCCCTCTCTCTCTCATTTTCTCTCTCTCTCTACCCTCATCTGTCACTCCTACCCTCAGTGTTATGAGTAATGTTAAAAATGTTATATATATTTTTTAAACCAGTGTTTCATCTCCTACCTCTTCTCTTCATCTATCTGTATCTCGTTTCTTCTGCCAACAGATGGGGGCCCTCTTTCTCCACCTATCAATCACCTCTTGTATTCTGGATAGATACAGTACCTCTCTCGGATATAAATACATGATATTATATTAATGACAATATAATCCATTCACTTTGAATCCTAATTGCAATAAATACAACAATCTTTTTGTCAAAAAAAAATTATATTGAGGGAACTTATTTTTCCCTAATTAATATTCATATTGTAGGTGTTGATCGTCAGCTTGTAGGGAGGGTAATTCGGTTACACCTACATCTCTAGTATTTAGTGGAGGTGAAGAGCTTACATATTGAACCTTGGCCTCCAACTCCACACTGACATCACTGCATCATTAAAAACTCACGGTGCCGCAAAGCTGTTTCTGGTGACGGTTGTACAATGTCACAGTCACTGCAATTAACTGTATAAGTCAAAGTACAGGTTACTTTCTTGTCGTTATTAACCTCAGGGAGACAGAGAAAAGGGGAGAGTTAACAGCCACTCCTCAGCCTTGTGAGGTGAATTTGCCAGTATAATAAAATAGTTTAAAATGCTGTATCTGGGCTGGGTCTGGAACATGTTAATGAGCTGATTGTTGATCAGATTGGCTCGAGGTCAGGAAGGCGTAGTAAATTCAAACCTGCCTCCAGGTGTACTTTTGTAAAAATTGGAATATTAAAAATACATTATTATATTAATCTGTAAATCTGCATCCTAATGAGCATGGAAGGTGATAAATGGTATTTTTTAACTGCACATGGATATTTTTGACATCTGTCCGTGCAGTGGAGTTCCTGCTGACTTTCTAACTCTATCTGGGGCCACCAGATGCAACTTCAAATGGTGAGGCCACTGTGCACTTACATTATGCAATACCGTTAGTGCTTAATGATAACAACCAAGGATGTTGCATTGACACAAACACATACAGTGCCCCTTTAAAGTCTACACCCTGTCTCAACATTTTCATCTTTTGTTGCCTTTTACCCTACAACTTCCAAGTGAAAAAACTAATTCTCAAAATTTCTGAACATTAATTAAAAATTAAAAACAAGAATAACTTGGATTGATAAGTCTACACCCCAATCTACATACCAATTGTGAACTAGCTCAGGGGTAACCAATCACCTTCCAGATCACACACCAAGCTAATTAGCCTCCAGTTGTAGTGATTCTAATTACTTCAGAATAAAATCAGCTGTTCCTAGAGGATTCCACTGCTGGGTAGTGCATTTCAGAGTAAAGAATCCACCATGAGCAACAAGGAGCTTTCAAAAGAACTCTGGGATAAAGTTGTGGAAAGGCACATATCAGGAAATGGGTATAGAATGATTTCAAAGGACTTAAATATCCTTTGGAGCATGGTCAATACCATAATGAAGAAGTGGAAGGTGCATGGCACCACCAGGACCTTGCCTAGATCAGGCTGTCCATCGAAGCTGGATGCCCAAACAAGAAGTTAGCCACTACTCAAAAAGGTTCACATTCAGTCCCGTTTGAGCTATGCAAAAAAACACTTTGAAGATTCGGAAACCATGTGGCAAAAAGTGTTGTTGTCAGATGAAACCAAGATGCAAAATGTTACGTTGGGTATTTACCCAATACAGCACATCACCCACAGAAAACCATCCCTACTGTAAAGCATGATTGTGGCAGCATTTTGTTATTGGGGTGTTTCTTGTCAGCAGGGACTGGGGCACTTGTCAAGATAGAAGGGAAAATGGATGGAGCAAAATACAGAAAATTATTGAGGAAAACCTGTTGCCCTCTGCAAGAAAACTGAAATTGGGAAGGAGGTTCACCTTTCAGCATGACAATGATCCAAAGCACACAGCTAAAGCAAAAGTGGAGTGGCTAAAAAACAAAAAGGTGAATCTCCTTGAGTGGCCTAGTCAGAGCCCTGACCTAAATCCTATTTAAAACGTGTGTAATGACTTGAAGAGCCCAGTCCATCGACGATCCCCACACAATCTGACTGAGCTTGAACAGTTCTGTGAGAAAGAATGGGAAAACTTGCCCAATCTAGGTGTGCAAAACTGGTAAAAACATATCCAAACAGACTCATCGCTGTAATTCAAGCAAAGGGTGCTTCTACCAAGTACTAACTCAGCGGGGTGTCAATTTATCAACCCAAGTTATTCTAGTTTTTTATTTTAAAGTAATGTTTTGAAAAAAAATTTCATTTACAAGTTGTAGGGTCAAATTAGTAAATAAGATGCATTAATGTTTTAATTTCAGGCTGTAAGGCAACAAAATGTAAACATTTTAAACGGTGTAGACTTTAAAGGGGCACTGTTATTGCATGACTCCTTCTGGCAGTGTCTGTCTGTCTGTGTGTCAGTACATCAACATCCATTTCAATCCCCCAATATCTGCTCAAAATGTCCACCTTTAGCCTAACTGATATAAAATGTAAATCTGATTTTCCAATTTTGAGCAGTTACCCCTTTCATCCATTTCAATATATCTGTCTGTCCACCTTTGTCCTAACTCATAAAATGTTCTGTTCTTTTTCAGTTCCTTCATTCCCTCCATCCCTCTCTTCCTTCATTCTCCCTTCCCCTCTTCCCCTCTCTATCTCAGTCCAGCTGTGTAGCAGAGACAACATAGTAGCATTGACCTTTCCCTCTAGCACACAAACACTCTCCCACACATACAGTGAGAGAGTAAAAATGCAGGGATGAGCAGTAGCTCCTAAATTCAGTTGTCACGTCTTGACTAGGTCAGAGGAGTGTGACCATGTGTTCAACAGGCAGCACATGCAGATTTAGGACACGTGTCAGGATGAGAGAGGGGCTGCTCTCTAAGGGCCGTCACGTAAGAGATTTTTATTTTCTCTGCAGGCCACTGGCAATTTTTGGAAAGTGTAACAGGAGTGAGGCCAGGGGAGGAGGAGACAAGCAGACAAAGAGAATAATGTTCCTTCCTCTCTCCCTCCATGCCTCTCATAATGCAGAGTCATGCTTCCCAACCAAGGCACAGTATTGTCAGCCCCCACACACACACACAGTCTCACACACACGCATACACACACGCGCACACACACACACTGGCACGCACACACACACACACACAAACACACAAACAAACACAAACACATACACACACGCATACATGCACACACACACACACACACACGCACACACAAACATACAGATACACACACATACATACTTACACACATACACACACACATATACACGCATGCACGCACTCACACACATACACACACATACTTACACATACACATTTCCTCCTCTCTCCCTCCATGCCTCTCATAATGCAGAGTCATGCTTCCCAACCAAGGCACAGTATTGTCAACCCCCCCACACACAAACACACACACACACACTCACACATACACACACATGCATACACACAGACACACACACACGTGCACACACAGACATACACGCACAAACACACACATGTATGCACGCATGCACACACACACATACACACACACACAAACATACACATATACACACACATATTTACACATATACACACACATACACACACAGACACACGCGCACACACATACACACACACACACACACACACATACACAGACACATACATGTGCACACACAGACACACATGCACAAACACACACATGTATGCACGCATGCACACACACACACACACAGAGATACACACACACACACACAAACATACACACACACATACTTACACATATACACACACACATGCATGCACACACGCACACACACACACACACACACACACACACACAGCCACACATGCACACACACTCACACACATGTACACACACACATACACACACACAGACACACACACGCACGCACACACTCTCACACACGTACACACACACACACACACACACACTCACGCACACACACACATACATACTCACACACACAAACACACACTACAGAGGAGAGTCATCACTGGGACCCAGAGCTGGAGCTCATAGATAGGGAGAGTAGAGATGAAGGAGGACAGATAGCCACAGCTAGGCCCCGTTTGTAGTTGGGGTTTTACACAACACAAAAAAGACTGCAAAGAAATATAAACCTGAGAATAAGATAACATCTGCTTAGCCTACAGAATAAAAACAAATTAAAATATGGATTGGAGATGGGGGAGAGGGTTGGGTGGTGGGTGAAGTAAGCCATTGCAGGAGGGAATGAAAGTGATAGGGACAGGGAGGGAGGGAATACTTTGTTCTGTTGATATTGCCAACAAGCAAAATAATCAGGTTTTATGTAAATGAATGAGGAATGACAGACTGTCCGCATACATGTCCTGGGCTTTTTCATTTATAAAATAACATGACCTGTTCTGTCTCTGTGTGCATGCATCTCTGCGTCTCCTTTTCCCCTCACTTCCTCTATCACACTCTCCATCCACTTGTCTCTTCTTATACTCTCCTGCTCATTTCTTCCATTTCCAAGAGTTTCCAGTATTGGCAAAATATTAATATCTACAGTTACATAGTCAATGACACCCCCTCACACACACACACACAATACAAAGCCCCGGGCTACACCCCTCCCGCACTATGTTTATTCAATTATTTAAGTTGTATTTTACCTCGTTATGCTCATTAAGTGTTGTTCAAGTCTTCTCTGATGATTCTGTTTCTCTGTCTCTGCCTCAGGACTCAGTTTGAACCCCTCCTTTTCTCTTCCCTCTATGGCCCCTCACTCGTATCTCATGTCTCCAAACTCAGACAGCCCCACGCCCCCCCATTTCTCAGTCTCTGTCTGTGTTCACTTCACTCTCTCCCCATCTCATCTTTTACCCCATCATATCTCTCTCTCCCTTTCTCCCTCTCTCCCCTCTCTCTGTCTTCCTTTAAAAATAGCTCCCCTGTCTGTCTGTCTGTCCCTGCTACGGGTTGAACTCCTCACCTGAGCCAGGCAGAAGGTTGTGGGCAGACAGCATTAGAGCTGAACTCTCCTGTTTCTCCCCTTCATTAAACTACAGCTGTGTAGTTGCGGAAGAAAGACCTGGCGTCTTTACTTTACAGCCAATTTCTCCTTCTGCACGCACAATTACACCCCCAAATGAAACATGTACTAAAATGATACTTCAGCTGAAAAGGAGAAGGATAGAGGATGGGGGCAGACCAAGAGAGGTGGAAGGGTGGCATTGTGGTTAATGGATACATATAGTAACCAAAAGGCACCATGTTCATACCCTGTCGGACCCAAGGTTATTTGAAATATTTTAAATACTTCAAATACAAAGCATTTGTTTTGGGCCAGTGTATTTGGAAATACTTCAAATACATTAAAAAATAGCAAATATAAATATTTAACTACTCATGCTCATATTACATTACATTACATTACAGGCATTTGGCAAACGGTCTTATCCAGAGCGACGTACAACAAAGTGTTAACTGTAGTCAATAACAGTTTAGCTGAAAGCCACCCTAGTGGGAAGTACAGTTCCTAGGTGCTAGGAGCAACCACATAGTTAAACTAGGACCCTGTAGGTAAATCTGTAGCCACAATTCAAAGGTAGCAATCAATGCAGAGATAATGCCTAAGCCTAATACAATAGGCATATGACCAGGGCATAAATAACAATAGGGATACTGCACATTCCTTGTTACTAAAGAGCAAAAGATTCAGGGACAAAGGGCCTCTGCAGGACAGCGCACAAAATCATCCATCGGATCTCCATCTGTTAAAACAGCCATGACACACTCACACACACTACAGACATATACATACACACACAGTGCTCCAGTGGAGATTCAGAATGGCTGAATAAAATGGGATGAGCAGAAACCGCAGCATGAATGAGCTGTGATATTGCTGAAACGGAAATATAATAAACATTATTCTGAGAAAAATTCTGAAACATCTTATTAGGGAGAGACAAGAGACAGTGGAGGTGGGGGGGGGTGTGTGGATGAGAGAAGTAGGGACAGGGAGGGGATTTGGAGGGGGGCAACCTGACACTGGTAAGGCTCTGGAGTCAGTGGGCGATTAATTCAAATGCATTCGCCTGTCTCCAGCGATGACAGCAGTAGTGGATGATAGACATGCTTTTCTGCCTGCATCCTTCTGGTAAATCTCTTAATTGTGCATCATTTTGCCCAGAATTCAGGAGCGCAAACGCCTTCCCTGAGCTAAATAAGTGGCATCAAGCTGTAAAACAAGGCGGGGAGTGGGTAAGGACCACGGCCTGTCACTGGAACATGTCAGGGTACAGTGCCTGGACTGTAAATATCCAGCTGTGAAGCAATAGAGCAGAGGCCTTTATCTCCCTGCTGAGTAAACATTTAGAGCAGGGTTTCCCAACTATATATACATATATTACTATATATATAAAACAATATATATTCCCTTTTAAAAATATTTTGTTTATAGTTTAATATTTCATAAATTACATACATTTTGACGTTTGGGTAAAGTAAACCTTTTTCTGTTCACAGCAATATTATGATCATTGTAATTTATTACTGTCACACGCCGTGCGACACAACCCAGATTGGAACAGAACAGGACGCAGGGAATGGAGTTTTTGCGGACCAGACTTTATTTGTTCTCCCACAGGGAGAGAAGGTGAGGGAGAGAGAAATTAAGAAAACAGGAGTTTTTAAGCACACAAGTATAATTAGCTCATTCTGCACAGCTGTGTGCTCTAGCTGCCCTGCCAGTAGGTGTGGACGTTAATCACCCTGATTCCCCCCCTGCCTAGACTGATGCCTTCCACACCCCTCCACCACCAGAATGCGGCCGTCGGCTTTAAGCAGACCCCTCCCCCCTGCTGGGAGAGGAAGCCCACACAAGCATTCACAGACCCCGGCTGGTGGATCACCCAAAAGCAAAAAGGCTGTAGGGCCAGATACCAATGGGTGATTGCTGTCCTTCATCCTGTGGAGCCACTGGAGGGGTGCATGATTGGACTAGAGGTTAAAGGGTTTGCCCAGGAGGTAATACCGGGGGGTTAGAGAGGCCCACTTAATCGCCAAACACTCTTTTTCAATCGTGCTATAGCGGTCCTCTCCTGGAGAGAGCTTCCCGGCTGATGTACAGTACCGGTCGCTCCTCCCCCTCCACCACTGGACAGCACTGCACCCAATCCCCTATCCAAGGTGTCAGTCTGCAAGATAAAAGGCAGAGAGATATCAGGGCTAATCAACAATGGGCTGCCACACAGAGTTGCTTTAATTTGTAGAAACACTGCCTGGCACTGCTCCATCCACTGGACCGGATCTGAGGATCCTTTTCGAGTGAGATCAGTCAGGGGACTGGCTAGGGCCGAATACATTTATTCTGGATTAAACCTGTGATAATAATTTGCCAGCCCCAAAAAGGATCTCACTTGTTTTTAGGACTTTGGCTGGGGACAAGAGATGGCTGTAGTTTTGTCCACTAATGGTCTGACTTGTCTCCTGCCCAAAAGGAACCCCAAATACCGTACCTCTCTCTGCGCAATAGCGCACTTACCTGGGTTTGCATTGAGCCCTGCCTCCCGCAGTGTCTGCAGGATGGCCCGCAAATGCTGCATATACCGCTCTCATCGTTACTGTAGATGACGATGTCATCCAAGTATGCAGCGGCATACGCAGCATGTGGTCCTAGCAGCTTGTCCATTAGCCACTGGAAAGTGGCTGGAGCCCCATGCAAACCGAACGGTAAAGTCAGAAATTGGTGTAAACCAAACCTTCTATGGTCTACGCAGGGCTTGGGGACAAGAACGATGGTACTGCACCAGTGCCTATCTGTTGTGTTCCATCAAGTTTGTCCATGCTGGCAAGGGAGAAAACACGTCTGGGGGAATTGGGACCAGGACGGGACTTGGAGGGGGTAGAGACTAGGGCTAGGGGGCTGGGGGAGATTGGAGTCTTGAGGAAGGGAGGAGGAAAGGGCTTCTCAGCCTTTCCGGCTGCTGCAGTCTTCTCCCTGTGCCCTAGCTGACTGCCAGGTGGTTGTCAGCCAGCTGGATGGCTGCAGCTGCAGGGTTGGTGGCTGGATGGAAATGGTCAATGTCAGCCGCACGGCATGGCTGTTCTCTCGAAGAGATCCACGAATAATTCTGGGTCGTCATCCGGTCCCATCTTCTTCATCCTGATGTTGGACCGGACCGGTGTTGGAGTAGGGGAAGCCTCCTTCACCTTTAGCAGCTCTGTCTGCAGCTTGCGATGCTATGATGGCTTGAGATGTATCGAATTCCATGTGCCCTCAGTACAGGGTTATTATACTTGTGTCCAACAAACTATGATGCTGTTTGGAGCCGCAATTGATATGTGTGCGACTGAAATAATTGATGTGGGGGTTTTTTTACGTGGCAAATACTTTATACTTTTTAAATGTCACATGACCACAGTCTCTTTCTGTTTATAACGGCTTGAACACAACCAGGTTGTCACACAGGACTTCAAGTAATCAAAACAACAGCAAAAAAAACATTTTGAGCCAATGTGGGGAAAACTGGAAAATTATTTGTAATGTAATGTGTACTGGCCCTTGTTTCTTTTACATTTCTCATTCATTTATAAACAAAATTATTTATAAAAAGAACATTTCCCCCCCAATGCCTTTGGTTATGCTTTGTATGACATTTTTAAGATTGAATAATAAATAATTATTCTCAAGAAAAAGCAGTCTAAGGATCTGAATCCAAAAAAACACACCTTTTAGTGGAATATGTTTGAATGGGGTCAGTGCCATGTTCTCGGTCTCACAGCAGAAAATCAGGTATTCTAGTTGATGTTGTTGTGGGTTTTATGACTGGCTTCATTTGTTGCCTAATATTTTTGTGTTCAGTGTCACACCATAATTTTTAAACACTTGATGTTGTAAGGCCTGTCTGTTTCTGCATTGTTAAGATTTTGATTAATGTGATTATCTGTCTGCTTTCATGCTAGCACAGGTGGTAATTTACGGTGTTAATGAGGTCATTTGTTCCGTTGTAATGAATGGTATTAGTACACTTGTCAGCGCTGTTTAGATCGCATCTGTAGGATTGGTTAAAATGGTAGTTTACTGGGCATATGTGCCTGTGCGTGTGTATGTGCATATGTGTGTGTGTGTGTGTGTGTGCGTATGTGCGTGTGTGTATGCATATGTGTTCATGTGCATATGTTGGTGTGTGGCTGACATTAGGGTTTGTTTCCTAACAGTGAAGGCGTTGTTATGGGGGGCGGGGGGATACATTTCAGTTTATAACCACACTGACATAAGGGAAACACTGCCCATAGACTCCACACGCGGCGGTGCATTTATTAATTAACCACACTGCGAGTTCACTTGTTTACTTTGTTCACTGGATTAAGAAGGAATAACCCAAAACGTAACATACACCGATACACTCCCACCCAGGCCTGGGTAAATGCTAACAACCCCAGTTTGTGCACGTTATTGTAGGCCTCGGTATACTTAAAACAAAATTGAATTTGGCGTGTCCACACATGCAAGATGGCGGGTTTGTGACCAAAATGAAGCGCCGCATTTGGCTTCGATCGCTGCAGTATGTGCAGGCTGGCTAGGCGAACTAGTCGAACATTTCGCACATCCTCATTTATTGCCTCCAAATACACAGTTGCCTGCAATTGGTCAAAAATGTCACGTGATCGATGTTGTTTTTCGTACGTCATTTGGGCCGCGTATTTCCGATTTACATCTTGTTATCGTCGCGTCCAGCTGTTCCTCTACCGGTCATTAGCTCTAGCAATCCAGTTGCCAATTTTGCTCTTGGAGAAATGCACCGCTTTTGTAGCTAGCTAACGTTAGCTTGCTACCAAAATCTTCATTAGTTATTTGATGTTGCCTATTTGGCCTTAGTTCACCACCAATTGTGTGACATAGGCTAGCTGCTAATCAAGTTAACTAGCTTGCTAATTAGCTACAGTATATTAATATGGATAGTCAGATTGTTTCGAAGTTATCATCAAAAGAAAATTAATCCTGCTTAGTAATGACAATTGCTGATGCACAGCTGCCTAAATGTAATATAGGCCAAGCTAACCCATGGTCTACTACATCAAAAAAATTTATTCACACAGTCACTTGATGCTATATACAACGTACAATGAGAAATGACATTTTTCAGTTTATGGAGCACACTTTTTTATGTCTGTTACCATAAAGTATGATGGTTTAAACATAGGGTTATTTTGTACATCAAGCATGTGTTGCACATTTGGCCATTGCCGATGTTTTCTTTGTTTGGTATTTCACCGTTGGTATTTATATTTCCGGTTCCGTAGTCTACCTACTAGCAAGCTCCCACATCTGGCGTGGCGCATCATTAAACAAACAGACCTCAAGTAGCAGCGAGTATACTGACATTTGCTCACAACGTCGTGTTTGACAGTAGTTCAGCCTGTGCAAACACGCCAAATTCAATTTCATTTTAAGTATACCGAGGCCTTAAAGGTAGTTGTTGTTGCCGGCCGTGGTTCTTCGTCAATGCGTCACTGTTGTGAAGATCCCCTCTGGTAATTGAGTGCGCAGCTTGGGTCAGGCGGAAAGGGACGAAGACGTGGGAAGAAGTGGAGGCTGTAGCTGACCTACTCTCGTCATCAGGAGCGGCAAATAGGCCTTTATATGAATGCTAGAAACGTATACTCAGTCCCGCAGTCCTTGTATAGCTTACAGCATGATCTTTCATAAAGTATTTTAAGGTTCATTCCATTTAACCGCTAAAACTAGTAGCCGCTTAGCTTTCCGTTCTCGTACCCTCCTCACAGACTCTTTTCCCCTCCCGCGCCTCTCCTTGTTCCATCCCTCTCCCACGCATAAGCACATACGCATTATGTAACCCATCATTACAAGTTGACTATATTTGTCCCAAGAGGGTACCAGATGTGAGTCCCCCCCCTAAAGAGGCCCCTGTCATTCTCATTAAACTGTCCTGTAGAGGCCCATAGCCCAGTAGAGCCGCACACTGATGGTGCTGTCAGATTGGCTTTTTGAATGGCCTCTGTATGGTTTTACAGATGTAAGGCACAGTAGAGCCTGTCCAAACACAGTTAGGGTCTTATATTAAAACACAATCTCCCCCCTGAACTCTTAAATACACTTTTTATTCTCTTCCCCTCTGTCAGTTCTCTATCCATATCCATCTCTCTCCCCCTCTGCACAGGCCCACTTCCCTCACTTCCCCCCCCCCCATCCATTATTTCATTCTTTGTAATGCGTTACATCTCTCCATGCATCTGTCTCCCCTTCGCTCTCATCCTCCATTAATCAGATTCAAATCCAAACCGGATTTACCGGGATCAGAACTCAACCATTTGCATTGCCACAGCACTTCATTTTCAAATCTGCACAAACAAAGACTAAATCAACACATGTGATATGAACAAATGATTCACATTGAAAAGGGGGGGGCTAAAGAGAAGGCAGTTGGATGCCATTCCCAAAAAGTTATGTAAATATGTCCAGTTATCTGGATGTCCCTTGAACGTTATTTTAAACGTCACAAGGAACATTACAGGGAGGGTTGTATAACCGTTTGTTAGTCTTGCTGGTACAGTTAATGAATCATTTGAATTGTGGATGGTCATTCATGTTTTATTGAGAATGTTAGCAATGTATTTACACATATCTTCCGTGAGGTTTTTTCATGGCTAGGTGACCTCCATCAGGGGATGTTGCCAGTAAGTTTGCAACATGCCTCAAAAAAATTTTTTCTCTCTGACAGACATGTTTGGAACAATAAATGCATTCTAAGACCGTTTTGGGGAATGTTCTCATCATATAGTTGAATCTTACAGCCAAATGACAATCTAACCAGAACTCCCCAATTTTCTTGAAGAATGTTGTGCTATCTGTAGGGAAGTTCGTTTCTGAGGAAGTGACGGTTTGGGCAGTGTGTTAATGAGCTCCGGAAAGTAACGGCAGAAAAGGTCAGCTCTGTCCCGGGATCGTGGAATTAACAATGCTTCCTCTGCCAGTTTGTAAGCTCTCAAAGACAATAACTACATATTCTCACTCCTTTATCTCTCTCTCTCCCTCTAACCCTCCATCTTTTATCTCCCTCCCTCTCTTCTCTATTCATCTGTCTATCCGCCCATCAGTGGCCTTATGTTCCCCTCCTCTGCCATGCCCTCTCTCTCCCTCTCACATTTAGATGATATGTCAGAGAGCACATACATTATTAGACTGTATAAAAGCTCTGTCCGTTTACTGTGTAAACACCCCCAACCCAAATCCGTGTACCTAACTTCTCATCTACTCTCCTCCCCTCTCCTGCTCCTCTTCAATTCAAACAGAGCTTTGCTGGAAGACTAAACTCTGATGTTTCATGGCTGCAACTGTGTCATGTTGGATACAGTACAGAATAATGCAGCCCTAATTATGGCTGTCAGTGAGCCAGACCATGCAGCACTAATCCTGCTGTACTACACTGTGCTGAAGTGGATGATCTCACCCATGCAGGCTACTTCAAACACATACAGTACACTTTCAATCCATGACCATAATTCAGTGTGTGCATTGTGTTGAAGGATGCTGTGTATAAATAATTCAGTGACAGACACAATTTAACAACCAAGCAGGAAATGTACAGACACAAAGAGAGACAGTACACATCCTGTCTTCTAGCCACTGTTGGTCCATCTAGTTGTAGTTCTGACACTAAAGGGAGGTTAGTACTGGCACACTGCACTGCAACACGAGGAGAGCTCAGTACTGACACCCTGCACTGTAACATAAGAATAGATCAGTACTGATCAATACCTAGCCAATTGAGGCACTGACTCGATCTGTACTCACATTAAATCAGCAACCACACAGTCTACTGTTTTAACTAACCACTGGCACGGTCCACTGTGGGATCTCATCTCTTACACAAACTGTTTGCAGCATGTGCACACCTGCCCTTATGAATACTCTTTACTGAAGTCAGCACTCTCAACTTTTTCAATTTTAAATTCAAATCTAAATAGCTCTATTGGTATAATGAATACACACTTTCATTGCCAAAGCATATTTTGAAATAACGAATAAACGGAACATTAAAATAAGGATTGCCTTTCTATCTCTTCTATCCTCCCCCAGTTCTAAAGCAGAACCTCTCCCATTGTGGTCCAGGCAGATGACAGTGCATCTCTCTCTCTCTCTCTCTCTCTCTCTCTCTCTCTCTCTCTCTCTCTCTCTCTCTCTCTCTCTCTCTCTCTCGCTCTCTCTCTCTCTCTCTCTCTCTCTCTCCCCTGTCTAGGTGGGGTTATGGGGGAAAGAGAGGAGGGGAACGAATGAGAGGATCCGCAGGGAAACAGAAAGGGGATGAGCAACCAGACACTGCAGTTGAGAGGTGCATTTACTCAAAGTTACACCAAAAAACTCTCCCTCTCAAACACACACATGCACACACACACACACACACACACACACACACACACACACACAAACACACACACACACACATATGCAGACACTTGAACACACACATACACACACTGACACACACAAACACACACACAGACACACACACACACAAATACACATGCACACACACACACACACATAGACAGAGACACACAGACCCAGACCGGGGCCCTGTTGGTCAGTTGAGGGCATTATTTACATCACATTATTTATTTGTTTAGCAGATGCTCCCATACAGAGTTAGTTACAGGGAGCACATTTTGCATTTAATTCATTTATACAGCTGGATATTTACTGACGCAGTACAGTACTCGCCTAAGGGTGCTACGGCAGGGCCCCACCCCAGACACAAACCTGTAACTTTCTGGTAAAATGTGAAGTTCTTTAGCCACTACACTACACAATGGAAAAAGAGGAGTGACGCATTACAGTTCCCTTCACCTGCATGATAATTATGAAAATAGTCACATTCCTCAACAAGCAAAAGCACAAAACATGAACCACATCTTAACATGCTATTTGAGCAATAACATACATACACATCATTGGACAAACAAACTGACATTGAAATGTCATTAAATAAAAACACACAAATGCGCACAGTTATTATACAACATGAAACAATGCAGAAACTCACCATAGGAATGAACACACAGAGCTACATAGGCTTCATTGCATTTAACACCCACAATACCCTGTTGCATGTGCACCTCGAAACAGACGCTCTCTGTTTACACCATAATACTTTAACTCATTGTCAAGAACCATTCATCAAACCATTCATCAAATCAAATAGGTTGTTCATTGTTTCATTGGCGGTTTGAATGGTTGTGCAAAATAATTTTAGAATTACTGAAAAACAGATTAGATATGAATAGCACTCATAAAATGATTGCAGCAACTATTGCTATTAATGATGATAACCATCATAACATTAATGACAATGAAGAATAGAAATGTTCCCAAACCGGGTATCCTGCACAAATATCAAAATATTTTCCATCACTTTTAGTCAGTATCCTTAGATCATAGATCACTTATGAAACTAGGGTGGGAATAGATCATTTCTAAAACTATGCTAGCATTCCACCAATAAAAATGTGTAACTTGATATAATCCACATCATGACATTTCCATTGTAACCCCCAATCTTCACCTACTGCGACATTCAGCTATTGACAAACGACTACAAGGTATGTTCCCTCAGGTACAGACACACTCACTAAAATGAGAGCGACGGATGTATGCACAGTGATGCGTTAACCTCACCTTCCTAAGTGTGAGGACTGCCTCAGACCTGTTCCCCCTTCTGCCTCTGCAACTCCTTCTTCCTTCCTCTTTCTCTTTTTCTCTCTGTACTTTGGTCTGTCTTTCCTTCCTCTGCAATACACAGATTTTTGTCCGTGGTTCTACGTTTGATGCTGCAGTGATACTGAAAACACACCTTCCCTCCTTCCCCCTCCCCCTTTCTCTCCCTTGCTCTGATTCGCTGCTGGGTAGAGGTGACATCACCCACCCCTCACTCTCTGTCCCTCTCTCTCTCTCTCTCTCTCTCTCTCTCTCTCTCTCTCTCTCACACACACACACACACAGACACTGTCTTTTCTCTCCATCTCTGTTTCTGGCTTCTGACTATACCTTCCTACCCCCCACAGGATTCAGGGTGCTCTCTGACAGTGATAGCAGACCCCTCTCTCAGCCCAGCAACATGGCTCCTGAACTGCTGTCTTACAGGTCAGCACAGGTCTACAGGTGAAGCTCAACAAAGAAACATCTTTCCCCAGACTTTATGATCACCAGCGAAGCCTATCCTATCCTCTAAATTCAACTTAAAAGTTATTCTTGTCTGGTGTGGCTTGCCAGTGTTTGTTTAAACTTTCCCCTTATCTCCTGTTTCCTGAAAGCTTTGAAAGGGTATTTAGCCCTCTGCACTTTTCTTTCCATCAAACAGGCTGTAAAATCAGCATACAGCACATAAATAATTCAGCTCACTCTTAAACTCCTCAATCACCAACCTCTCTGCAGTGCCGCACTGCAAATGAAAGTGAGCTACCTGACAGTCATGGTGCACTACAGCACGTTGCAGACAGGACAGTGCTGGTCTGCGAGAGAGACACAGACACAGAGACGCTTGTCCGCTTCAGGCTCTTCGAGTGCTGGCTGATTCCCTGGCGTTCTGTGCAAAACATCTATATGCAAACAATGCTGGGTTTGCATACAATTTGGCCTTTCTCACACACAGGTACTGTCGTGCCAGTGTGATCCCTCCCATTTCCTGTGATTGGTAGCTATCCATCAGAGACACACCCCCACAACCTGAAAACAGGTTAAGTAAATGGTAGCTTAGATCCTGAATACGTCAATATTGTAAACACAACAGTGGACACAGAGTGGTTCTGCGGGGAGAGGGGTACATTTTGGGGTATATTGAAGTGGGGTGGAGTGGTCAAAGGGCCTAAGGCAACCTTCTGACTCACACCCAGCCATATAAAGGATAATATGTGAACCACCCTGGATTTAGGTGTATACTGAGTAGAGATAATACAATCCTGGAATGCACACACACACACGTACGTGGATACACAAACGGACACGCATACACGTACGTGGATACACACGCTGAAATATGCACACATGCACATATAAGTACACACACACTAATTCAGTGTGTATGTGGATGGCACACTGTTGGATGCTCCTTTTTATATCAGGTTATGGCCTGCCAAAGGGTAAAGAGCTCATGTGTACAATCTGAGTGGGAAAATGTGAGAGATGGAGAGCGAAAGAGACAGAGAATGAGAGATAGGGAGGCAAGAAAAGAGAAGGAGGGAGATTTAATAGTTGAAAAGTAATGTAAAACAGCAGGTTGCACAGTAGCAGATTAATGCAGGAGATCTTTATTCAGAACACATTCACTCCACCACTAACCCTCACCCTGTACGGTCTCCATAAAGCCATGTGTACCTGCTTTGTGTGCGCGTGTTCAAACTTGACCGTTGATATTGTGCGGTAAATTAAAAGCCTTAAGGTGACTGTAGCAGGACCAGGGGAAAGTGCCCATGGTTGTGCAATAAAATATGACACCCAACACATAAAAAAAATATATACAGAACACAATTTTATTAACAGAAGCTGAACAGGGAATTGAAAAAATTGGTAAAATGTTGGATAAATAAATAAACAAACAAAATCCTAAATGTACTGGTCTTCAGCCCCCTCTATACAGTTTGACCAGCTAAGCTGGTTCCCAAACAAACAATCCAAATCAACATGAACATTCAGTCTGGGGTATCTAAGCCAGGGTGAACACTTCCAAAGTCACACAGTCCAACAATCAGATTTACAATCAAAGAAAGATTTCCTCAAAAACCTCACTGTGGGCCTCCCGCGTGGTCCAGTGGTTACAACGTCCGACGCTGGCCACGGAGACCGGGGTTCAATTCCCCGTCTCGCCAAGTGTCGGCTTTGGCCAGGAGTGCCACCAGGGGGCGGCGATTGGCTGTCCGCCCCAGGGAGGGGGGAGGGAAGCCGACGTGACGTTCGCTGCGTATAAGAGTGGCCCTGTAAGTACCGGGGTTCGGTTGACGGCTGGGCGAGTGACGTCTCGGAAGAGGCGTCACTTCGCTCTCGTCACTACCGGTCGCAGGACTACGGCAGCGAACTCACATTACTAGGGGGGGATTGACGTAAAAATAGCGGGTCTAATTGGCTACCAAATTGGGAGAAAATGGGATAAAATCAGAAACAAAATTAAAAAATAAATTAAAAAAACCTCACTGTGCACCCTCTCCTCACATTTCCCACACAGGCACTTCACCAAAGTGTGGTGCACTGGTGAACATTTATTCAGTCCAGTTAAGTGATTACAGGTTGCAGTTAGTTGATCCAATGAGGGGTTGATTGGCTGCAGGTGAGCTTCGTTGTCCCAGAAGCCGCTGGCTTAGTTGCCAATCAGTAGGTCTAAGCCAAACTGTGGACGCATACCGCCCATACGCTCTTCTCCTAGTCTCGCCACAGTGGCATCTGGATACATTCAAGCCTCTTCCCTTTGAATTACAAAAAACGAAAACTCCACTCTCCAATCTGGTAAGCTCCTTCATCCTATTTTTCATCTCTCAGTGAGTGACTGGAGCCATTCACAGACATGAAAAAAGCTTCACTTTCCAGCTTCATTATAATTGAAGGAAAATAAAAATGTTCACAGTGGTTTTCTGACAAGAGTTCATATTTACAGGGTCAAAATGAGTGCAAATATATGCCCTCAGTTCCAAACCAAAAAATTACAAAAGGCAAAAACATAGTAAAGAATATCTACTATGTCTACCTTACAGCAAGTTGACCAAACCGGAGTGGTTTTGAACACATTTGTGATTATTCAGTATGAATACAGTTTGCTAAAGCTCAGCAGTCCTGTGGAGGTCTGCAGTAGGAGTTCTCACAGGTGTCTGGAAGCAGACACTCACACTATGCTACACCCATGCTATGCTACACTCAGAGAGGCCGACCTGGCACAGTGTAGAATCCCTGTTCAGGAAAGAGTATAAAAAAAATCTAATAAAAATAAATAAAAAACCTACAGCACTTATAGAGAAATACATTAATTCCATTCCACCAATTAAGAGCATTAAACCAATTACACTAATGAAGTCCATCCTCTTCATGAAACCACCCCTGCCCCTGCCAATCATTTCAGGATTTTATGTTTAACATCTTCCATTTCCATTTGCTTTAAAACACAAATACACTGATTTATGCAGATATCTGGAGTGAATCAACTAATCAAATGCATTGTATTAAGCTAATAGCATTCTGGCTCCCTGACAGAGGCTATACTTAATTACTGGGCCCCCATCCCCCACACCTCTGCTCCGCTTGCTTAAATGTTTCCCAATCCCTTCAAACTTTCCCTCATACTCTCCCTTGTTTTTTTTCATTCTTTCACATAGAAACCAAAAGGGATTACCTTCAGCTACAAAAATATAATACATATCACACCTACAGTATGTATAATGGGGAAAGGCTCATTGTTTACATGTGCATTCTCAGTGTTTGAATTTACATTTACATCTACATTTTATTTAATTTTTATATTTAATTTGACAGGCAGTGACAGAGAGATGCGAACCAATGTAGAGTAATGACATGTGACTGTTTTGGTTTTTACAGTAAACAGAGGAGGGTAATTTTGGACACAGCTCTGACTCCTTACACTGATAAAGACGAAAAAAAGCATCTCTTCCCCCTCTTCCCTCCTCACAGTGGTCCAGAGCTGGGGTTTATAACCAGGGTGTTGCTGGTTTCAATCCAGAATGGGCGGGCCACTGTGCTCGTGACCATGGATGAAGAGCTTAACCTGAACCATTTGGGTAAAATGTCATGAACCTGTAATCATGAGCAAAACTGTTTAGGCCATAATGACTGAGGGAACCCGCCAAACTCACTGTGTAAATAAAGAAATAATATAATGTAATGTAAAGCAATGCAATAACGTCGATCCAGGGTTGGATATGCAGACAATCTGCAGTTTGATAAGTCCTTGTGATACATCTCTTTCCGTTCTGCACAGCATCTGTATGGTGTCTCCCGTCCATGGGAGCCAGTCCTGCAGATCTCCATCAGTCTGATTGGCTGTCACAGTGCTGTTGATCTCTGACCTCTCTACTTCTTCACTCGGAACACAGAAGGCTCTCATCTGAAATTTCATGAATTATGTATTCCCTCTCCCTCTGTTATGTTCTTAAGTGAAATTAGTGTTTAAACTGAAACTAGCTTCTCCTGAAAAATTAAATGAAGCACCATGGTGGAACACACCGCATAATATCAGCAGAAATGTTTTAAGTATGAATGAATAATTGCAGGGGAAAGTTTTTGAAGCAATATTGCAAAATATCTAATATGAAAAAAAAGAATATACACACACACCTAGTATCTACAATGTGCTAGGTTGCAAAAACAATAGAAATTGGCACCCTTCCAGCTCCCAGGAAAATAAATTTCAGGAAAACACCAGGCATCCTGCATGGATTGAAAAGGTTCCTTTTTGTGTCATCAAGATTCTTGGGAGCTAAAAAAAAAAGAAATCTTACATAAAAAAAAAAAAATGTTAATCAATAATTTAACCTTAACCTCTGTGATAAAAAGAGGCATATATCTAAACGCCTCAGTTTACCCCCATGCCATGCCCCTCTCCTTCAGACAGAACACACAGGACCAGAAAATGACCTATATTAACACACATGATGAGTGTATGGAGTTAATGCGTTACATCAATCAATAAATCAATCAATCTTTATTTTTGTATAGTGCCATTTACAAACAGGTTGTCACACAGCGCTTCACAATTGGCATTTTCCAGAGGGAATAAAAAAAACAGAAAACCATTGGAGCCAATGTGGGAGACTGGAAAATGATTCCCTGACCCCTTAGAAGGCAGTCGAGATGAACTCCTGGAAAATGGTGGGATACAGAGAAAAACAAAACAAATGAGGCTCATGAGGCTTAACAGACCACCGGAAGGGCATTCTAAGTGTAGGGGTGGGGTGGACCTCATCCCTCCAGATATCAGGGCAGGGCGGGGGATGGAACCAGCAGCTAGGGTCCAGGCCAGTGGCATCCGGCTAACACATGGCAGGGGTGGGGGGTTGACTCTGGGGCATGTGAGCTCCGGGCAAGTGCCACGAAGCCGGGGAGAAAAGAGGAAAGGTGCAATTATAACTATGATAAATATCACACCGGATCAGGGGAAAGAGTAGAGTGATAACACTTTTGCACCAGCAGAAGTAATCTAGGGCAGCATAACTAATTAGGTGAGTGGCACAGGTAGCACGCAGCCATGAGGGCACTCAGAGACCATCCCACCACATCATCAGCAGTCCTGATAGGGGCGGATCATCACTTATGATTGGTGACAGTAAGGATAGCTCATTGCACCAGAAGGCTCTATTGCTACGCCCCCTCCACATCTGCACCTAATGACTATAAGAGAGACTAAAGAGATGTGTTTTTAACCTAGACTTGAAAATTGAGACCGTGTCTGACTCCTTCACAGAGACGGGTAGACTGTTCCACAGTAAAGGAGCTCTATAGCAGTGGTCCCCAACCTTTTTTGCACCACGGACTGGTTTCATGCAAGACCATTTCCCACGGACCGGCGGACCGGGGGGGAGGGTGGGGGGTGCATGGAAAAAAAACCGGAGACAAGTACGGAAAAGAGGCACACAGACGGAAGTGGTCATTTTTCAAAATAAAACACCCTGCAGACTGCAATAGTCAATAAAATGGAAATAAAATTGAAACGTTTTTATTATTTCTGTGCGGCCCGGTACTAAATGCCTCACGGACCGGTACCGGGCCACGGCCCGTGGTTGGGGACCCCTGCTCTATAGGATAAAGCTCTGCCACCTGCTGCATTTTTTGATATTCTAGGGACTACCAAGTTGCCTGCATCTTGTGAACGAAGCGAACGTGGGGGATTGTAGGGATGAAGTAGATCCGTCAAATAAGAGGGTGCAAGTCCATGCAACACCTTGTAAGTTAAGAGGAGTACCTTATAGTTTATAGGAAGCCAGTGAAGTGACGCTAACACAGGACTAATGTGCTCATACTTCTTTGTTCTAGTCAGGATCCTTGCAGCAGCATTCTGTACGAGTTGTAGGCTCCTGAGTGAGGTATTGGAACAGCCAGACAGTAATGCATTGCATTAATCTAATCTAGATGTAACAAAAGCATGTACCAATTTTTCTGCATCTATTAATGACAGGAAGCCCCTAATTTTGGCAATATTCCTCAAGTGAAAAAAGGCTACTCTGGAAATGTTTTTGATGTGACTATCAAATGAGAGACCAGGATCTATAGTAACACCAAGGTCTTTTACCACCAAACTTGCAGCAACAGAGCAACCATCCAGATTAAGAGATAAATCAGACAATGAGGTTTTTGGGCCCCAAGACCAACATCTCTGTTTTATCAGTATTCAACAATAGAAAATTATCTGACATCCAGTCTTTTATGTCTTTAAAACAGGCCTCCAACTGTTCGAATTGTCCTTCGCCAGGTTTCATTGATAGGTATAATTGTGTGTCATCTGCGTAGCAGTGAAAATGTACGCCATGTTTACGAATGACATCACCAAGTGGCAACATGTAAAGGGAGAACAATAATGGCCCCAAAACAGAACCTTGAGGGACACCATATTCGACCTTGATGAGAGCAGAGGGCTCATCATTTAACTGCACAAATTGATACCTATCTGACAGGTAGGATTTAAACCAGGAGAGTGCCTGTACATGCAGTCCAACTAGGTTTTCAAGTCTGCTCAGAAGAGTTTGGTGGTCTATTGTGTCAAACACAGTACTTAAGTCCAAAAGCACAAGAATAGAGACACATCCACGGTCAGCTGATATCAGTAAGTCAGTGCTATAGTGTTGCCTAAATCCTGACTGAAAAGTTTCAGATGTCATTTGATATCAGGAATGAAGTCAGTCTCTGAGCTATAGCTTTCTCTAGAATTTTTGAAAGAAATAAAGATTAGAAATTGGCCTGTAGTTACTGAGATTTTCTGGGTCAAGGTTTGGTTTCTTTAAAAGTGGCTTAATTACTGCCACAGTAACAGGAAGAAGTTCTTTAACATAAGTCTGTATTTCTGAAGTCTGGTGCTGGTGGTGGACGGGGGTTGTAAAAACAGTTGTGGTGGTAGAGGGGAAAGGTTACATATTAAATAATACCAAATAACTATCTGTATATTTACAGTAGACTCAGTTTTTATTCATACCCTTGATAAAGATGAACAAAAGAGATCATATAAAATAAACTATATAAGTAATGAGGTATATTTTATACAAAAAATCTGAAAATTACTCATTTGAAAATGACAATACTAATACAATTGTTCAGAAAAACATTTTGTTTTATTAATAAAACCTTTTTTCCATAAAACATCTGGATCACAATTATTCACACCCCAGCTATTCTTTTACATTTAATCCAACAAAAAACAATCTTCATAAATATACATCTTATTTGAAGGAACTTCATTGGAAGGTTATGGAATTATACAGTGGCCTACCATGGTTTCCTGTTTCCCCAGGGTATAAAAAGGAGGGAACACATGTTTGAAATACTGTGGTCAGCCACTATCATGGTGAAAGGCAAATAACTCCCTGAAAGCATCAGACAAAAGGTTATTGACCTCTACAGATCAGGAGATGGCTACAAAAAAATCACTAAAAAGTTAAAGATACCGCTTTCCACTGTTGTGTCAATTATTAGGAAGTTTAAGGCCACTGGAACAGTGGCTAACCTGCCAGGTAGAGGACGCAAGTGTTACGGCCACGGCTGCAACCTTGTTTAGTTTTTGTGTTTCCTCGTGTTTTCCCTTTCCCCTGTGTTCCTGTTCTCCCTGTCAGTTTTGTGTTTGTGCGTGTGTGTTGTGGGCATGGCTTTCCTCCTCAGCATTCTCAGATTGTTGTCTCCGCTTCAGTGCTAGCTACACGCATCAAGACCTTTCTAAACTGTGATTTTTTTTCTCCACGTTATTATCTCTGTCTATTTTTTATGTTTATTCGTCCTCTCCGTGTCCAGGTTCTGTTATGTTCTGAATGTCTGTTCGGTTGTTTTTGTACTTTGTTTATTCATTATTCATTATTCTCGTTTCATTCACATTCTGTTCCCCGTTTGTCATTGTTCCTGTTTGTTTCGAGATCCACTCCTTGTCTTTTGTCATGCACTTCGGGAAATTCTAGTTTTCGTTTTTTCTGTCTTAGTTTATTATCTCGTTTTACTTCCTTCTTACTTTCTATAACACTTTGTATATTAGTTAGATGTATATAGTACTAACCTACTAAACTACTAACATTAGGGATTTAGATTAAGTTACTAACATTACTAATCACTAATTATCTCACGCTTCTAACTATCGCTATCATTCTCTCTCTCGTTGTCCTATCCCTGTACGCTTCTCACGTTTCGTTTCATTTGCACACTGTTTCTCTCTATGCGTTCCTCCCCTTTGAACTATGCACGTGTCTGCCTGCTCTTCCAGGTCGTTTATTGTCTATGTGTCTGTGTTATTCCCAGTCCGTGTCTTTCGTTTCCCCTCGTTATTGTATTAACGAATCCCATCGTTTTCACCTGTGTTCCTACCCCTCTCTCCTCCCAGTCACACCTGATTCCTATTGTGTTTCCCTTCCCTGCTTGTATATAAGTTCCGTGTTTATGTTCTATCCCCGTCAGAACATTGATCTTCATTCCCTGTGCCGATTACTTGTAAGCCAGAGTCTGTAGCATTTTCCCGAGACACCCATTCTGATCTGCGTCTGGGTCCTTATCCCGAACGTCACAGGTTCACCCCCTGCCTGCCTGCCTGCTTGCCTGCCTGCCCGCTT
This sequence comes from Aldrovandia affinis, assembly GCA_029706075.1. Taxonomy (NCBI): domain Eukaryota; kingdom Metazoa; phylum Chordata; class Actinopteri; order Notacanthiformes; family Halosauridae; genus Aldrovandia; species Aldrovandia affinis. The sequence continues at coordinate 323,494 of JAINUG010000101.1, forward strand.
GCCTCGTCTGCCCTCACCATCGCTTCCCTACCCCAGTGTTTGGTTATAAATACCTTCCTTTACCGAATTCTCTTGTCTGTGTCTGCGTTTGGGTCCGCTCTGTGTCATCCTAACAGCAAGTCTTTCTTGCCCCCATGTGTAGTGAGACGGATGGTTCGAGAGGCAAAAAGAAGTCCAAGGGGCACAGTTCAAGATCTCCAAAACAACCTGCCATCTTGGGGTTACAAGGTGTCTAAAGCTACCATTTGATGACGCCTACATGGAAATGACCTTTATGGCAGAGTTGCAAGAAGGAAGCCTCTTTTGAAGACAATTCACCGAAAAAGGAATCTTGAATTTGCCAAACTATGTCTGAACTACAATTGGAACCGTGTCTTGTGGTCAGATGAATAATGGCCCTGGGGCCATTATTAAAATAGATGGAATCATGAACTCCAGCATGTATCAAGACATTTTGTCCCAAAACATTGTTCCTTCTGCCAGGAAGCTATACGTTGGTCACAGATGGACCTTCCAACAAGACAACGATCCCAAACATACATCCAAAGCAACTAAGAAATAGCTGATAGAGCACAAGTTCAATGTCCTGATGTGGCCATCTCACTCTCCAGACCTGAATCCAATTAAAATGTGTGGTTTGAACTCAAAAAAGCAGTCCACAAACCTGAGAATCTGAAGGAACTAGAACAATTCTGCACGGAGAAGGATGTTTGAGGATCCCCCCGAAGAAGTTCCATAACCTCGTACGACACTATAGAAGACAACTACTTGCTGTTATAATGGCTAAGGGAGGAACCACAAAGTACTGATAACAGGGGTGTGAATATTTGTGATTCTTTTTTCTGGGAAAAAAAAAAAAAAAATATATAATTTGTGAACTGTTCGATTGTGGTTCAGTGCCAATGCATTATTATTAAATAATAGAATTTTCTGAATTTTGTGAGCAAAAAATAAAGACAAGGCAAGTTTATTTGTATAGCACATTTCATACATAGAGTGCAATTCAATGTGCTTTACATAAGAATAAACAAAAAGAAGCATAAAGCATAAAAATTGTTAAAAGAGTACAGAGATATCCATAGCACACAGTACATTATTAAAATGATTAAGTTAAGATAAAGTGCAGTAAGAATAGAGTGCAATATTTAGTCGTAGACACATGAGAAGAGAAATGTTTTTAACTGGGATTTAAAAATTGCTACATTTGTGGCACATCTAAGATCTTCTGGCAGTGTATTCCAGTTGCATGCAGCATAACGGCTAAATGCTGCTTCACCATGTTTAGTGTGGACCCTGGGCTCTACTAGCCGACCTGAGTCTATGGATCTAAGAGCCCTATTGGTTTATATGCTGTAAACATGTCAGAGATGTATTCCGGGCCCAAGCCATTCAGTGATTTAAAAGTTAGTAGCAGCACAAAAATAAAGCTCACTTATATTGTTTATTTTATACGATCTCTTTTGTTCATCTTTCAAGGGTATGAATAAAAACGGGTTCTACTGTATATAGCACAGAAGTAAACTTTGAAAGGGGAGCAATAGACATTGAATGAGTGGTGTTCGCACTAAAATACAGTGATGTAATTAGTGGTCAATGGTCAATGTAATGGATGGTTGGGGACAGAAAACCCCCTCAAAAGGAACATCAACAAATGGTCCGTTATTGAAAATGAATTGTGAGTTTCTGCGCCACAGGGGGACTGCTTGTGGTGAGGAACCATCTCCCCCTGATGGAAAGTAAAAGCATTGCGGCAGAATTTAGCAGCTGTGTCCCGCAATGTTCTTCCATAACTACATAACGAATGTCCCATTTGTCGCTCGCTGTTAAAAAAATAACATCATGGCCATGAAACTCAAGCCAGCGAAAATACAGAAATGAATACCAGTTGCGTAATACCCACAAATATATCGCCAATTTAAAAAGTTACAAGTTTAAAAGTTTTCACTACAGTCGCATAGTATCATGGCTAAGGGAGGAACCACAAAGTACTGATAACAGGGAAAATTGCCTAAATAAAGTGCTTTAATAGGGCGTTGGGTGACCATGAGCCGCCAGAACAACTTCAATGTGTCTTGGCATAAATTCTACAAGTGTCAGGAACTCAATCAGCGGGATGCAACACCATTTTATACAAGAAATTCCATCATTTGGTGTTTTGCTGATAATATTTTTAAACTATGAATGAATAATTGCAGGTGAACATGTTTGAAGCAAAATTGTCGAAAATTGTTTTAGGGCTTGCAAAATATCTAATAAGAAAAAAAAGAATATACACACATACCTAGTATCTATAATGTGCTAGGTTGCAAAAACAATAGAAATCGGCACCCTTCCAGCTCCCTGGAAAATGAATTTCAGAAAAACACCAGGCATCCTGCATGGATTGAAAAGGTTCCTTTTTGTGTCATCAAGATTCTTGGGAGCTAAAAAATATGAAATCTTTTTTTTTAAGTTTAAAAAAAAAATCAGTCATTTAACCTTAACCTCTGTGAAAAAAAGAGGCATATGTGTAAACGCCTCAGTTTACCCCCATGCCATGCCCCTCTCCTTCAGACAGAACACACAGTACTAGAAAATGACCTACATTAACACACATGATGAGTGTATGGAGTTCATGCGTTATATAAGTCTGTATTTCTGAAGTCTGTCTGGTGGTGGTGGTGGACGGCGATCTCCGTGTACTCTTCTACCTCTTTACTGACATCAGGGGGTGCAGGAGAGCTCTGATATGGTTTCCTTTGTAAAAACAGCTGTAATAAAGCAAATATAATGAAGTCACTCAGACAGCAGTTGTGGTGGTAGAGGGGAAAGGTTACATATTAAATAATACCAAATAACTATCTGTATATTTACAGTAGACTCCGTTTTTATTCATACCCTTGATAAAGATGAACAAAAGAGATCATATAAAATAAACTATATAAGTAATGAGGTATATTTTATACTCAAAAAATATCTGAAAATTACTCATTTGAAAATGACAATACTAATACAATTGTTCAGAAAAACATTTTGTTTTATTAATACTATTTTTTTTCCATAAAACATCTGGATCACAATTATTCACACCCCAACTATTCTTTTACAGGCTTTCCCCCTCTGCGGCTTTCCTCCTCTGCATTCTCCGGCTCCCTCCTGATTACCATGGATCTGTGACACCTGCTCTGCCTGCACACCTGTCATCAATTATCATCAGCCCTGCAGTGTATATCAACCCCGGTTTCTCATCCTCTCACCGTCAGATTGTTGTCTCCGCTTCAGTGGTAGCTACACGCATCAAGACCTTTCCTAAACCGTGATTTTTTCAGCGTTATTATCTCTGTCTGTTTTTTATGTATATTTGTCCTCTCCGTGTCCAGGTTCACTCCTCACTTGCCTGCCTGCCTGCCCGCTTACCCACCTGCCTGCCTGCCTGCTTCCCTGCCTGCCCGCTTGCCTGCCTGCCTGCTTACCTGTTCTGCCTGCCTCCCTCGTCTGCCCTCACCATCGCTTCCCTACCCCAGTCTTTGTTTATAAATACCTTACTTTACCGAATTCTCAGTGTCTGTGTCTGTGTTTGGGTCTGCTCTGTGTCATCCTAACAACAAGTCTCTCTTGCCCCCACGTGTAGTGAGACGGGATGGTTCGAGAGACAAAAAGAAGTCCAAGGGGCACAGTTCAAGATCTCCAAAACAACCTGCCATCTTGGGGTGTCTAAAGCTACCATTTGACGACGCCTACGTGGAAATGACCTTTATGGCAGAGCTGCAAGAAGGAAGCCTCTTTTGAAGACAATTAACTGAAAAAGGAATCTTGAATTTGCCAAACTACGTCTGAACTACAATTGGAACCGTGTCTTGTGGTCAGTTGAATAATGGCCCTGGGGCCATTATTAAAATAGATGGAACCATGTGTAGCGGATGGGCTCACGTGAGGCCGCTGCAGAGTGACGTGGATAAGAGTACGATTAGTTCCCGGAGTTAGGGACTTGAGTCTTTAGCTCGGCGAGCTTAATCGCTCTCTTGTCGCATCGGAGATCCCCTCGGTTCGAAACTCGCTGCGGGCAGAGCCTACACCGTCACATTGGTGCCGTGACTCGGATAATACAACTGATGGCAATCGGTTGGGCCGTGGTTGCTGCCGCATGAGTTTCGAGGGGGAGAGTGTAGCAGATGGGCTCATGTGAGGCCGCTGCAGAGTGACGTGGATAAGAGTACGATTAGTTCCCGGAGTTAGGGACTTGAGTTTTTAGCTCAGCGAGCTTAATCGCTCTCTTGTCGCGTCGGAGATCCCCTCGGTTCGAAACTCGCTGCGGGCAGAACCAACACCGTCACACATGAACTCCAGCATGTATCAAGACATTTTGTCCAAAAACATTGTTCCCTCTGCCAGGAAGCTATACGTTGGTCACAGATGGACCTTCCAACAAGACAACGATCCCAAACATGCATCCAAAGCAACTAAGAAATAGTTGATAGAGCACAAGTTCAATGTCCTGATGTGGCCATCTCACTCTCCAGACCTGAATCCAATTAAAATGTGTGGTTTGAACTCAAAAAATCTGTCCACAAACCTGAGAATCTGAAGGAACTAGAACAATTCTGCACGGAGAAGGATGTTTGAGGATCCCCCCCAAGAAGTTCCATAACCTCGTACGACACTATATAAGACAACTACTTGCTGTTATAATGGCTAAGGGAGGAACCACAAAGTACTGATAACAAGGGTGTGAATATTTGTGATTCTTTTTTCTGGGAAAAAATATATAATTTGTGAACTGTTCGATTGTGATTCGTGCCAATGCATTATTAAATAATATCAGAATTTTGTGAATTTTGTGAGCATAAAATAAAGCTCATTACTTATATCGTTTATTTTATACGATCTCTTTCGTCATCTTTCAAGGGTATGAATAAAAACTGGGTCTACTATATAGCACAGAAGTAAACTTTGAAAGGGGAGCAATAGACATTGAATGAGTGGTGTTCGCACTAAAATACAGTGATGTAATTAGTGGTCAATGGTCAATGTAATGATTGGTTGGGGACAGAAAACCCCTGAAAAGGAACATCAACAAATGGTCCGTTATTGAAAATGAATTGTGAGGGGGGACTGCTTGTAGTGAGGAACCATCTCTCCCTGGTGAAAAATAACATCATGGCCATGAAACTCAAGCGAGCGAAAATACAGAAATTAATACCAGTTGCGTAATACCAATAAATATATCGCCAATTAAAAAAGTTACAAGTTACAAAGTTTTCAACAGCCCAAAATATAAAACCATGCCGTCCGCAGCGAACTACAGTCGCATAGTATCACGCGACTGCATGAGGCTTGTTAGCTACGATACAGGTATAATATAAACGGGGAAAATTGCCTAAATAAAGTACTTTAATAGGGCGTTGGGTGACCATGAGCCGCCAGAACTGGTTCAATGTCCCTTGGCATACATTTTACAAGTGTCAGGAACTCTATTAGCGGGATGCAACACCATTTTATACAAAAAATTGCATTTGGTGTTTTGCTGATTTTGTTTTCTTTCTGGGGGAGTAATAACTGACCTCCCGCATTAATATCCCTTGTTTAAAAGTATCAGGGTAGGTGTCTCATACGAATGATTAATACAAGTAACGGCTAATCGCAAAATAAGGGGCTCGCTTAAATTAGGTGTAACCACTTTTTCAGAAGCCTGAAATATAGGAATTTGCACTAGCCTACTGTCACAAAATAACTCACATCGAACACAAATTAAGGGTCTTCCCTGGTTTCTTCCCCATGCAACCAAACAATCCCCCAGTTGTTCGCTGCTACGCAGTAGGGGAACTTTCAAACTTAGGGAAGCATCATAAAATATTTCACAGACAACAAAATGGGATGTGCAGTCCACAGTTTAATTTTGTTAAGTGTGTTTGAGAAACTGAGGACTGCACTCTCCCATCATCAGCCTCTTTGAGAAACGCTCTGCGGCGCTTTAAATAAACAACCCGGAGCGTGAGCGTTCCTGGCACAAAATGGCTGCCATGGCCATGTGGGGCTACATACTGGTTTACAATACATCGTCACCCCCTGAAAAACTGTAAAAAATTTAAATTAAAATCCACTTTGAAATAAGGGATAAAAAAAATTGCTTAGGGGGCGTTACGTACATACGTAAATGCAAATTACTCCTCCACCCTGTGACGAAAGACAAACCTCAATCAAGAACTAACCTGACAGCATGAAGTCCAAGCTCCCCAGTAGCTCGCCGTGATCGTATAGTGGTTAGTACTCTGCGTTGTGGCCGCAGCAACCCCGGTTCGAATCCGGGTCACGGCAGGATGAAAATCCTGAAACGGCAGCGGGGACGTAATTTTCCATCTTGGTGGCAGTGAGGAGCTCCACGAAAAGCGGATTTCGCCGTTTGGGGGGTATTTGTGTTTTGAAGTCGCCCCCCAAAGTTTACAAGATTACTCTGATCAGGATTTATAATCAGTAATATCAGATTTGTAATCACTTTGTAAAAGGGAACATTGAGATCGTTACAGTTTTGACAGGTTCTAAGCTAATATAGTTCAACATTACATCTGTATTTTCAGACATATGTAGCCTATTGAATATACATATTTATTCAAAAGCAAGACCAGCGTGTTTTTGTGTTATAGCTATGTACAATTAAACAGAAATGAAGCCTGCATATCTCATAAATCAAACTTTATATCTGAACGTATAAAAATGCGTTTATAGTGCCAACTTCAAGACAATGGCACTTGTCCCTGTAAGTCGGTCCTGTGGGTGATTCGTGTATGTGCGCAGTGTGAGGGACTCTCCGACCTTGTGTGACAACCTCGCTGTTTGGCTGGCATAAAGGTGCCATGTTTACCTCGGGCTCCGAAGATCAACAACGATGTCATCTTATGCAAGACAATGCATGTCTGAATGATGAGTCCTGCACGCGGTGGTTAACACTGTCATGTAATTAAGTTTAAGGTCTTTTAATTTCATATAAGCGTTATACCACGAGCCTCGTTTCACCATGGTAACGCGTCCTAGTACCATTGTGTTTGTACGTTTTCGTAAACGAGCAGATGTAAAAACGGGTTGCTGCTGTAATCCAATACTTTGCAGCATCGGGTGGATGTCCTGGAATTCGTTATACAGTGTGTGACTCTCCCATCACTCTTGATAGATGTTACACTCGAAGCACAAACGATAGAGGCTAGATGCTCGCCCTCCAGAGGAGAGATGCGAAATTCACCATCGTAACTGACGGTTAGGGTTACAGTTCGGTGACGCGCCCTGTAAAATCGAAAAAAAAACAACAGGCCAATCATATCTCGATTCGTATATCGTCCTCTGGAGGGGGAGCATCTAGCCTCTACCAAGCACAAACGCATTGCAAAGATGACGTTAACATTTAAAAAAATTATTTTCTGCATTTCTAATGATAAAGAAAATATTTCCCAATCATAGTCTCAGAATCGTTTTTATTGATTTCATTGATTAAGAATAACGCAAACTCCCAAACTCTTCCCCCCCAAAACACACCAGGACACCAAACCACTAGTAACCAACCAGTGATCCAGTAATTTATTACCTGTATAATTCTGCCTTCATTCCATTTGATCCTGAACACTATGACCATAGAGATGTGGAATCTGCCAATTCTTAAAAATCATTCATCAAAATTGTGTGAGTGATGAGAGGTGGGGTCAACAAAGTTCCTGAGTCGTTAACGGCAACACGACCCCCAGGGCAACAGAGCTCAGACTCCAGGCACTACAATGAACACTTTCAAACACAGCCCCCACCCACACCACTTTCACAGACCAAAGACACAAACTGGATGGACAGACAGCGAGGAGGGGGGGATATAGAGGGAAGAGGGTGAAAACAAAGTGAAGGTGTGCTGTGAGGAGGACAGCGGCAGGGTGGGGCTGCAGACAAAGCTGGGAGACAGAGTGAAGAGTAGTCTCTTTCAGCAATCCTCTCCATTACTTGGTGACAACTGCATGCTTAACTGAGATAAATATGCACAGACTGCAGGGAGGAGCACTGTTTGTGCCTGCTGGGATCTGATTGAGTATGTGAATTTTCACATACATTATCTCAGTTTAGAACACAGCGGACGCACCATCAGGCCCATCAAACAGGCAAAGTTGCTACTTACATAAGCAAAGCCAAATAAAAGGCTACAATAGAACCTAGTGCCAGGAGACCGTCCACAAACTCCACAATGCCTCAGCAGTGTGGCAGCGCAGAGCCCAAAGTGTAGTTTTTGTGTAGCACAAAATAATGTAGCAAAAAAAAAAAAGTTCAATTCACTGCTGCCTCTTTAGGATCCCTTCTACAGAAAAATCTCACGCATATTTTCACCCATGAAGGGTGAAATATGAAAGGAAAAGATACAAGCCTCTAGTACGCAAACGCACGTCAGAAACGTGACCCTCCGTGCAGCTCACATTTGGACTCACAGCATTACTGGATTTCTGGGGAGGCAATAAATAGTCTCAGTGATTGCCAATTATATCAGCACACAGGAAGAACCAGCACCCTACACACACAGATGCAACTTTCAAACGCTCAACTGAGACATAGCATGTAAAGTTCTGACATCGTCCTCTTGGACAAGGCCATGCTCATCTTCTCTCTCTCGCTCTCTCTCCGGCCCCCCCTCTCTGTTCTCCGCCCCTCTCTCGCTCTCTCAGGGCTGCATGCGTATGGCTCCGTCCAGCCGGATGACCTCCCCGTTGATCATGGGGTTCTCAGCCAGCGAGGTCACTAGGTGTGCGAACTCAGTGGGGTCCCCCAGACGTGACGGGAAGGGTACTTGGCGAGCCAAGAAGGTCCGCACCTTCTCAGGTAACCCTGCCAGGAGAGGGGTGGAGAACAGACCTACGGGGAGAGATGGGTGAGTGGTTAGTTGTGCAGAGGGGCAGTCTGTGTGTGTGGTGTGGTGTGGCGTGGCGTGGCATGTGCGTGCATGTGCAGACTAACCAGGAGCGATGGTGACCACGCGAATGCCCATGGGTGCCAGGTCACGGGCGATGGGCAGCGTCATTCCCACAATCCCTCCTTTAGAGGCGGAGTACGCTGCCTGACCCACCTGGGGGAGAGAGAGAGAGGGGGGGCGAGCTCAATACAGGAGCAACCAGGAGGGGGAGACCACAACAGATGAACAAGAGACTGAACATGCTGGGCATGAAAACAGACAGAGGAGGAGTCAGCAGGCATAAACATTGATGCCAGAGGTATGCTTGGGCATGTTGTCAAGAATACCTGTCCGTCGAACGCTGCCACACTGGCTGTGTTGATGATGCAGCCCCTGTGACCATCTGCGTCTGGTTCGTTCTTGCCCATCTCCCCCACCGCCAGCCGGATCACATTGAAGGTGCCTGCAATATTCACCTGACACACAGGTAAACACAGGGTTAACACCTGCTCTCCCGTACTGCTCCCATACTGGGTGAATCACAGGGGTTGTAACCTCATGTCTACACATAAAAACAGAAAGGTCCCTTAAGGACAGACAAGGGACATCATTAGGCGGTGTGGGACAGTAGGGGGGACTATGTGGAACACTCACAGTAATGACTCTGGTGAAGTCCTCTAGGTTGTGGGGAATGTCCTTCTTGAAGTTGTAGGTCTTGACAGCCACGGCAATTCCAGCACAGTTAACCGCAAGGTCCAAACGGCCAAACTTCTCGCGAGCGAGAGACACGGCGGAGCGCACGTCTGACTCAGAGGTTACCTGAAGTAATAGAGAGGTGTCACCTCACCAGCCCACCATGCACCTGTAAAGTCAGTATCTCGTCTCTTCTCTGTCCTGACCCCTCGCTGGTGGAACGACCTTCCGCAATCGGTCAGGACCGCAGAATCACTTATGATCTTCCGCAAGAGACTCAAAACCCACCTTTTCAGACTCCACTACCACTGAACTCTGAACATCTAGCTAATTGTCACCACCATTGCCTATTTGTTCAACACTATATACCCCTGCTTACTCCACAAACCCCCCAAAAACGTATTAACCTTTTCCTTCCCAGTGTTACAGGTATGGTACGCAGTTGCCTGCAATTATGTCTATCGCTGTATTACTGCACTGATCTCTTGCGCTAACTATGATTGTTCCTACCATGTATTTATGCACATCTTGTAAGTCGCTCTGGATAAGAGCGTCTGCTAAATGCCTAAAATGTCAATGTAAATGTAATGTATAAATGTGTGGAGTGTGGCATTATGGCCTTTGTCAACATTGCTCCATATACCCTGACACAATGGCATCCGTGCAGTTCGGCCGAGGAGAACTTTGGCCTCATTTAATCAAAACATTAGAGGAGGGGAGGAGACAACAAGGTACATTGGTACAATTCACAAAATGACAGCAGTTATAAAAAAAATGCATTTCTTAGCTTCTTGATCCAAGCTATTAGGGTCGCAATACAAAAACGAATAAAACAAAAAAAAAGTGTCACGTCTTCTCTCATCTACAAGTTTCTGTCATACCTTAGTTTAAAGTATTAGTTACATTGTCAATGCTGAAGAAGAGTTTTTCCCAGTGTTGTGAGATGTGTACCACAATGCCTTTCCACCAGAAATATCATATACACGTGTATCTTTTGCATACGTTCAGTAATGGACTTTCAGCAGTCATGGACCACAATGCCTTTGATACAACTTGGATCAATGCAATCACTTGTAAACGTAGCATCGGGTGATACATGAGGGTGCAGGGTGTCCGATTTCCTTCCACTGCATTGCTGTGCTCCTAGTTTCTGAGTTAGTTAGTTTTCCTCTTTATTCATTTATCTAAACAGATTAATAATCTCCTCTGCAAGAGACCTTTTTTTAAAAGGGATACCACATTCTGTTTAGCATTCCATGACCAACCATGGAGCACATGATGGGTACAGGACGATACAATAACAATAACCACCACCCCTTGCCTTCCCCGCTTTCGTCCTGTACCCCTCATCTATTTCTGATGTTTTCGAGAATCAGACAAGGGTAGGAGACGAGGGAATTGCTGGGATGCAGCCTGACGTGTGTTAAGGTCATGGGGAACGTTGGGTTTTACTGCGTCACGTCACGTCACTCACATCCGCGGGAGCGAAGACACAGCGGTCCCCCAGGCTCTGTGCGACGCTCTGCCCGTCCGAACTCGGCAGGTCCAGGATCACAGCGCTGCCCCCCAACTTCACCAGCCGCTCTACCGTGGCCCTTCCTAATCCCGAGGCCCCTCCCGTCACCAATCCCACCATACCCTAAAAGGAGAGGAGATTACTAAAGAGTAAATTGAGGGAATGCAGCTAACAAAGAGGTCAAAAACGGTGGCTAAAACTGAGCTGATGATAATTAGGGTCATTATAGGTCACAGCTTCAGACGAAGGAGTAAAAACGTGTTGGCACAGTGCGACAACTTAACTCATTCATCACCAATAATTTAATTCATTCTGCCCTGATCCGGGGCGACGTAATTTCCACATCTTACATTTTAAACAATTTTTACACAATACATTTTATGTAAACGATACATGTTAAGAAGCTACCGTATCTAACAAGCTAACTTCGAGCTCACACCGTCTAGCTACCTCCTTACCACACGCTTCATACACCGCCCAGTTGTGGACTATATTCGAGAAGCTATATTCTATCTAACAAGCAAGATCGCTATCGTCGCTAAATACTGCATAACAGATTGGCTAGTTCAACAGATACCAGTATCGGACATATTTGTGCACGTATGCGTATTGGCTTGTTAAATGAAAACATTGTTAATATATTAAAGACTTCAGACGGTGAAGACAGTCACACAATTTTTATCCTCCTAGAAGCAACTTATTTATACTTGTCACCTTGACACTCCGAATGTTCGCCATTTTCACACGCCGCCGTTCCTACGTCACGATCCTTCACACACTTCCCCGAATCCCTAAAAAGCGCTTCCGCGCGTCGCCCCCATTTACGAAGTTGCTCTACTGCAGTCGCACATTGATGACGTATTGATTAAGCCGTACACTGCACTGTATTGTACATATTGCATGGATTTGCGGTAGCTGTAATTAATCTGCGCGTTAGACTTTATGGTGTATTGAAACTAGCCGGACAAACCTATTGATACACAAACTGGGTACATACATGTTTTTTTAAGATGCCTTAAAACATTGTTGAGCAAGTTATCTGGATGAACACAAAAGAAAGGATAATTTTACAAAGATTGGCGACAAATTTGAAGATTCCTGTGCACATGGCCAAATGTAAACTGTAATGTTAGCTCCATAACAATAGCGTACCTGAGGGTTAAAATGTACAAACCTCAAAATACATTCTCCAAATAACACTTTGGATAAAGGGTGCACCAAATAACTCAATTATAAAACAAGAATTTCAGTTAACCTTTCCCTTGTGCCATGTATGAACAAAATCTCTTCTTAAATGCATTGCGTTTCTACTGCACGTAACGGACGGCTACATTAACTCTTCACAGACGAGGCTGAGACTTCAACATTTGGCTGTGGTTCATGTTCACATATCTCGTTAATTTCAGACACCTCACTCAGCGCCTTTGATTGGGCTCATTTGAAAGAAGCTGAAATGTTCATTCCAGCGGAGGATATAAGAACAATGTCGTTGGTAACACTGGTAAATGTCATAACACAGGTAATAAACTCATTTCACTCCATTCAACTCCATTTTATTTAAGTATTAATTTGTTTAGTCTAGGCCCCACCCCCTCCCCCTCCCACCACATTACGACCCCCCAAAAGCTCCCAAACACAGCCCCTCCCCTCCCCTCCCCCTGCTGTTTTTGTTGCTGTTAGAAAGGCTCCAGACTGGATCTGCAGGTCCCCACAGCCACACAGCCTGTTCAGCTTTTATCCTATTTCTTCTTTTCTCCTTCGCTTGTTCTCTTCTTCATCCATCCTCAAAAAATGCCCCTGCAGCACGGCAGTTTGAGAAGTCCTTACATTTCATTCTTCACCCCCTTTCCTTCCTTTATTCCTTAATAGATAAAATCAGTCTTTATCCACAAAAATATCCCTCCATTTTCAAGGCTAGTAAAGTCACTTCAAGACATTTCAAATTTGAAAAAAGGAAAAAAATTACAACAAAGGCTCTTTTTCCTCCAAAAATTTTATAACCATGGCGATCACACACAAAACCCCTTCTCCATTTTACACAGGCGCAAAAAAAAAACAAAAAAAACAAAGAAAAAAAATAAACAATTAGTAAGTATAATATACTCCCCCAAATCTTTTGCACAAAGAAAAACCAACAAAATAGGAAAAAAAATCTTAATATTAGTCCAAGTCTCCTCAATCTCTCTTCTCAGGTTTGGAGTTTTAATCAGGGAGGGAGAGAGAGACACTCAGACACACAAGTACACTACATGAGTCTGCGTGTCCGTATGTGGCTGTATGCGGTAGGCAATCGGACGTGTGGTTGTCTTTGTGTGTATACGATACCAGTGTGTCTGGGCCATTGAGAAGAGCGCTCCGTTAAATGTCTTGACAGTGTATGTACGTGCATGTCGGTATACTGATCTGCATGTTGTGATTAGTCTTGGTACAGTTTAGGTGAGTTTAACAACAGTTCAAAACTCTGGCAGCTCTCCCGCACGTCATATCTGTATGTGGCTTCAGTGTGTCTCAGAATTCAGGCCAGTATCTGTTTGTGTTTGCGTGTGTACGTTTGTGTGTATGTGCGTGTGTGTGCGTGTGTGGACAGTATGTGTCTAGGCCAGTCCGAAGCCCTCCGAACACTCCTGAATGGCCAACAGCAGCATGTGTCTCAGCTTCTCATAGCTCTCATAGGCTGGCAGGTCCAGCTGGTTAAAACTGGGAGCAGAGATGAAAGAGAGAGGGAGGAAGAGAGGAAGTCAGTCAAAAAGCAATTTTGTGAATAAATTATCACTCAGATGTGCTAATTTATCACATTAAGTTTAATTCTGACAAATCGACAACAGGATAAAAATACATAATACTACAATTGTGAATAGTGAATTGAATAATCATTTTTTCTATTCCAAAAACGTGAGGGCAATATGGTAATGCGATTGAATACCATAAAATACATGCAATATAGTCACTTAATCTCTCCAGTGTAATATACTTACACTTGTACGCATCTCCAAAATCATATGTAACTCATATACACACATGTTCAACGTCAAACCCTTAAACAGGAGCACAATACTGTTCAGATCATCTTCGTGTTGAATAGGTCCGATAGGTGAGTGTGTAGTGGGTGGGGTCAGGTGAGTGTGCAGAAAGCGTATTCCAGGTGTATTACCAGGTGTGGGCGGAAGGTAGCCGGTCGGTGGAACGGTCGTCGCGGTGGATTTGGAACTTCTGGATGCCGTTCATTCCCTCCAGTGCGGCGAAGCCCTGAAGCGGCACCTTGGACGTGCCCGTCACAAACTGCAGGAACTTGGCGCGGTCAGCCTGGTCGAATGACCGCAAGGCCCGCCAGAACCACTGGATCTGAGTGAAGGAGTTTAGGCTGTATCAGAACCCGTATAGTACAGCTCCATTCACAACTGTGTTAAGAGATAGTGTGTACACCACCACTCAAGTCTACTTACAGGTGTGTACCAACACTCAGTGTGTACGTACAGGTGTGTACCATTACTCAGTTCTGTGTGGCTCAGTAGGTGGAGCATGGCAACCCGCAGCGCTTAGGCTGTGGGTTTGATTCCCATCAGGACCACATATACTGAAAAATGTATGCATTCACTACTATAACTCGCTTTGGATAAAAGCATCTGCTAAATGGCATATGACTGAGTCTGTACTTACAGGTGTGTTAAGAGTGCATACACCCGATTACTCCATGTATATAAGGAAGCTCGATATGTGGGGTTCACAGCTAACTAGGTGGTGGTGAATGTTAAAGATGCACCAGCAGTTCTAATGGTGTACAGGTTGCATGGACAGGTATAGATGTGTGCACCTGTATGGAGCTGGATTGGTACTTGTGGTACTCGGTGTTAGCCTTCAGGTCGTCAATGTCAATGGTGGGCAAGCCAGAGATCAGCAGCTCCAGTTCCTGCTCAGTGAAGATGGAGATAAGCCTCTTGGGGATGATCTCGTAAAAACCCTCCAGAAAGGCTGCCAGCTGTTTCCGAATGGCGCCTAGGAGACAGAGAGAGAGAAACAGCTGCTGCTTATCGCTGGCAGGCTGCAGGGAGCATAGGCCTTCTGAGGGGTACGTCCCGCTGAACACATCTCAAACAGGACTGCGACCAAGTGAGAGCAACACAGTGCTTTCTTTGTACAGCACGAATGGTTGTGTTCATTGGCATGCATCGCTGCATGTTCGGGGCCAGTGTTCAAGGAAACGTAGCAGGGCAGTTTTCAGTCTCACCTGTCATCTTCATCTGACAGACCAGGTGGACGTATTCCTTCTTATTCTCCTCCGTCACCAGGATATTGGCTCCATTGGGCTTCAGGTCCCTCACCTCACACACACCAAACTCCTGGACCTGAGGGAGGGAGAGGAGAAGTGGGAGAAATTATATCTGGTACAAAGGACTGTTTTACTATCTCTTTGAATCTGATGTAGGGGCCATTACATAATTAATTGAAACTTTCATGAACCATGTCTGGACGGGATTAGTATTGCAGGACAATGTCGGTTGTGTATTTTTTTAAATTATCGTTGCACATCAGTTATTTCAATGACCGATCCGCACGGAATAAGACTTTCCCATTATCACTCCCTAAAACTACCGAGGGGGCATGTCTGTTTGGCCATTCCCAGATGGGAATGTCACACACAACTCCTGCCTACCAAAAAAAAAAAAAAAAAACTAAATAAATTAAAAAAACCACAACACACGTTAGACAGGTAAAAAAACGTTTTTTTTAAAAGACATGCTTAAAATAAAGAAGACACGACATTGGACTCGACATGAGACTTCATATCAGGGTGGGGGGAACTGCACTTACAGCACCATTTTAAGCGATCGATTCACAAGCATAAAAATTGGAAGTATTATAAAAATGCACCCTCCAAAATAGTTGCAATTCGCATTAAACACTGACATGTCGATCCAGACAGCAATAGAATTAGAGGACCATGGAGTTTAGCTGAAAAAGGTTTTTCAGCCCTAATTATTATTCGCGTGCCCGGTAAAAATCACTGATACGGTCGTTCCGCACTATACTAAAATGACTGAATTGCTCTGGCGAAAGGTACATTACCCGACCTCCCCTAGTGAAACTAATCCTGTCCAGACAGGGCTATTGACATATTGAAACATTGAAACTTGAAAATAAGGGCAATTTATTATTTATTGTTTAGCAGCAGGTTACAATACAGGATTCTATATTTTTTTATTTTTTTATTTTGCATTGGCAAACTACTGCATTGCATTGGCAATAATGCATTTGGCCACTGGTTTGTTGTTCAGCTCATAATAAATTCAATAGCATTGTGTGGCAAAATAATAACTGCAGTTGCTGAAATACAGAAGAAAATTGGGGAAGAAATGACGAGAGTATTGGTGTAAAATATTGGAGACTCCCTGCAGAACCGGGAGAGTTGGCAGATATGTGCATCAAGTGCATGTAGTGAAACAGAGCTGCATGGTGACCAAAGGAGGGGAGAGAGAGAGAAGAACGAGTGTCAGTGGGGGTGGCTGCTTACCTCAGTGCTGAACGTCAGCTCATAACCCAAGGTGGAAACATCGTTCTCCAGCAGGTAGACAAGGCCCTGGTAGAAGTGATAATCCTCACTTTCCATGTCAGTGTACCTGTGGAAGAAACACATCATCTCTTTATTGGAGAACACACACAAACACCACCCCTCCACCCACTGCAGTCACACTGACTACACAGTTATGCGTGTGCGATAGTCTACTCATATACAGAAGGTTCTGCTCCCTGTACAACACTCAGAACTCAAGCTCACTCAATGTTCACTGACAGACTCCAGTTCCCATGACAGTGACAACATTTCTGCTGTCCTTATCGTCTGCCCGTTTCATCTGTTGTCAACAGAGGCAAACAGAACGACTTGTTTAAATCAATCGCAGATCTGGGGTCAGTGTAATGGGTGCACTGAGGTACCTGCTGTTGTGGTTTTTAAATGAATCGCAGATCTGAGATCAGTGTAATGGGCGCACTGCATTTTAAATGAATGACTGATCTGAGACCAGTGTACCTGACGCTTTTCCCCAGGATGTGCTTGTAGAAGCTGCGTGTGAAGTAGCACTCCAGCAGTCTGTTGTCGTAGACAGCCTTGGCCACAACACGCCCCACAAACTTGAAGTAGCTGAGGTGGTTGGGGTTGCAGTGGGAGGAGGGGTTGATGGTGTAGGTGACCCGGTCGCCGGGGGAGGTGCGGAACAGGGCGTACATGGGGTTGAACATCTCCCGAGAGATGATCATGTACCACTCCCGCAGCAGACCCCCTGCGTCCTGCCCCTCCTCTCCTTCAAACACTATATACCTGAGAGAGAGACCAAGAGACATCGTCACAAGTACACGTGGTCAGAGGGGGGAGTGTGCATGGTCAGAGCGAGGTCAGACTGCAGAGAGACACTGCGTGGTCAGAGCACAGAGGAGTGTGCATGGTCAGTGTGGTCAGAGCACAGAGGAGTGTGCATGGTCAGTGTGGTCAGAGCACAGAGGAGTGTGCCTGGTCAGTGTGGTCAGAGCACAGTGTGCATGGTCAGTGTGGTCAGAGCACAGAGGAGTGTGCATGCATGGTCAGTGTGTGGTGGTGGTCAGAGCACAGAGGAGTGTGCATGGTCAGTGTGGTCAGCATGGTCGTGGTCAGAGCACAGAGGAGTGTGATGGTCTGCACAGAGGAGTGTGCATGGTCAGTGTGGTCAGAGCACAGAGGGTGTGCATGGTCATGGTCAGAAGAGTGTGCATGGTCAGTGTGGTCAGAGCACAGAGACTCAGTGTGGTCAGAGCACGAGTGTGCATTCATCAGAGCACTCATGGTCAGTGTGGTCAGAGCACAGAGGAGTGTGCATGGTCAGTGTGGTCAGAGCACTGCATGGTCAGTGTGGTCAGCTCATGGTCAGTGTGGTCAGAGCACAGAGGAGTGTGCATGGTCAGTGTGGTCAGAGCGTGGTCAGACTGCTGCGTGGTCAGAGGGGGGAGTGTGCATGGTCAGAGCGTATAGAGACTCACAAGCTGTTCCATGTGCAGCTCCTTCGAACACATGGCACATGCACTGCCATGTCCTCCTTCCGGAGGCCCTCGTCCAGCCGCTCCAGCTCTTGCCTGAAATACCTGCACACAGCATTAGAGTCAGGACAGTCAGGGCAGCATCATTCACACCGTGACATCATCCATGCATTGACCCCAAACGCAGTGACGTCATACGCAGAGGCGAGTGCATCGTCTACCGCTCAGAGTGAGAGAACCTGGTTCAAAGACCATGTGTTGTCAGAAAGGACACAGAGGGAGACGTACTTGCGCTTGACGTCGAAGTCCAGGATGCGGATGTAGTCCACCAGCACAGCAAAGGGGCCGTCGGCCAGGTGTGTGGTGGACTGCCGAAGGATTTGATTCAACACAGTGCGGTGAGTCTCTGCAGAAACAGTGAGACGCGTGGTCAGAGAGATCTGTGTGGCTGTGTGTGTGTGTGTGTGTGTGTGTGTGTGTGTGTGTGTGTACACGTGCGTCTCAGTCTCACCAGCGAAGCGCAGGAACTTCTGTGTGTCGGGCGGCAGGTTGGCGGAAATGTGCATGGAGGAGGGTTCACGGGAGAAGAAGGGGTCGAGGGAAGAGGGCGTGGCCGGGTAAGGGGGGCGGGGGACAGGGGTGGCGGCTCATCCTTGATGTGGGACAGCTGGCTTTCCCGCGTGTCCCGCACCGGGGGTTTGCTCTCGCGCTCCGTTGCATGGACCAGGAAGAAGGCCTCCACCGCTGGCTGCAGCACTGAGGGTTAGAGGGAGAGAGCGCGTTTTACCGCTGGAGACGAAGAACAACAACCTGCAGCACCTGCGCTACTCCACGGACACCTCTGGACACCACTGTGAAGAGAGCTCTGCAACCTGAACACCTTTCCCACGCTCGGAAACCTGAATACCTTTCTCTCTGTGTTACCTTGCACCTCTTCTCAACCCACAACAATCGAATCTAAATATTTAACATGCTATGGCCGACACAAAATATTAAAAGGAAATGGAATGAATAATTCGATTTTTCGAAGTTTGTACCACTATAAAGAAAAGGTGTGCACATAGTCTGGACCAGGGATGGGCAATTCCAGTCCTGGAAGGCTGAGTGTATATGCAGGCTTTTGTTCCTACCAAACCAGAGAAGCAGCTGCAGCTCCTGGCTCAATTAACTAATTAGCTGTACGCATTAATGCTGGTTCACTCTCAGATTAGATTACAGTAAACATTTCATACAGGGACACAAGAACAGTCTTTAGCTGTCATTCATGAGCTTAACAGAAAACTTCGCTATAAAGGTAAGATCATGTAAATGATTGGGCTAATTAAATAATTAAGAACAGAAGTTTGCATGAAATCCAGAAACAGATACGGACCTCTTTGCCCACCCCTGGTCTGGACTATAGAACAACCAAGCAGATCCAAGCTATAAGGAAGGCTTTGCTTAAAATACCCTATGAAGTGAGGAAATTAAATTGTGTTGTGAGCGAAGGCATACAGACATTTCTTTTTGTATGATAATACCATTGGCAGTCATGGACTGATTTTCAGCTTTTGATTTTGTACAGTATCAGGGTGACATACCCAGGACCGCATGCTGGTCATGGGACTCCTCCAGTTCTTTCAAACACTCTCCCAGCATGTCCCACAGCTCGTCCAATAGGAGTTGTTCACTCAGGAGGGGGAGGTCCGGCAGCTTCTCCTCCTGCTCCGATTGGCTGCTGCTCTCTCCACCTGCAGGAAAGGTAACATTGACATACTACCATCTCAGAACACTGAAACCTCCACAAAGCATACCAATGAAAGAATGAGCTCCAAGAACCCCACAGTGGGTGGAGCCGTGTGCTGTCAATCACTATGGCCCGAACAAAAGACTTCTCTCCAAAGAAACACAGTATGATTCAGGTCACTTGGCTCCTAATAGCTCTACCCATTTCACTCTCCTGTCAGTGTCAATCTAAGTGGCTGTGCGATGCTCTCACCCAGAGGGGGTGGTTCCTGGTCCAGAGGGGGGGGCTGGTCTACATCCATGGGGGACTCGTCTCTCTGGGCGGCAGGGGTCTCTGACACCGACTGGACATCCGACTGGGGGGGTGGGGGCGAGCGAAGGAGAGATTAGGACAGAGGTGAAGAGTTCGAGGTGGAGGGAAGGAGAGGTCAGGAATAAATGAGAGAAGGGTCAAGAATGAAAAAAAAAAAAAAAATGTAAGAGGTTGGAATGAAGGGAAAAAAGTGAAGGAGAGGTGGGTAGAGAAAGAGTGAGAAAGGAGGGAGAGAGAGATTAGCACATGAGTGACCACTGAAAACGAATAAGCATTCTTTACAAAAAACCTGCAGAATGACTGACTGCCATGCATCAGTGCACTCATAAGCAGCCAGAGAGAGGGGGGGAGGGGGCGACAGCTCAAAGCCATGACAGCCAGCCTCAGACATACACACACACACCGGACAGACAGATGGACAGGGCATGGACACAGGCAGCGTATGCAAACTTCAGGCAGTCAGCCAATATGCCATGATGTTAACTCACACTTTCAGCGTCAGCACTGATCGTCTCTGTCTGAGTGAGGGCCAGTGTGTAAGCAATCGGTGTATGTGTGGGTCTGTCAGTAGGGCCGTAGGTGCTGTCAGGAGGTTGTGTCAGTAGTGGCTTAGGCATCAGTAGGTGTAGGTACTGTGAGTAGCGATGTATGTTTGTCAGTAGTGGTTTAGGTGTGTCAGTAATAAGCCTGTAAAGCCTGTCCCGAAACAGAAACCGTGATATGTGAGCCTTCGGTTTAGTTTTGCCGTCAGAAAAACCGAGACTTTTTTTTTCCCCGTTAAAATATTTTTTTATGTGACATAACATTGAAAACACAGTCCTGTGGATGGCTCTTTCTCTCATTCCATCTTCCTTAACTTGTCGTCCCCTATGGGCAATTTGGCAAAACACCACACCAGACCACAGTTTAGAGACAGTTCACCATAACAATGTACGCCGTACTACCATTGTAATGTTAACTCAGCGTAATGTTAAATGGGAGGCCGATTTGCATCCTATACAAAAACATTTTTCAAACGGAACAATTTTGAGCTGTCGGTCTGCAAACAACGTCCTCTGCATTAAAAATGGAAAGGCACTCGCACAGCACTGTAGGGAAGGCCCGTTAGCTGAGCTGCTATAGCGAGCTAGCGGTCTGAGCTTTATGCTCAGTTCTGCCATCATTATGGAACTGATTTGTAAGAAAGAATTAACAATGATTAACACTGACCTTGTGCATACCGCCACTTGACATTTCCCCCCCCACTCAAGTGCGCAATGATGAAACCACACTATAATTTAACCTCATCATGATCAAAATACAAAAATAACTTCCGCAGGAGCCTTCGGATGCAAGTTAGCCAAGGCTTCCTTTTGGCAAGATGGCTAGTATTGATCAACAAAATCCCAAAACTGAAGATGCTCCTTCCACATTTAAGTCGGCTGAGTGGTCGTATTTTGGTTTTCCACCACAACTGCATGATTAGTTGATGTGAACTAAACACCAGCATGACACTGTTCGCTCTAAAACATTTTGATTTCTCTGTTTGTTCTCAATGAGGAATTCTTTATTTCTTGGTATTAATCAGTGTGGATTTTCTCTGCTCTGTGATTTCAATGGAACTATCTTCCTAGGTTCATATAAAAACAGATTAGCGAATCAGTTGTTAATATTAATCTAAAATAATGTTAACAATAAATGTTCTTAGTTTGTCATATTCTCAATTACAGGTTGACTTAATAAAATAGATTTATCCCCCAAAACAAAACCGAGGTCCGACCCAAACAGTGTCCCAAAAACGGTTTAGGTTTAAACCGAACTGGGGACTTGGAGAACCGTTACACCCCTGGACAGTAGTGGTGTAGGTGTGTCAGTGTGTCAGTAGTGGTGTAGGTGTGTCAGTGCATCAGTAGTGGTGCAGGTCTGTCAGTTTGGGCCCATGCTAACCGTAGCAGCGGTGGCCGTGCCGGCAGGGGGGGCGTTGGCTGGGGCGACGCCAGGGGGGTGGGGGGCCGCTATGGAGGATGCAGCGGTGACGGCGGCGTTGGAGGAAGAGGAAGGAGGGGGAGCCTGCTGTAGCCGGCGCGCCCGCTGCCCCTCCCTCACCATCTGAATAATGGCGTCCGCTTCTGCCTCCAGCTGGCGCACCGCTGCCTGGATACTGCTGGCTGAACCCAGGCTGGACGAACCTACACGGAAGAACACAGAACATCCACTGACCCCCTGCACATACAGCAAACTGCGTTTAACCTCCTGCAGAAACTCAGGGCCCACACCCACCTGCACAGAATATCTACCTTTACGTGACAGATCGCTAAACACATTTACTTGTTAGCTTATTGCAGAAGAGAAAACCCACGTGCTTGTGATTGAGTTATTCCTGTGTCAGAGAGACCACAACAACACTGCACAAGAGGCAAGCTGTATGCACATAGAGCTTGAGAAACATCTGATGCATGAAGGTGGCTATGCAACTCTGCCTATGGGCTGAAACACAGTTTTTGTGTGTGTGTGTGTGTGTGTGTGTGTGTGTGTGTGTGTGCGTGTCAGTGTGTAGTGAGCACTCGTACCCAGCCTCCCGCTCTGCTTGGCCTTCTTGTTGGCGCGGCGAGTGTCCTCACGTAGCTGGATGATGACCTGCAGCACGCGCAGGAAGAACTTCTGCGTGGAAGTCTTGGAGGTCAGGGAGCTCATGGAGGGCAGCTGCAGCTCCCGGCCGCCCAGCGTGCGCTTCTGTGCCGCCACAATCACAACACTTTCCGCCCCGTCGAACCTGCGCCCCCGCCAGCACGCGAGAAGGACAAGAGGGGGGTTACAGTCACAGTAGCACAAGACCCGCTATGGGGCATTCTAAAGTATGGGATATTCTAAAGGGTGGGGATCTAGACCTGGTCTACGCTCACCTGCTGGTCATCTTGCCCTTAAGCCGTGCCGAGTGGGCGGGGTCATCGGGCGTGGCATCAGGGGAGTGTGCGTCAGCGTGGGCTCGTCTCTGTTGCTCCAGATTGTACTCCCTCAGTTCGGCCAGCAGGGTACCTGAGGGAACATTACATCATTTGGCAGAAGCAGGAGAATTAAGAGCTTTGAGCAGAAGGTAGAAAAAAGCAGAGCCTGAGACCAGAGTGTGACCAGAGTGTGACCGCAGAGAACAACCGCTCTGCGCGTGAGAATGACCGTTCCACGTAAGAGTGACCTCTCTGCATGACTGGTGTGTAAGAACTGACCTATCTGCTTGCAGAGGGTGTATCCGAGTTGCCGGGCGCCAGTGAGCAGCAGTCTCAGGACAGTGTCACGCGTGGGCGCGTCTCCACGGGACAGCTGCAGCAGGATGTTGGCTGCGTCCTCTAGACCCTCCTCTGAACACGAGTGTGATGTCAGCACCTGGGGGGCATTACACGGTAAACACGGAGGTCCGTGTCCATGTGATCTAACATGACTTATATACCCTTACCCTCCTTCTCTGGGTCTGGGTGCCCTGTATGAAAACTCTAAATGTCTGATCCTGGATCAGTGGGCATGTCGCTCACCTCCACAGAGAGCTGCAGCTGCTTCTCCGTGAGTCCCGTCGAGGCCAGTTTACCGTCACTGTCAGTACTGCACACTGACACCCGCTGTTTCACTACTGAGAGAGCAAGAGAGAGAGAGAGAAAGCTGAGGCACTGTACATGTCATACGGCATACATTTTTTCAATGTTCCCTCATCCTTGCTCTGACAAAAGGGAGTTATTCTCCTAAATATTTCTGCCATATCACCGCGGTATTCCACGCTCACAAGCCGGTGCGCACGCAGTGCTACATGCCCTGCGGTGCGTGGTGCTCACCAGCCAGCGTGGCTGTAGAGGTGGAGGTGGACCCGGGAGTGGTGGTGGAGGGGTGCGCTGGCGAGGGGGCAGTCCCAGAGGTGAGTCCCTGTGACGTGGCTGGGGCGGGGCCAGTGGAGACAGGGGCGGGTCCAGGCACGGACTGGGCGGCGGCGGCGGCAGCAGTGGGCAGGGCCGCGGGGTGGGGGGCGGAGACCTCGGTGGCCTTATTGTCGGGCAGGGCGATGGAGATCAGCGAGAGCAGGCGGAGCAGCTTCTCTGTCAGCAGGGAGCTCCGGCGGATCACGGGGTGGGACAGCATGTTCATCAGCTGCCCAAGCGGGGACGCCTCCAGGCTGCCCTGGGCCCCCTCCGCCTCCCCGGCGCCCCCCAGGGGCAGCGTCTTCATCGACGCCTTGCCCTTGCGGCTCACATTCATGTTGTCCAGTTTCACCAGGAGGTCCCAGAAGTCTGTGGACACGCCCAGGGACTGTGGGGTAAGCAAGCTGGGCACCATGCACGCCCCCAGGGGGCTATGGGTGGAGGAGGGGGCGGAGGAGGGGACGATGATCGTTTGGGACGAGGCGAGGGATCTGCCGCCTCCACTTCCTGTTAACGCTGTTTGCGCCGCCCCCAGGCGGGAGTCGAGTTCGGAGGAAGAGGGAAGGTCTTTACAGCGCTGCTGGGTGAAGTGGCTGGGGAAGACCTACAGACAGAGAGAGCAAGAGATACTGACACACACCGCAAACTCTGACTGTCTGTGTAACACAGCATATAAACACACTCTCTCTGCAAAATCCCTTGAGGCCTTTGCCACAAACTTATATGGTGCATACTAAATGACTTAACAAAATACACTTTCTTTCAGGTACAGTGAGGTATAAACATTGAAATAATTCCCACACACCTTAGCCAGCTGAATGAGGGTGTCGAGCACGTGGCGACAGACGACGGGAGCAGCCTGTGGGTGGATGTGCACGGTGGAGCCTCCTCCACCCACACAGCTTACCCCTCCTGCTCCCGCACCCCCTCCTGCCACAGCCGCGCCCCCGCCCGGCCCCCCCACCACGCACCCCGTGCTGGTCGAATGCCTGTCCGCGTGCTTCCGTCCTGCCGCCCGCTGGATCTGAAAGATGTTGGTCCGACAGCCCAGCGCCGCGTCCATGGAAACGGACAGCCAGGAGAGCTGGGTGGAGCTGCGGGACTCCACCCTGTTGAGCAGGTCCAGAGAGGAGGAGGAGGACGACGACAGGGACAGGGAGGAGGAGGAGGAGGAGGAGGAGGAGGAGGCGGCGGAGCCCTTGCCACCGGCCGCCCCCAGGGCCCTCTTGCCGCGGGAGTCGTCGGGACGGGGCGTCTCGATGCACAGCTCGCTCTCGCTGCTCCGCTGCAGGATGGACAGCAGGCTGCAGATGACCCAGCCGCGCGTCTGCGAGTGGTAGCACAGGTTCCTCAGGACACGGTGCAGCCGGCTGGTGTTCAGTCGTGGCTCATCCACAAACAGCAGCACCAGCAGGCAGGAAAGGGCCTCGTGGTCCAGCAGCAACCGGCCCCGCAGGCGCAGGAGGGAGTCCACACTGGAGCTGGAGGGCCTGAGGGGAGGGAGAGAGAAAGAGAGGAGGGGAGGGAGAATTAGTGAGATAGAGGGGAGGAGGGTGAAGAGAGAGAGAGAGAGAGAGAGAAGAGAGAGAGGATGGAGGGGTGGGGTGGTGACAGAGATGGGGGGTGGGGAGAGGGTGTGGAAGAGTGTGACAGAAAAAGGGGAAAGAAAAGGGGGAGACAGGGGAAAAGAACTGCAGGTTCATATGCAGGTAGTGAGCATACAGTAAGAAAACCTGTCATAAGTATTTTTGAACTGAACCCTATGTTTTGCGTTTCTCGGTGCAGCTGGAGCCTAAACGTTCATGCTTTTTCTGTACGTTGACCTTGAGGGCCGTATCATGGGCTCAAACCCCGCCCATCCTCACCTGCTGTGGTTGGCCCCGGCCCCCACAGGGAAGGGCCCGCCCCTCTGCACGGCGAGGCGGGTGTACTGCACACCCGGTTCCCGCCCAGGCGGTTGGTGAAGGCAGGCGAGCGCAGGATGGCGGACAGCGCTGAGGAGGAGCTGTGGCCGAAGAGGCGCTCGTGCATGAGCTGTCGCTGCCGGGCCTCCTGCTCGCGGCGCAGCGCAGCGGCCTCGGCGGCGATGTCGGGCGGCATCACTGCCAGCACGCTGTCCTCCATGTCCTCCAGCACGCTGCGCCGCAGCTCCGACGGCAGCGTCTGGATGAAGGTCACTGGGTCCAGGGGCTGGTCGCCCTGTGGGGGCTGCTGGGAGAGCTCCCTGCGCTGCTGCTCCGCACGCTGCTGGGCCAGGACCTGCACGCACACCGGGGAGTCACATGATCAAACTTCTCGCAAACCCCAACGGGAGGGGGGCACAAGACACGACCCTCGAGCGGTCATGATCCAATCCACAAATAAACAAATACCAGGAGCCTACAGTGTGGTGCAGAGCAACATTGGTACCTGTATGTGGCCACCCATTCCCTTCAACCAAACCTTTTCTCCACTCCCACTCCCACACTCCCTTTCTCCATCCTTCCCTCACTCACCTCCTCCTGAATGGCAGGGGGCAGGGCAGCCAGGAATTCAGGGCTGACCTCTGTGACCCCAGGCCCTCCTCCCAGAACTGGGGCAGCTGAGGGGGAGAGGGTGGGGGCAGCAGGGGGACGGGACGGAGGCCGAATGCCCAGCTGGTTCTGCAGAACCTCACGGCGGATGTCCTCTGGAAGAGCAGCCAGGAACGAGGGATCCACTCCCTCCGGAAGACTGATACCTGAGTGGAGAGAGCAACAGAGATGAGTTACACCTAAAACAGAAAGAGATCAAATAAGCAGAAAAATATTACAAATAATACTTCATTTAACAGTGGACCATTTCTGAGTGTTTTTGGTTTCCCCAGCCAATCACATTCTCACCTGCCAGAGGGTCCTCCTCCTCATTGCTGGTGGATGGGAGGGGCTCCTCCTGAATGGCCTGTGACTGGCTGTCTGTGCTGTCGTTCCGGGGCGTGGTCTCCCCAGGGGAAGACAGAGAGCTAGGGGAAAGGACAGATTAAAGTCAGATTCACAGTTCAATTTCCACATTTCATATTGACAGAGTAAAATATATTTAACATTGTTACTCCAATCGTGTTTGATAAAATGATTATCAAACACTATAGAACACTGCTACATCGAACATATTAAATTGCTTCATTATTAAAAACGGGAGTATTTCCCCTGACTGACCTGCCCTCTGCACCGGTCTGCCTGTCGACCTGCGCGCTGGCCCCGCCCCCAGGCAACTCCTGTGACACGTGACTGGCCTGGGCTGGGATGGGGGCGGGGTCTTCCTGAGTGGCAGAGGCAGGGCTGCTGGTATCCATGGGCGACCCCTCCAGCTGGGACACGCCAACTGCAAGGGGCTCTGAGCCCTCGCCTTGCTCGGGGCTGAGAGAGGCTGAGGGAGACAGAGTGAGCAGGAGAGGAGACGAGAGGACGAGAGGGGAGGGGGAGGGAGGGAGGGAGGGACAGTCACACAGACCGAGCGTAAACAAGGGACCCACTGAAATTGTCAATGTGAAAATGTGGCGACATCACTCCTGTGCATAAATAGCTGAATTTATATTTTAAAAGTGTCAGAATACCCGTTCTTAACGTCTGTCTGATTTTAAAGGACAGTCCTAAACGGTGAATCAGTCCTAGACCTAAAGTGGTAAATCAAGTAAAAGTTCAGAATCAGTGATTTCACTAACTACCCCAATTAAGGACTTCAGCTAATTAAGGCCAAAGTTAAGACTACAGTAGTCCACAGACTACACTTTTATCAGTGTCTGTCACTCTCAGTCCTGTCACTTATTCCTCTCTCTTGTCAGTCGCTCCCTTGCTCCTCCTCCTCCACTCTCTCACCAATAGTGGGTGCGGGGGACATTTCCATCTGTGATGCCTCTACTTCACAGTTTGGCCTATCAGGCGCTGACATCTCAGGGAGCCCCGTCCCCGCCAAGGCCACCAGGGAATCAGCGTGTGACTCGGCCACCAGCAGGTCCGTGATTGGCTGGTGCACCTGCTGACTGACAGCCGTCTCGAGGGAGACCAGGGCAGGTTGGTGAGGCGCGGCTGGGGTGGTGGGCGTGGCTTCTCCTGAAGGGGGCGCCGTGAGGAAGCCTTCGGACACGCGGGGAGGATCGAGGCACGACGCCACGCCACACTGACCCTGCTCACCTTCTGAGAGCAGCAGAGAGAGACAGCGCAAGAGGGAGTGTGAGAGAGCACGAGAGAGAGAGTGGAAGAGGGAGAGGGAGGAACACAGGAGAAGTGTGAAGATGCATTTTGTCACGTCAGCGTTAGTAGGACTTCCACAGAAAGGCAGAGTTAAAGGGAGAGGTGAAGACGCAATATTCCCCGGGACTGATGCTTTGAGACCACACTGCGGAAGGCAGTAAGTTGTATAGTTATCTCCAGTGGGGGGCGCTCTATCCCAGTCCCCAAGAACAACACAACTTACTACCTCACCACAGCATGGCCGCTGGGGTCCAGAGCTCCGCCTGCTGCTACGCTGGAGGCGAATACAGGAGAATAAGAGGCTGCTGAAGGGGGCTACAGAACAGTGAAAAGCATGTCTGCACACCATCTCACAACCACACAGCATTTCTTCATACGGGCCGACATATACACTTGAAGACTGCAGAAGAAGCGTGTCCAATCATCTTCAGTGACTGGCCCAATTTGGGTACATCACCAACAGTCAACCAATAAAACGATGCCTCTACCACATCCTGGACGGCCCCGGCCTGTTCAGTCATTGCGCGGTCACCGTGGGAAAGACAGTAGGCTGTATAGTTATCTCCCAGATCTGGTGTGATCCTAAAACTATACAAACTACTACCTCATCTCACAGCACGCAGTACATAACAGCAGTGCATCAACATTGACCTGATGAAGGCTTCCAGCTGAAAAACTGTTCTTTTATTGTATTATTTTTGAGCGGCTGAAATTATATCACACAGAGGGCAGAAGAAATGAGGAAACATTGAGAAATGAAGGCAGCACCGTACAGCACATTTACAGGGAAACCCTCCACAATATTAACATGGTCTCTGATAGAAATGTAAGATCCCGCCACTCCTACCAGCCGAGCTCTGCTCTGGTCCGTTGACTGCTCTCAGCTCTGAACCCTGTGGAGAGAATCAGACATTAATACAGAAACGCTTTTCCTTCAATTCCAAACAGTCACACACATTTCCCTCTCCAACCTTTCCCTCTGTCAACCAGAACAGCTCTTCTTCAATATCACATTCCTCCTCCTCCCCACTGATTCAGATGCCTCATCCTCCCTTTCTCACCTCCTGCCACCTGTCTCCTCCTCCTCCCTTTCTCACCTGCAGGCTCTCCTCTCCTCGGTCGCTGCTCTTCTCATTCTGTTTGGTCTCCTCCTCCTCCACAAGCTGACGCCTCCTCTTCTCACGCCGCTCCTCCAGCTCCTCGTCTCGCAGGCTCTCCAGGTGCTGAAGGATGGGCACTTTCACCACTGAGGGAAAGAGAGTAGAGTGTGTGAGAGAGAGTGTGTGTGTGTGTGTGAGAGAGAGTGCGAGAGAGAGAGAGCGAGAGAGAGTGCGAGAGAGAGAGAGCGAGAGAGCGAGAGAGTGCGAGAGAGAGAGAGAGAGAGTGCGAGAGAGTGCGAGAGAGTGCGAGAGAGAGTGCGAGAGAGTGCGAGAGAGAGAGTGCGAGAGAGAGCGAGAGAGAGAGTGCGAGAGAGAGAGTGCGAGAGAGAGTGCGAGAGAGAGTGCGAGAGAGAGAGAGAGAGTGCGAGAGAGTGCGAGAGAGAGAGAGAGAGAAGAGAGAGAGAGAGAGAGAGAGAGAGAGTGAGAGAGAGAGTGCGAGAGAGAGAGAGTGCGAGAGAGAGAGTGCGAGAGAGAGTGCGAGAGAGAGAGTGCGAGAGAGAGTGCGAGAGAGAGAGAGTGCGAGAGAGAGAGAGAGAGAGAGTGCGAGAGAGAGTGCGAGAGAGAGTGCGAGAGAGAGAGTGCGAGAGAGAGAGAGAGTGCGAGAGAGAGAGAGTGAGAGAGAGAGAGAGAGAGAGAGAGAGAGAGAGAGAGAGAGTGCAGAGAGAGAGAGAGTGAGAGAGAGAGAGAGAGAGAGAGAGAGAGAGAGAGAGAGAGAGAGAGAGAGAGAGAGAGAGAGAGAGAGAGAGAGAGAGAGAGAGAGAGAGAGAGAGAGAGAGAGAGAGAGAGAGAGAGAGAGAGAGAGAGAGAGAGAAGAAGGTGTCATAGTGCATTGTGGGATTATGATGGAGATGCTGGGCTACCTGCCACGCAGTCATGCATGCTCTCAGCGTCCAGCACTTTACATTCGTCAGTCCATCTGGTCAGGGCTGTGGGGATGCTGGACAGAGTTCCTGAGAGGAGCACAAACACACGGTCACGTGTCCACAGAGGGTCGCATAGACAGAGCTGCACTGTGTAACCATGACAAAAGCACAACAAGCCACACTCACCGGCCTGGCCCCCTGTGCTGCTCTGCTCCTGGAAGAAGTCGTCCAGCAGCTCATCGTCGGAGCGGGCAATAATGTGGACGTCCTCGTTGCCGACCAGCAGGCGGGCGCGGCCGCGAGACTGCAGGGGGAGGGAGCTGGAGAGCTGCAGGATGTCTGCCGCTGCGCTGGGACCGAGCAGCCTGAGGGGGCAACAGAGAATATTCCAGAAACACCACACCGGTCTCGTATTCTTTGATGTCACATGACGTCACATGGATACGCCACTACGTGAGGTCTTAACGTAAGGGCCTGTAAATTAGTCAATGGTGCAGCTCAACTGTGAAGTTTGGGCTGTTTTCAGAGGAGAAAAGAAAATTCTGCATCTAACAGGGGTCTCCTGGCAATTATTATTATATATTTTTTTTTTTCAGAATAGCGTATATGCAATATATTTATACTCTGAATTACCATTTGGCTTCAGATTAGAAATGTAGTATACTGGAAGTGACCAGTGTGTCGGATAAGTCATGTGGATGAAAGCTATGAATATAACCAAACACCATGCTACTGCTGTCTTTTGGGTGTTTTCTAACAATACAATGCACGTTTTACAAAAGAAATTGTTTCAATTGGTGTACTGTGAAGCAGCTGGCTATTGCTTCTCTTGGTCTCAAATCATTTTTCTAGATGCTGTTGGTGGTAAGCCCATGTTCAACTTTGATGACTGGCAGAATGTTGACTCGAGCTGAGCTGCTTTTTTTAAACAATCCTTGAGGGTATAATTGTGCACACACTTGTGTTGTTGATTAGGGTTGCACTGATGTATCGGTGGACTATCGGTATCCGATCAAATTTAATTTACCGATGACAGTGGCCGATAATTATCCATCAGTCTAAATGGTCTGGTCTAAATGTTCAAACCTGAATGGAACAACAGCATCTTTTATTTACAGGTTAAACTGACTGAAACCACGCCTAATTTACTCCTCTGACGATGCTGCGATTGACTAGCTATCACGAGCACTCTGGCACTCCACGCAGTCTTGCACAAGAGGCACGCTGGAGCTGGGCGATATGGCCAAAAACAATTAACATGATATGTTGACCAAATACTTTGATGTTTTTTTAATTTGAATAATTTTGCTTCAATTAAATGTTATATTTCTCACTTTATAACAAGCCAAAAGTAACCCCACGCACCTGACTAACAGCCTTTCTTAGGGACTAAACTCTGTGTGTTGGCTGGAAAAAGGCCAAAAGGAATGCACAAACTATTCTCCTCTAGGCAACAATGTTATAGCCTAACTGCAATCATCAACGTTTGTAAATTTGCTACGGGTGATCATTGAAATTACAATAACGGTGTAAAATTTGGTTATTTGCGTGCGGTGCTGTTTTTTTTGACATTGTCAAGCAAAGAAAATGTCAGCTGTGTGGGCCTATTGCAAGGTGTCGGAGAAAGACAACCGATTTGCATTGTAACAAATGCTCCAGTGAGATTTCAAAATATATATATTTTTTGCCAGGGCACAAATAGGACAATAAATAACAAATAATCCGTATCGACCGATTGTGTTATTTGAATTATCGGTATCGGCCCAGAATTTTCATATCGGTGCATCCCTATTGTGGATCTAATCACTTCTGAGGATGACAGCTTGAGGATAAGGGACGAAACACTGGTCACACACCTCTTACGTCACAGGGTCAGGAATTTCTCCCCTTCCCACCCCCCACACACAGGAAGGGAAAAAGAGTAGTGGAGCCCTACCTCTGTAGAATCAGAGGGGGATTGGGTTGCCGGTTGCCGGGGTAATGAACGTGGATGGTGTGGCCGGTGTTGGCGGTCAGCTGGCGGAGTGTGCGCTGGCTCCGCCCCATCCCCTGCGCCAGACGACCACTGGCTCCGCCCCCTCCCAGTGTCAGGGAGCTGTGGTCTGCGTGGCGAACCATCAAGGGGTGTGAGCTGGGGATGTTCCCTGGGGAGGGAGGGATATCCGCTGGGAGAGGAACCCAACACAGAGACACGTTAACAACCGATAGTACAGACACCGCAACACACTGAACGAGAACAGAGTGGGTGCATTAAACACCCACCCACCCACCCACAAGTGTTTGGTTGGAATGTGAGAAGTATTTATAAATCTGCACTCCAGCACATCCAACTACAATGGCGCCAGCAGGTGGGGCTGAGTCTTGGGGGTGGTCATGGGCCAGGGCAGAGGCGGGGAGGAGCAGAGGTGTGGGGGTGCACATAAGGAATGACCGGTCACCTGTGGTGGAAAACATGTTGTCGAACTCGATGATGAGGTCGTCGTCCCTGTCAAACCTCTCGAAGCGGATGTGTGGGGCGGCATTGATGTCGGGGTAATCTTCATCCAGTTCCATCTCTGAGCCTTCGTCGTCATCATCCTCATCCCCCTCTTCATCATCCTGAAAGCAGAGCGAGTGGAGAGGCTGAGAATGAGGTAAAAAAGCAAAGCTCCAATAAATATGTGGAGAGATGTGGCCTGATGCAGTGGAAGATTGCCCTTATGTATCAATGTGAATCCTGTGATGTTGCTTTTGCATCGTGTTTTGACTAAAAGTGGCTGTGGGCTTACAGTGCATCTGGAAAGCATTCATATCGCTTCACTTTTTCCACATTTTGTTATGTTACAGCCTTATTCCAAAATGGATTAAATTCTTTTTTCCCCTCAAAATTCTACACACAATACCCCATAATGACAGTGTCATTATGTGCATATGTATTCACATCCTTTACTCAATACTTTGTTGAAGCACCTTTGGCAGCAATTACAGCCTGAAGTCTTCTTGAGTATGATGCTACAAGCTTGGCACACCTATTTTTGGGCAGTTTCTCTCATTCTTCTTTGCAGATCCTCTCAAGCTCCATCAGGTTGGATGGGGAGTGTTGGTGCACAGCAATTTTCAGGTCTTTCCAGAGATGTTCAATCGGGTTCAAGTCTGGGCTCAGTCTTGGCTCTGGCTGGGCCACTCAAGGACATTCAGACTTGTCCCGAAGCCACTCCTTTGTTATCTTGGCTGTGTGCTTAGGGTCGTTGTCCTGTTGGAAGGTGAACCTTCGCCCCAGTCTGAGGTCCAGAGCACTCTGGAGCAGATTTTCATCAAGGATCTCTCTGTACATTGCTGCATTCATCTTTCCCTTGATCCTGACTAGTCTCCCAGTTCCTGCTGTTGAAAAACATCCCCACAGCATGATGATGCCACCACCATGCTTGTCCTTCTGGAAGGTTCTCCCATCTCCACAGAGGAATGCTGGAGCTCTGTCAGAGTGACCATCGGGTTCTTGGCCACCTCCCTGACCAAGGCCCTTCTCCCCCGATTGCTCAGTTTGGCTGGGCGGCCAGCTCTAGGAAGAGTCCTGGTGGTTCCAAACTTCTTCCATTTACGAATGATGGAGACCACTGTGCTTGTTGGGACCTTCAATGCTGCAGAAATCTTTCTGTACCCTTCCCCAGATCTGTGCCTCGATACAATCCTGTCTCTGAGGCCTACAGACAATTCCTTTGACTTCATGGCTTGGTTTGTGCTCTGACATGCACTGTCAACTGTGGGACCTTATATAAACAGGTGTGTGCCTTTCCAAATCATGTCCAATCAATTGAATTTACCACAGGTGGACTCCATCTCAAGGATGATCAGTGGAAACAGGATGCACCTGAGCTCAATTTTGTGTGTCATAGCAAACGGAGTGAATACTTACGGAGTGATATTTTATTTGTTTATTTTTAATACATTTGCAAAAATGTCAAAAAAACTTTTTTCACTTTGTCATTATGGGGTATTGTGTGTAGAACTTTGAGGGGAAAAGGCTGTAACAAAATGTGGAAAAAGTGAAGCGATATGAATACTTTCCGGATGCACTGTATATCCGAACAAAATTCTTCAGCTTGACCCTGATTCAATTTTGTGTTCAGTTTCCCTGTACTGTATGTTCTTGTGTCATTCAATGCATCTGTTAATTCGTGCCTTCTGGACCAGAGAGAAAATGAATGCATATATAAACACATCATCATTTAAAACATAAGAATGTGACCTGGGCTTCGTCCATGCCCTGCTCTCTGGCCCCAATCCCATCAAACTAACCTGATCATCTTCCTCCTCTTCTTCCTCCTCCTCCTCCTCATCCTGGCTGTCTTCATCCTCATTGCTGCCGCTGGAGTCTTCCTCCTGAGTGTGCTCCTCATCCTCCGGCTCCAGGATGTTCATGGAATCTGAGAGAAAGAAAGAGAAAGGGAGAGACCGACATTGATAGTCCACTAAATTGCCACCTGAACCAAAAAGATACTATACACTTGCAGAGAATCTACTCTATCAGAGATACAAAGCAGAGGCAGACCGTGACCTAGAGCACATTCACAGAAAAACACATCGTTACCACAAAACAATGCCAAGTCCAGTATCTCAGGAGTGTTTATACAATACAATCATTTAGCAGACAATTTTATCCAAAGCGACATACAAAAGAAAGTGCATTGAGCTAGAGTAAATTAACCACCACTTCATGCTATAATGTCTAAGCACATCATTTGTCAAGTATGCCACAAACAACAGAAGTGCTCATTTGTAGATAGTGTTTGCAGAGTACACTTAAAAAAAAAAGTTTGGGCTGTTTTTGTAATTGCAGGTGTTAAGTGCAGTGTTAGGGAGTTACGTTTCTGGCAACTTTCCACAGGAACATTCCCTTTTGGCAATCAAGAAAAGCATATAATAATAATATATACCATTTAGCAGACGCTTTTAGACAGTTGGACAAGACATGTCATCGTAATGTAGGTAAATTGTTAATGGTATAAGAGTGATATAGATGAGAAATGTTACTGAATAGATTGTTGATCATCCAATGTACTATCTATGCTTTCTGCTAATATTGTAGCTAAACAAGCATTTATTCATTGTTCAAAGACTAGTTGGCTGGCTAGCATGTCCCACTAATTGAACGTTACAACTTGCAAGTTCAAAAGAATCCCATTCAATTCCCATGGAAAGTTTCCATTTGACAGGAAATTCCCCAAATTCTGCAACCCTAGTTGGGACATTTGTATGTTTGGGAGTGTGGGGGAGTTACCTTCTCTGTTCGCCTGCAGAGTGGATGCCTGGCTTAAGTTGATTGACGGGGCCTCGTCCATCAGCACGTCCTCCTGCGATTCGTCCTCACCGCTGCGACCAACTGAGTGGCAGGACAAAATAAATCAGAGCCTGCCCTCAAACTCATCTAAAACAGCAAATCAGAGCCTGCCTTTAACCCATCTCGCTGGACAGAATCTGCCCTTTCTTACCGATGATGGTGCTGTTTACGGTGCCCGCGTCTCTCTCAAGCAGCTCGTCGATGAGGTCCACCAGCTCATTCTCAACCTGTCAAACCCAGTTTCAGTGTGCCATAAATACTGATGTTGTGTATCAGGTGAGTGCGTTTGTGTGTGTGTATGTGTGTATCAGGGGAGTGCGTTCGTGTGTGTGTGTGTGTGTGTGTGTGTGTATGAGGTGCCTGTAAGCCAGATATCTGTGCATGAGTGTGTGAGTATCAGGTGAGTGCGTTTGTGTGTGTGTGTGTGTGTGTGTGTGTGTGTGTGTGCATGAGCGTGTGAGTACCTGCATCTCCTGTGTGCCCAGGACCTCTGGACGACCGGCGATGACCACGCTGTCCCCTTCAGTCTCCCCGTCCATTAGGTCACTGTCGGGCCCTTGGACGGGGCCAGAACCCTCCACTGGCTCCGCCTCCCCAGAGTCGCTGGGGTCCTGGGCGTTGCTGGTGCTGTCACGGGCAGCTCCCGCTGTGTCGTGCTCCGCCTTGCTCTTGCTGGAACCGCCCTTCCCGCCGAACAGGCTGCTGGGCTGGTTAACGATGCGAGACAGTGTCTCCAGTGGCTTCAGCGCTGCGTTCACAGTGTTCGCCATGTTGGGGCTGCCACAGAAGGGGGGAGGGAAACGCGTGTGTGTGAGTACCTGGACAGGTTGAGGTTGTGCAGTGTGTGTGTGTGTGTGTGAGTACCTGGACAGGTTGAGGATGTGCAGTGTGTGTGTGTGCGTGCGTACCTGGACAGGTCAAGGCTGTGCGGGACTCTGGCGAGGTCGTTGACCAGGCCCTTCTTGAGAAAGAGGCGTATGATGTTGTTCATGCCGTTGTGTTGTGTCTTGGCAGCGGCTGTGCTGTAGAAGCTGGAGGTGGAGGGACAGGACTCCATGATGGTGCTGATGATGCACATCACTGCCTGCAGCCTGCAAAGAGAGAGAACAATACAGCTCTGACTTAGACACACACACACAAACCACACACACAAACACAAACCGTGAACACACACACACACACACACACACACACACACACACACACACACACACACACCAGTGCTGGTGTCCTTACCGCGCATGTTTCTCGGTGCTCTCGGTCATGGCCAGTGCACGGCTCAGCGCCGCCTTCACCTCATTCACCAGGGCCACCTGGGCATCAGTCCCTGTGCCGGCAGCTGCAAGGCTGGCCAGGAAGAGCCGTGCCAGGGCCGGAGTGTCCTTATCCTCCGAGCTCTGGGTGTGAGGCAGCAGGTGGTCCAGCACAAAGGCCAGAACACTGCAGTCCTGGGTGTGATCATACAAGAGAGACAATCAACACAACATGCCTCCGAGACAGAGGAACAGGCACACAATTCCACACAGAACACAAGACGCTACAGGACCTACAGAGACATCACTTTCCTTAACAGAGAGGAGAGGGGGAGAGAATGAAATCGAGAGAGGAGAGAAAGACCTGAACAGAGAGGGTAGTGAGAGGCACGGATGCACACACACCTCCTTGATGAGCTCAGACTGGCCGGCAGTGTAGCAGTAGGAGGCGATGAGGGTGGCGATGCCCACGTAGGAGCGCACCAGCTCGGCCAGCAGCCGCAGGATGGTGGAGGTGGGCATCAGGGGTTTGCTGGCTTTGGCTTTGGCCCCCCGGCCATCCTCTGAGCCCGCCCCCTTCTCCCCCTCCCGATCCTTCTTCCCCTCCCGATTCTCCTCTGGGGTTGAGGCTGACGAGAGAGAACACGTACAGTGAGTACCAATGTAGTGTAAACAGTAAGAGCAGCTGTGTTGTACAGTAAACGGTAAGAGCAGCGGTGTTGTGTTGCAGCGGTGTAAAGTGGTAAGAGTTCAGCGGTGTTGTAGCGTGTGAACAGTAAGAACAGCGTGTTACGGTGAACGGTACGGTGACGGTGGCGGTAAGAGCAGCAGTGTTTCAGTAAACAGTAAGACGGTGAGCGGTAAGAGCAGCGGTGTTCTACGGTGAACGGTAAGAGCAGCGGTGTTCTGTACGGTGAACGGTAAGAGCAGCGGTGTTCTACGGTGAACGGTAAGAGCAGCGTTCTACGTGTGTTCTACGGTGACGGTGAACGGTAAAGAGTTCAGCGGTAAGAGCAGCGGTTGTTATGCGGTGAACGGTGAACGGTAAGAGCAGCGGTGTTCTACGGTGAACGGTAAGAGCAGCGGTGTTCTACGGTGAACGGTAAGAGCAGCGGTGTTGTACCTTCTCCCTGTGGGGTGCCGGACTGAGAGGACTCGGCAGCACTTCCATCTGCAGCAAACACTTGAGACTGAGAGAGAGAGAGAGAGAGAGAGAGAGAGAGAGAGAGAGAGAGAGAGAGAAAGGTCACCACCTGTCAATCTCTCTCACATACACTCCAACACGGCCAAACACATGCAGTCACTCACGTTGATGTTGAAGGCGGTCTGTGAGTCGAAGTCGCTGCCCTGTCGTGTCAGCCTGTACTGCTGGTAAACATCGTCTCCCACATCCTGCAGGATCTGGCAGAGATCTGGAGCTCCGGAGGCCGTCACCGCCCGAGGCTCCCCTCGCTCCGCTTAGGGAAGGGGGGGGGGGAGAGTTAGTGCACCTTCTCACTCACACATTTTCACACACCCACTCGCACGCACGGGCGCGGGTGCACACACACAGTACTATGTTTGTGTTCTCACCCTCCTCGGGGGCGTGGTAAGCGGCCAGCGCATTCAGCATGTCGTAGATGACCTCTTTGATGGGGTCAGGAATGGGGGGCAGGGGGCACAGCTTGAGGGGCGTGGTCTTCACCAGCTGTACCGCGTTCGGACCCTTGATCCGCAGGTTCTCAAATTCATCATCTGAGGCTGGTGAGAAGAGAGGGAGAGAGGGGGAGAAGAGAGGGAGGAGTGGAGGGAGAGAGAGAGGGAGAAAGAGTAGAGAGAAGGAAATCAGTGTACTGGATCAGGCTGCGCACCTGTGAGCTGTTAAACCAAGTTCACCTGGTTTCATGCTCTGTGTGCTTTCGCGTTGAGTGTGTCTACAACACTCAACAGAGTAGAGGGTGGAATGCATGAATCGGCAATTAGCGCAGTGCATAACTGAGGAAGCAGTAAAAGTAGTAAAAAAACTGCCATGTGACGGTCTCCGTGGAAACGTGAAGATGCATCAAGAGGTGGCAGTGCCTTCACAGCTCGCATCTCTTTTTAAAAGAGAATATGAGAAAACAAAATGATCCATCGTTTCGCTGAAGAGAAACAGAAACAGCCCGACAGTAAAGCACCTGGATGAACCCTACCATCAGTACAGTGGACTAATCACTGACTCCGGTACGTGCGTCTGGGCCGGTTCTGCCCGGTTACAAATTCTGGGTGGTGCCAAGCGAGCACTTAAATGTGAGATTTATCCTCGCAAAAAGCATACTTTACCCTTTACACACTCTACTCTTCTCAATTCACCCTTCTGGTTCTCGTCACTCAGTGCTCATGGTTTTTAGTAGTGTGTGCAGTGCTGAATTAAGAGATGTGCAGTGTTGAAGTTAGGGTGTGCAGTGGCGAGTGGGCCTCTCTCTCACCGGTGCCGGTGCCTCTCGGCGCGGGCAGGGCGATACGGACGCAGCTGTTGGCGGTGTCGGTGAAACACTCCGGGTTGCGGCAGGCGGCAGGGCCCAGAACACGCAAAATGTAGTTAATCTCCCGTGAGCCCAGACTGCCTGAAACCACGCCAGAAGTGGTGCTGCCCGCCCCACTGGTTACTGCTGACCGGACCACCTGAGAGGGACAGAACACAATCACAGAACCACAACATCAGGAGAACCACACAAACACCTGCAACCTTCTGCTTACAAGGCCAGATCCAAGAGTGCTACAGGTTTAGAGAGGGGGACAGAGACAGAGGAGTGTGGGTAGAGGATAGGATAGAGGGATGGAGAAAGGAGTGTGGGTAGAGGATAGGATAGAGGGATGGAGAGGAGTGTTGGTAGAGGATAGGATAGAGGGATGGAGAGAGGAGTGTGGGTAGAGGATAGGATAGAGGGATGGAGAGAGGAGTGTAGGTAGAGGATAGGATAGAGGGATGGAGAGAGGAGTGTGGGTAGAGGATAGGATAGAGGGACAGAGGGAGGAGTGTGGGAAGAGGATAAGACAGAGAGATGGAGACAGAGGGAGGAGTGTAGGTAGAGGATAGGATAGAGGGACAGAGGGAGGAGTGTGGGAAGAGGATAAGACAGAGAGATGGAGACAGAGGGAGGAGTGTGGGTAGAGGATAGGATAGAGGGATGGAGACAGTGGAGGAGTGTAGGTAGAGAATAGGATAGAGAGACAGAGGGAGGAGTGTAGGTAGAGGATAGGATAGAGGGACAGAGGGAGGAGTGTGGGAAGAGGATAGGACAGAGAGATGGAGACAGAGGGAGGAGTGTGGGTAGAGGATAGGATAGAGAGATGGAGACAGAGGGAGGAGTGTGGGTAGAGGATAGGATAGAGGGATGGAGACAGTGGAGGAGTGTAGGTAGAGAATAGGATAGAGAGACAGAGGGAGGAGTGCGGGTACCTTCTCCATAGTGTGGCGCAGGGTGGCGGGGTCCTCGATGATGTGGCGGAACAGCAGCGTGACGAGCGGGGTGAAGCCATTGAAGCCGGAGCTCTGGGTGAGGCCCAGGATCATGCGCGTACTCTTGAGCTCGGCGAACATCATGGCGTAGTGGTGCGTGCGCGTGAGCCGCAGGCACAGCCGCAGCGTGGCGTGTAAGCGTGTCCGGGTCCACGGGCACGCTGATCATGCTGACGCACGCCCGAATCAAGACCGTGGTCATCTCGCCCGACAGGCCCTGGATCACCGCCCCTCCGCTCTGACCCACGTCCAGCGCCGGCACATCCATGGCGGGGCGCGGGGGCGGGGTCGAGGGGTCCTGCCCATCTTTGGGAGTGTTCATCTCCACGGCGACAGAGGCCGAATCTAAACACAGAGGTGTTGGAAACAAGATGTTTACAATTTAAAGGGATCTTTATGAAACGAAAGTGAAAGCATGAAAGGAGAAGGGAAGGAGGATAAGAGGATGGAGGAGGGAACAGGTGAGAAAAGGCAAGAGGGAGTGGCGGGTACTTGCATTTTATTTTCAACCATCATTCATCAGAACAATTATGTTACATCAGACGAATGCAAATCACTTCCCGTCTGTGAACAAGTCTTACTGGCCAGATAAGCTCAGGATGTTAACGGTCACTCTGTGTGTGTGTGTGTGTGTGTACGCATGCGTGGGTGCATGTGCTCACCTGCATCACCCTGCGTCTCCTCCTCCTTTCCTCGCTCCCGCTCTCCTTCCTCTGCCTCTCTCTCCATGTCGTTCACACTGCCGTTCTTGGAGGGTTTGGGAGTACGAGGAACTCTCTGCACGGTCAGCATCACCGGCCTACGGTTACCGGTCTCCTCATTCACCTGAAAGAGGAAGAGAAGGAGATAAGGGAAGAATAGTGCATTCTACTAGTACAGTGCAGTGCATTACCTGCACCATGGTGAACAGAGCGCTGTAAAGTTACAGGTAGTGTTTTACTACCTGCACCATGGTGAACAGAGCGCTGTGAAAAAGTTACAGGTAGCGTTTTACTACCTGCACCATGGTGAACAGAGCGCTGTAAAGTTACAGGTAGTCGTTTTACTACCTGCACCATGGTGAACAGAGCGCTGTAAAGTTACAGGTACGGTGCGTTACCTGCACCATGGTGTTGAACTGGACAGTGTATCTCCGGCGTCCAGCAGTGAAGCGCACGCTGCTTTCCCCAGCTCTCCAGGCCGAATCAATGGTGCTATTGTTGCTGGCACTGTAGCTACACCAGCGGCCAGACCGGTCATCAAACCAGCGCCAATTATTGCCATTCGGCTGCAGGTACTAGAGGAGAGGCAGAGAGGGAGAGCAAGAGAAGAATAAGAAGAATGGGGCAGGACATGTTTTCACCGTCTTCAAGGCTAACTGCTGGAGAGCAGAGCTGGAATGTACAACAGCACACAGTGAGCCCTGAGGAGCAGGGTGGGAGCATTGCTCCAACAGCTTTCACACAAACTGCACCTCCTTTCAAACAGACAATCCTACCTTGTTCATCTGGGCTCTGCGTTTGGAAGAGACCGCAGTCTTCTCATAGAAGTCAATGAGCAGAAGCACTGGTGTCATCCATCTACAGAGAGAGGGAGTATGATGGATGGGGGACGTGCTGGTTTCACCGATAATGTTCATGTCTGTTCTCACTGCTTGTGAGTAGGGCACAAGGTGTAGGGGCAGCTATACAGGTTATAGGGCATAAGGCCATTGCGGTGAGTATAGTGTGTAGGTTGTAGGGTCTAGGTCAGGGGTGGGAAAATGCGTTCCTGGAGGGCCGGCATGCATGCAGGTTTTTTTAATCGATTATCCCGGCTCAATTCGCGAATGAGTTGTGTACGCCAATGCCAATTCTCCAATTGATTAGACTTTAGTGTTCGTTCACAAGCTCCAATAAATTTGGCCAAAATGTCAAACTACACAAATTATTTTTAAAAAGTGCCATTTAAATAATAAGTACCGGACGTCACATCCAGAAAAATACGGCCCTCTTTGCCCATCCTTGGTCTAGCTTACAGGACAGGGGTGTCAGACTGGAGGGCTGCAGCGTCTGCTAGTTTGTGTTTCAGCACTTGTGCTCCAGTGCTTCATACAAGTCATCTAAATTGGCTGCTGATGAAAAGACAACTCTGGGGACACTGCGGTTCTCCGAGGCTTAAGTTTCCCACCAGTTACAGGACCTAGGGCCATTTCATAGGGTGTGCGACATCAATGTAGGGCTATGGAGTAGGGCACAGGCTGTAGAGTGCAGGCCCACTGTGTTGGGTGCAGTCTGTAGGGCAGGGATGCTCAACCCAGGTCCTGCAAGGGCGCAGGGTGCGCTGGCTTTTGATTTTACTCAACACTTAATTTACCAAGTAAAACAGTTGATTACACAGTTAACTCACCTCGCCTGGAGTTGATGACCCTTGCTGTAGGACGTAGTATGTAGGGTGTAGGGTATATTATGTAGTGTGGAGGGTGTAGGGCACAGGTACTTAACTCACGACTGAGGGCCATAGTGGCTGCAGGTATTTGTTGACAACACCCAACGTTACTGATTAATATACCCCCTTGGTTATCTTCAACTGGTATCACGTGGTTCAGTTGATTGGTTCGAGCGAATGCCTGCAGCCATTTTGGCACATAGGTCCGAAATGACGGGAGTTGAGTCTAGGGCGCAGTGACTCACTTGGGCGTCTGAATGTCCTTCTGTTCCTTGGCAGCCTGCAGCGTGGGCTGCACCACCTCCAGCAGTTTAATCAGCACATTGAGAATCTCACTGCTCTCCACAATCCGGGCACACGACAGCTTCAGCTCCTGCACAACAGCAGCAATCAGCACACCCTGTGTTTGACAGTCTGTGTGTGTGTGTGTGTGTGTGTGTGTGTGTGTGTGTGTGTGTGTGTTTGCATGTGGGTATGTATGCCTGTGTGTGTCTTCGCATGTGTATGTTTGCGTGTGCATGTGAGTGTGTATCTATGAGAGCATGCATGTGCGTTGGTGTGCGTCTGTGCAAGTACCTCAAACAGCAGGGTGAGCAGCAGGATGCGTGTGGCCAGGTTCGAGGCCTGGGGGAGAGTGACCATCTGACTGGTCCACTCTGACACGGTCTTTGTGTCACTGGTGGTCAAAGGCACAGCCGCTTTGATCAGGACATCCGCCGCCTCCCACACCTGCAGAAGAGGATGAGGAAGAAGGGGGACGAGAGGGAGGGAGAGAGAGAACGTTAGTGAGTGAGAGTGAGGGAGACATGGCAGACCGGACACCCAGAGCATGCTCAGAGCGCTGCGGGTGTCTCAGGTGTGCTGGTTACCTGGTTGACGACCTGTCGGAGGATGAGATCGCGGTACTCTGGGCCGCTCCTCTTGATGGCGGTCATGAGCAGGTCACAGACACGGTACACCGTGTCGGGCAGCTCGTCCAGCAGATGGAAGCAGCCGGGCAGCATGGTATCCGTGAAAGCGTGCAGCTCCGCAGAGTCCAGAGGCTCCGCCTCCAGGAAGCGCTCCAGACACCGAGCCTCCTCCTCCTCCGCCCGCTCCCGCGCCCGGCGCTCCTCCTCCTCACGTCTCCGAGCCGCCTCCTGCAAGAGAAAAGCAGCAGAATGAGGCTCAGCTGATACAGGCACATGGAACTAATGGGGACATTTATTTGGTACTGCTGTTTGCCAGGTACTCTTGTAGTGTTGTACGTATTTGAGAGCACTGTGTGTGTGTGTGTGTGTGTGTGTGTGTGTGTGTGTGTGTGTGTGGTGTATACCTCCGGTGAGTCAGAGCGCTGCTCCATGCTGACTTCCTGTCCCAAAGACATGGCGATTGCTCGCATCATCTGGTCCTCTTCAGACATGGTGAGATCCTACAAGACACATGCAATAAGAACACACAGTACACAATCAATATGCAATCACTGCACAACAACGGCAA
Source organism: Aldrovandia affinis (assembly GCA_029706075.1). Classification (NCBI taxonomy): domain Eukaryota; kingdom Metazoa; phylum Chordata; class Actinopteri; order Notacanthiformes; family Halosauridae; genus Aldrovandia; species Aldrovandia affinis. The sequence goes on from JAINUG010000101.1 coordinate 367,678, forward strand.
TGTACCTATGTGCATATGTGTGCATTTCTGTGTGCGTGCACGCAACACCCTATTTCAGTTGACAGCAATGACAACCTTAACACCGACCGACCTTTCTGACTGAGTGGCATGGGGGGTGTTTGAGCATTTTACATCAGCCAGAGATCCAACACTCTACAATATGGCTTTGGTTTCAAGGTTGGCAGATTGGCAGGTAGCATGACTTAAGCGGTCAATCTCTTGGCATTAAAGAGAGAAGTGAGGGTGTGCGCGTGGTCTCCAGGCTCACCCGGGCTACACCGCTCAGCATCGGAGGGGGATGGGTCAGCAGATACTCTGTGGCCTGCTCCATGGTGCTGGTGTTAAGGAGGGCCTCCATGGCATGCTCTCGGGAGAAACCCATGTCCATCAACTGTTGGAGAGACAGAAGCAGGAGCTGTCAGTGGGGAAACAGGAAGTGGCATCGATGAACAGACAGCGGAACAGGAAACGGCAGGGCAGAAGGAGGAATGGCAGGGGAGGAAGGGGAAGAAAAACACCACGGGTGACACTTTTTGGAATGGCTAGGTCCGAAGCGAGCAATTCCCTCTCTCATGAGCCCACTTTGCATATTCTCTCACACTCCTCAGCAAACTGTTCAAGTCGGCATGCTTCTCTCACACTCAAGACACTCGTACAAATCCAGCTGCCAGGGACGACAGCAAGGCGCTACCTGTCCTGAAGCATACCCTTTACCTGTGTGAGCTGCTGCTGGTTGACCTGGGGCTCTCTCCTGGGGGTGGGGGCGGTCCCCTCCTCAGCGATTCCCGGCCCCACTGGGGCTCCCGTAGCCGTACTGGCCCCCGGGGTTCCTGCTGCTCCTGCTGCAGGGGGGGCGCTGGAGCCTCCAGTCCCCGCCGCGGCGCTCTCCTCCTCGGGCCGCGGCCCGCCCTCCCGCTCCTTGGCCAGTCGCTCTCGGATGGTGGGCTCCCCCCGCAGGATGTGGCAGAGAATGGCGAGCATGGACTCCGCCATGCGGCCGCCATACACCTTCAGCGGCCTCCTGTTCCACAGACTGCGGATACAGCTGAAGGCCGCCTGGGGAAGAGGAGAGCAATTTCACACGGAGTGCACAGAACAATATGCATAAAACATAAATACACAGACACACACATACATACACACAAAACCTGGTGTTTTTCAAGCGGCTGAGCTGGTGAAATCAGGTACTGTATGAGAAACGTGTCAAGTTTTTGATTTAGCTCAAAACGCAAAGATGGGCCTCCCGCGTGGTCCAGTGGTTACAACGTCCGACGCTGGCCACGGAGACCGGGGTTCAATTCCCCGTCTCGCCAAGTGTCGGCTTTGGCCGGGAGTGCCACCAGGGGGCGGCGATTGGCTGTCCGCCCCAGGGAGGGGGAGGGAAGCCGACGTGACGTTCGCTGCGTATAGTGGCCCTGTAGTACCGGGGGTTTGGTCGACGGCTTGGCGAGTGACGTCTCGGAAGAGCGTCACTTCGCCTTCGTCACTACCGGTCGCAGGACTACGGCAGCGAACTCACATTACTAGTGGGGGATTGACGTAAAAAATAGCGGGTCTAATTGGCTACCAAATTGGGAGAAAATGGGATAAAATCAGAAACAATTTTTTTTTTAAAACACAAAGATGTGAATGGGTTCCGAGCTTTGGTGAAAAATCTAAGCTTGCCATGGGGAGGGGGAGCACATGCCATGACCCACAGCCATCCACCCCATGGTGGTGAAAGGGGTCTCCACGGCCTCACCTTCTGCGTGACGATGAGGAAGCGCAGGGCGCTGAACTGTGGGGCAGCAGGCGTGGTGCTGGGCGTGGCGCCGGGCGTTTTGGCAGGCAGGGCGTGGGGCGAGTCCAGAACGGTGCTGGGGTTCACCATCTTCTCCACCAGCATCAGCCAGGCGTCCAGGAACTCGCCCGTGCCGTCCGGCAGCTCGGCATGCTCCAGGCCCTCTGACACCGGCACCTTACCACCCATCGACAGCGCCCAGTTAAAGGTCCTGCACACCATGACAGGAAGGAAGAATTAAGAGAGAAGATGGACTGGAAAGAGCATAAGGAGAGTCGTGTTGCCCAAATACAGTCCACCTTAATCAATGCAGTGAAACGGACTAAATGGGACAAATACAACCAACCGCGCATTTGTAAAACCTTCAAGACGCACTGAATTATGCTGCATCTTAAGGGTATAAACAGTGTGTGTGAGATGTTCAAACACAGTTCTGACGCTGTGTTAGTGTGGAACAGCAGTAGCAGCAGTGTGTAACTCACTCGAAGAGTGCATCGTGCCCCCCTGAGCAGAAGAACTTCTGCAGCATGAGGTGGTAGGGGTACTTCCTCTCATCAAACAGCATAGGGGAGGTGAACCCCACTGAACAGATGAAGAACGTCAATCTGCAGGAAGAGGGAAGGAAGGAGGGGAGAGGAGACGAGTGTTCAACATTTCGATTATATTTTTTGTTATTTTATCCTTAATTAACAAGTTTGACTTCTTATTTTCAGGAGACCTGCTACAGCAGTGGCTACACACAGGCATAAAGACCAAACCTGAATGCGCCCCCAACAGGCTGAATGATTCATGTTAACTTTTTAATTTATTTGATTTCTTTCCCCACTGTTTTTCTCAAATTTTTAAATTTTATGGCCAATTTGACCCTCTATTGTACCCACAAGCTCAGCGTTTGCAGGTACGGGATCAGCCACTACTTTGGGGCAGGCATTGGCAATGACGCCGAACCGCCTCCTTCGAGACGGAACCTGCCCAGCCGTTGAATGTGATTCCGGTTTTCTGTGCATGCGGCGAGCTCATGCCGGCTTCTCTCCCTCTTCCCCTGGGGCGGACAGCCAATCGCCACGCCCGAAAGGGGCTCCTGGCCAAAGCTGCGCTGTGGACAACCTGCACTTACAAGTGCCTTTACTGATTGCGCCACTTAGGGGCCCTGATGTTAACATTTTTATTAATATTTTTGCATGCAGATGAATTTGGGATTTTTCTTTATGACATAAAAAGCACTGCAAGCGGTTTCTTTAAGTTCATTCACTGCCAAGCTCAATCTCCCAGTTGAACTGAGTTTTAAACCAAAGCAGGTGTACAATGTGATGTATTCCAGTGTTTGGTGTCCGGTGACAAGACAGCATGTTTCCCTGATCGGTCTTTACTGATATACAATCATTGTTATGTTTAACCAAATACTGCCACGGTATAACAATACTGCCACGGCCCAGTTCTGACAGTACTCCAGCAGGTCTCTCTGTGAATCGTACCTGAAGCGGGGAGTAGGTGTGTACGGGGGCGGCTGCCAGCTCAGGCCCTTGGTCAGCAGCTTGGTGAGGGAGGAGGCAGTGGCCCGGGCGGCTGGCGTGGGGGCAGTGCCGGTGCTGGGGGCATGGTGAGAGCGCCGCTGCCTCACCGGGGAGCCCACACACAGCTTCACTAGCAAGCCAAAGAGCTCGGCCAGGGCCCGGCCTAAACGGGAGGAGGCTGGGGGCAGAGAGAGATAGAGATTAGACACGCACGCACACAGCCTGTGTTTGAGTTCGCATGTGTGAGTGTATAATGAAATTAATAAAATATATTCAACTCAATTTATTCAACACACACACACACACACACACACATGCACTTTCAGTAATTAAGCAGGACCAGTTAGACACACAGTGTTAGCAGTGACCGACCTGAGAGCAGTGGTTTGATCTGTTTGATGCGAGCGGCCATGGCTGGGGTGAGTTTGGGCTTGGCTTTGGGGTCAGCGGCTGTGGGCTCATCGGTCTCCATGGGGGCCAGCGTGTCTCCATCCAGCCCCATCCCCTCCAGCAGGCCCTGAGCCGACGTGTCCACCCCCACACCCTCACTCTCCACGTCTGCTGGGGAGTTAAGAGACAGGAAACGGATCAATACAGAGATGGAAAACAGGAAATGCCAGGTACTGCAGCTACAGGTGACTGTTCTCAGTGTGTAGGTACTCCCCAGGCTGTGCAGGTCAAAGTCACTCACAGTTTAGCAACCAGACCTTGGATAAATATAGTTCTTTTTGTAGTGTAATGGTTAGGGAGCTGGGCTTGTAACTCAGAGGTTGCAGGTTCAATTCCCAGGTGGGGCACTGCTGTTGTACCCTTGAGCAAGGTACTTAATCTGAATTGCTTCAGCAAAATATCCATCTGTATAAATGGATTGTATGTAAAGAAATGTAAACTGTGTAAGTCGCTCTGGATAAGAGCATCTGCTAAATGCTTAAAATGGAAATGGAAATGGAAACATTCCTTTATGAAAAGTAAGTATTACTTAAATAATCAAATACATACATTACAAAGTAACTATTGTTGAAAAATGTAATGCCATTTGTAAGTAATTGAAATATTATTGAAATACTAGGGCTGTAACAATTAATCTATTAATCGGACCATTTAATCAATGAAAGCAGTAGTTGACAGCTCAGTTTGTGCACATTTTAATCAAATTTTAATCAAAAATATTTCACCTTTTGTTGCCTTACAGCCTGAAATGAAAACATATCAAATTAGACTTTAATATATTTAAGGCTTTTGAAATCTTTCTGTACCCATTTCCTGATATGTGCCTTTCCACAACTTTATTGCAGAGTTATTTTGAAAGCTCCTTGCTCATGGTGATTCTTTACTCTGAAATGCACTACCCAGCAGTGAAATCTAGGAACAGCTGATTTTATTCTGAAGTAATTGATCACTACAACTGAACACAGGTGGAGGCTAATTAGCTTGGCGTGTGATCTGGAAGGTGATTGGTTACCCAAGTTAGTTTATAATCGGTATGATGAGTGGGGTGTAGACTTATCAAAATTATTCGTTTTTTTTATTTATTATTATTATTCTTTTTTTTTCTTTTTTATTATTGTTCAGAATTTTTCCCCCACTTGAAAGCTGTATGGTAAAATGGGAAAACAAAGTCTGATTTAATATGTTTTAATTTCAGGCTGTAAAGCATCAAAAGGTGACATTTTTGAGATGGGGTGTAGACTTTAAAGGGGAACTGCATGTAATAAAACAAATTAATTTAAGATTGTCTGTGTGCATATTCACTCTGAACCATGCATTTCAAATCAACGTTATTATGGTTCATTCAACGTGAGAGGCATCACTAATGTAACGCTATTAAAGATGTCAGCAAGGCTAGTTAGGTTAGCTTACTAACAACTCGAGTCTCTATTTGAATACTCTCCATTATCTATTTAGCCTTGATTGTCGTTGCATGTCTAACTGCTGTTAGCAGTTAGTTAACCCGGAAAGGGTTTTATTAAATAACACGGGGTGACCTGATATAGCCATTATCAGTGATTCCTCCATTTTTATTTTCATACGTGGGGGTCAATAATTCCCACCCACTCCTCTGGTATTGGTTTAGCAGCAGTGGGTCATGCAAAATTTTGCAGGTCAAACTTCACCAAAATACTTTTTAAAATTTTATTCACCCACTCATGGTTTTCCATTGAAATGAATGGAGGGTGACATTTTTCAAGATCCTGGCATGACCGCCCTTTAAGGGAAATTAGCAGTAATAAGTGTGTGGGAGACTCGTTACCTGTCCTCCGGACACCTGGGGCAGCAGGGGGCACTGTGCTGCCAGCTGGTCTCTCCTCTTTGGGCACCAGTTTCAGCATGTCGGCCTGGCCGAACTCACACCCTGGGGGCAAACTGGGGGCAGCAGGAAGAGCAAGTCAGACACACCATCTTTCACCAGTATAAATATAAATAACTCACTTTTAACCAATAGAAAAATAAATGATTCTCAATTTATTTAACCAACAGAAATAAAAACAAACATTTAATCTGTAATTAACCAATAGAAATACAACATTTTGTCAGCGTTTTTAGCCAACAGAAACAAACCATTCCCATTGCTTAAGCTGTTAGTACACACAGTTTAATAACAGCTTGGAATATTCCGTGGCAGTGTTGGATACATGAAAATGAACAGAATTTTCGAGTGACCATATCTGACCTGTTGGGGGTGCAGAGGGACAGCAACACTGTGCTCTCCCACACGAGAGAACAGTACAGCTGGCTCAGCTTGTTCAGAACCGTTAAGCCCAGCTGGGAACCCCACTGATTCACCGAGATGACCCTGATCTCACTCTGCACCGAGAGAGAGAGAGAGAGAGAACTCTGTCAGAATCAGACACAGACAGACACTACAGACACTACAGATGCCAGAGCCCCACTGCACAGAAACCCACCACCCCGAGCCTCACCTGTCCGACTCTGCAGGTGTGGACAAACATCATAATGTAGGCGTGAGCGGCGGTGAGTGCGTGTAATAGTGGCGTCGCACGAGCCGACAGCGTGGCATCGGTCACGTGACTAGCGGTGGCGAGCTCACGCAGCAGCACGGAGCCACCGGGCGCCTCAATGGGCCGGTGCAGAGGCTCAAGTGCGGTCAGGATCAGATCCAGCTGACACAGGCCCTCCTGCAGAACCTTGGGCTCGTGGGACAGGGTCTGCAACAGGGAAAACGCTTTACACTCAATACTGTTGTACGCAACACACCCCCATGCACTTTACACTCATACTGCTGTACCCAACACACCCCCATGCACTTTACACTCATACTGCTGTACCCAACACACCCCCATGCACTGTACACTCATAGTAAGTGTCCCACCAGTGGTATGGGCCAAATTTACAGTAAGCAACTCCATGTACTTGCATGGCAAGTTCACTTCCTGTTTGATACCAACAGATGGATAAGTAACAGTCTGAGCTCTATTTTAATACCCCTGACTCCATGGCCTCTGGCTCCAATTCCTGGTCTGTGGTACTACTTACTGCCTGTAGCAATGAGTGTGTGAAGGGCTCACCAGTATGGACTTGCAAACTCCAGCAACCGCCTGGCAGGCCGCAGAGGTGGGGAAGTCGATGGGCAGGTTGGGCAGCCCCAGGATGGACACAAGCGGCTGCAGCCCCTTCTGACTCACAAACTCCTGGCAGTGATCATCCGTGGTGTTGTTACTGAGGATCGACTCCACAAACTTCATCTGCCCAAACACACAGGGAGAAGGGCTTAAACTCTTAAAGTCTCTACAAATGAGCAGCATGCGTTGTGTGAAGACAGAATCACATGCGTGTTTAAATGAATCCTTAGCTGAATTATTGAATAGCTTGCCAACAACAACTTGCATTCCTTGGGTCAATAAATCTGACCACGTGCCCTGAGGTGACAATGGGCGATCCTCCAAACAAGGATGGACACTATGGACATATGGACTATGCGTTCCTGATGACAGAATCTTCAACACTACAGAATCTAGAGACCTCTAAACGCTGGGTGCCTCTGGGCAGAGCTACTCCTGATTTGTGTTGAGTTCACCAAGGAGATGGTTACGCCAACTTGCTTTCCATTCAAACTTAACGGCTGGATATCATTTTATGTCATATTTCCTCTGATTGTGTGTCCATCACATGCGACTCTGTAAATGCAATAGTCTGAGTTGGAAGTCTTGTGAAACGGGTCCCAAAACCGAATAATTACTACATACACCACCACCTTGAATAGTCGTGGCTGTTGAGGTCCATCAAAAATTCACAAGATTAAGAAATTTCACTTACTGGGATTTTTTTATTTTAAGCGCCAATAAAGGCTGAGCAATACCAGTCCTGTGTATTGAAAGTCACTTTAAATGATGTATGAAACAATAGTGAATACCAGTGTGAATGCAATGGTGAATCAGTTTAGCCTACTAGGACTGTCACATTACATTGGAATATTTAGAATCTGCATTCCAACACCAGTGCTTTGACGTTGTGTCTTTCCCGTGGTAGAATTTATTTGCGCAAAGTGCAAAATACGAAGACAAACATAACACCATCATAAACATAACATTTTAGCAGAGAATAGGGTAGGCTACTTTTAAGAATGTCCATTGCATTATTGGTGATTTGAGTCGCAATTTGGTTAGCTTAAAACACAGTTTTATTATTTAAAAAATATATATATATACAGTATATATATTTTATATTGAACCACCCCACTCATCTTCAAAACTGCTGTTGGAATGCAGATTCTAAATTAGATTAGATATTCAAATATCATGTGACAGCCCTACTGTACTCCAATACCATATTGATTCATTTTTCCACTGTCATGTTTAGACATAAACTATGACATAAACTGTCATAAACTACTTTAGAGAAGCCGTTACAGCAAAGATACAAGCTTGGGAGATACAAGCTTGAGATGAGACGAAAACCGCATCCCCATGTTTAAATACAAAATGCTCTGAGATTGGCTGAAAGGCAGGAAGACATGAGCCAAAAACAGGAGTTCAGGATCGTCAATGTTCATATTAATGGATCAGTCATCTGGAAAAAGCGGACTCACTTAAAAAAAAAAATTAACCCAAAAAAAATAAAAAATGAAGGATCACTGTTGTACAGCGGTAACGGACTCGGTGTGTGTTATGCTTTTTGGAAAACAAGTGGTCGTTTATTTATTTTGGCGTACCATGGTAACAGAAGTTAAAATTGTATAACGTTACAGATGCAGTGGGGCTGGGCCTATAACCCCCACCCAGTAACTGTGACCGCTCCCACCGCCCCAAACCCACTGTCGGCCAGCGCAACCATGGCGATACTCACTACATTCAGGATGTAGTCCATCAGAGGGATGGGAATGCGCTCCTCAGTGCCAACAATCCTGAAATACAAAACACACACAGCTCAATATCCACACACACAGACACAGACACAGACACACAGACACACACGAAAACTGGAGACTGAAACTAAAACTGACTGCCTGTTGCTCTCCGGCTCCCCCTGTTGGCTGAAGGAGTGCAGTGCCTCCTCCTCCTCCTCATCCTCGCTGGATGCCTCCTCCGCAGCATGGCTGGACCGGGCTGGGGGCGCCGACACAGACCCGTCCGCTTTCTGGATGGACGGTTTCTGGCAGATGTACTCGGCGGCCCGACCCAGAGTGCAGATCTCCTCCAGCAGCTGCAGGGGGCAGCAGAGACGTTAACAGCACTGTGAACTCCGCTGGATCACTATAATAATGAGCAGTGTTTATCGCACCTGGCCTGAACCAGTCCCACGCCCCTCTCACCTTGATGATGGCGGTGGTGGCGTCAGTCTTCAGGGTGGGCTGGTGCCTCATGAGCTCGTCCACCGCACTGCCCAGGTTAGAGGCAGTGTCTCCTGTAACACACGCACATACACACACACAGTACTGTAACACACACACACACACACCCCCACTGCACTGCCCCTCCTGTAATACTCACACTGTTCTGTAACACACACATCCACCGCACAGCCTCTGCTGCATCGCCCCGTACACAACCCCCACACACGCGCGCACACACCCCCCCCGCACACGCGCACTGCCTCCTGTAACACGTGTATACACACACACGCACACACACACACACACACAGTGTTCTGTAAAACACACACACGCACACACACAGTGTTCTGTAACACACACACACTCTCACCGAGCGGGTCGGAGCTGCGGCGGCGACGCATGGCAGGCAGGTAATCTGGAGACAGCAGCACCTTGAAGAGGCGCTCAAACGGCTGGCACTGAACAAAGGAGTGCAGGCCTCGAGCGTTCAGGCACAGTGCACTGAACACGTTGGGCAGAGAACCCAACACTTCCCGGGTGGCAGGAACCTGCAGGGAGAGAAACTGTGAGTGGAAAACAGAGAGGGAGAGAGAAAGGGGGAGGGATGGAGAGAGTGAGAGGGAGAGAGGGAGGGAAATATCAGGATGCAAGGGAAGTGATGGCAGACTCACATCTTTGATGAGCAGGGCATGCAGCATGACATCAGTGAGGCCATTATCCTGCAGGGAGGAGAGGAGAGACGGCTCCTGGAACACAAACACCGTCACCACCTCCGTCGCTGGGGGAATGGAAGAGAGATATATTTAGAGTTACTTAGATCAGCAAGCCAGCCTATTCTAACATGCTCCAAGTGTAATGTTCTCAAATGGAAACGTCTACGTGCTCAAACCCGAAAGCACCCGAATCCAAACTCATCGCAGTGCAGCCCTTACGCTCCAGTGTACTCATCACATTCCTGAATCCTAACTCTGCACACTCACTGCAGTCCCGAATCATACCTCTGAAATGAGTACTCAACATGATCCTGAATCCTAACTCTGCCCAGAGTGCAGTACTCACCCAGCAGGAAGAGAGAGGGGCCGTAATACTCTGCATTACTGATGATGTGTTTTAGTGAGGTAGGCAGGGACCCGTCCATTACTGAAAGAAGGGACATTACACATTACATTACACAGACATTACGCACATTCACACTTACACACCCCAGAGCAAATACTCAAAGCATTTCTACAATTATAACATTAGCAAATTATTGTGCAAAATTAACAGCCTCAATATTATTATATTATAATCCTGTATCGATCCGTTTGCAAAAGGTTTTAAATGGCTGCGTCCGGTGGCTCACCATGGCGAATGGCGTCAGAGAAGGCAGGGTCCTGAATGGCTTTCTTCAGGAAATTGAGCATGGACTTCAACAGAGCTGCCCTCTGGGGGATACACTGCACTCCTGGAGGGACATGCACATGGCGCACACTGATGAGGTCACTCAGACACTACACATTCGCACACTTCGAGCACACGCAGACACTACACATTCACATCGCGTCAGTGGTAGGACAAATCAGTAGTCCGGACGTCCGGGACAACTATTATTTTGTCCTGGACAATTAAACTGTGGGGGTGTTTTTTTTACCACGATAAATGCAGTTTGTAAGAAAAGCCACACACACAAAAGAAAACTTGATATATTCAGTTATATTTATTTTATATATTTAAAATAAATAAATATATTTATATTTAAATATATTGAAATAAATATATTTATATTTAAATATATTCAATATATATTTATTATAATAGACATTCGCATGAACTTCCGAGAACCTGAGAGGAATATGTTGGCTAATCCAAAGTTAGCCGCCGCAAATCCATCTCACTATGCCATCTCACTTTAACCAGCAGGCTAGGTTCATTCTGCTGTGTAGCAGGCTGGCGTTTTCAGAATCTCAATGAAATGTTACTTAGCTAGACAGCTTAAAAAACTGTCAATGGTTGGCTAACACCTCACTTGCTTGCCCATCTTACAATACAACCTTGCCAATGGTGAGGGGGGGTGTGGGAAATGCCCTCATTGTGCGATGTGGACAGTGCAGAGCAGTCAGTACACACAGAGAGAGGATGATCCCTTTTAGAGCCATCATCAAATTCATTTTTGGGGGAATTCAGTTCAGAATAAATTGCCGTTTGTTTTTAATACAATGTTCAGAAAATAAAAGTCACAGAATTGTGTCTCGTAGACATTATAAACTACAAAATGATTTTCTTGACAAACAGTGCAGTTGTGCCTTTTATTTTACGCCATCACGTTTTTATGATGAGAAAATTAATAGCTGCACATTTACTTGTTAGATAGATAGAAGATAAAAGACTAAAGGATGATGTTTTGTTTTTGATGCAATTTTCTTTACAAAAGTGTCCAGATATTGTCAACATGTATATACTGGGCAACCAAAAATTGGGCTGGGTTAGGGTAAATGACTTGCTGGCGCAGATGACTACCACATGGATTTATGATTTGCACACCCCTGAGCATAGAGACGGTCGCCCAAGGCACTACACATTTGACGGAACACCATAATGATGTCACCCAGTTGAGGTCCAGGTGTTTGTGTGATGGTGAATACATTTAACTGGAAAAGCACTCAGGGGATGCAGTGTGTGAGTGAATGTGCATTCACCTGCTCTAGGTGTGTAAGTAGCACTGCTCTGCGCTCGGTTATCGATGTCTGTTCTGGGCTCAGCAGAGGTTGAGGGGCCGGGGCTGCTCTCCATGGCAACATCAGAAACTGTAAAAAAAAATGCAGAATTGCATTCACCACCGAGACAGTAGAGACCCAAGCACCACATCGTCCTTTCAGAAACCTTTGTAAAGGCAAATCATGCCTGCCTCAAATCCATGGGTAAAACCATTCAAAACACACATACATATTGTCAGCAAGACTGACCCTCCATGTCTGTATCCATGTCCTCGGTTTCGGCAGCTGTGCCTGGCCTCTGGGTCTTTGGCTTGATGACAAAAGGACACTCTTTCCTGGAAAGGTCAACCTCGTGCTGTGAAAGAGAGGGAGATGTGCCATTGTCACAGAGCACAGACGGGTGTCCCTGTGATGAGGTGTGTGGAGGGCGCGCTCCCGTACCTCCAGCCTGCAGATGAATATGGAAAGGCCGCTGTGGGACTGGAAGGCAGCCATGTCCAGGTTGGTGATGAGGTCGACCACCCTGACGGCACGGGTCACAAAGGTGATCTGGTCCTGCTCGTCTCCCAGGAACTTTATCACCTGAGGCACAAGAGACGTGCGTAACGTGGGTAGAGAGAGCGGTTCAAGAAGGGGATCCGGAGGTGAGAGATTAAATAAAGAGGGATTGAGAGATAAGGGAGAAAGAGAGGTGAAAGAGGGAGCGGGGTAAAAGAGAAAGGGAGAAAGAAAGGTGAACGAGGGAGAGAGGTGAAAGAAAGAGGGAGAGAGTCAAGAAAAGAAAGAGAAGAGGGGGAGAGAGGCTAAGGAGTGAGAGGCTGCAGGCTCACCTTGAGCAGGGCCTCCATCATGCCGCAGGAGACCAGGGCCTCTCCCCCAGCGTCGTAGCTCGCCAGGTGATACAGGAACGAGAAAAGAGCTGTGGCAAACTGGTGGGGGTACGGGTCCATCAGCGGGTCTGAGGGGGATTGCACAGGACACATGAGACACGCACAGGGTCAATGAGCCCCTACACACACGGACACATGTGCAAACACCACGCATGCGCACACACGCCACAAATGCTTGTGGACCCCTCCCTGCAAACATTTTAGTGTAACACACACCCTATATGCGCACACTCACCAATCATGGCCTGTATGCAGTTGCGCACTAGCACAGGCAGGAAACCATGGTAGGACGCTGTGCCGGTGCAATCGATGATGTTGGAGAGTTTGGGCGTTCGCTCCAGGTGGACTATAGAGGTCAGAGTGCGTAGGGAGGCCGCCTTGATGTCCTGACAGAAAGAGGGTACTTCTGTTACAGAGCCTGTCTGTGGCTTTAGGAGCAGGTGGGTCTCCAATTAAAGGTACATAGCCCTATGGCATGTTACATGTATATCCATCTGAACACTAGGTATGACAGTCTATTCATTCTGTCCAAAGATTAAACTAAGTAAACTTATTTCCCCATCACTGATATTTCCCATTTCTGTGATCTTTTTGAGGATCAGGCCATCAAATAATCTTTTTTTTTTTTTTTTTACTGTTTGATTCGGTCATTACAGAATTTCTGAGTTCAGTTGCTACACTTCATCGGTCATCCCTGGTCTCTTTTTCCAAGAGATGCATGCATCTGAACATCGCTATTCCAACTGGTGATTCACAGACTCACAAACAAGCCACAAACAACATGAAAGAAAAAGGATTTTTTGCAAACACGCTCACAGGCACATGCAGGCACACACTCACACAGAATATAAAGACCGAAGGAAAAATCAAGAAAGAGAGAGGGGGAAAAAGAAAAGAAAAGAAGAATGAACTCCTCTCACCACCAGCTGTTTGTCTGTGATCTGCAGCACATCCACCAGCTCCTCTATCAGTCCGTTGTACAGAATGCTGTTGGCCGTCTCTTGGAGCGCATTGGAATACACTGTCCACAACAACATCACTGTTACACACGGTCCACAACATCACTGTTACACACTTCTACATAACTTGGTTATTCAGTCACCACATCTAGAGACTTTTATAGTGTCATAGCAAAGTTTACACAAAGAAGTTGCTTGATTTTATTTTCCCCCACATAATCAAAACTACTAATGTGCATTTTATTTTCTGAAAAATTTCCATTCATCATAGGTTGGAATGGGCACTGTCACCACTGTGTCCCCTGCGCCCTCTGCACAGGGAGAACAGCAGCTGCAGCACACACACTCTAGGCTTCAGGGCTGTTCCAGGCTGTAGAGCTATACCAATGGAAAGCGCCTTTACCATCTGAGCCACTAAGAAGGCCCACGCAACATGTGTTTTATATGCCAGGGCCCAAGGCATTTCCCTCTGGACAGCATTCAGCTGAGCCCTCAGCTCCTCCCTCTGAACACCACCTCCCACACTCCTATAACGCCACCCTGGCTGACCTCTAGTGGTGAGTCGGTGTCACTACAGCACTTGGTGCCGACAGAGAAACGGAGCCATATGCAGTGGTCTTCCCCCAGAGCAAGGGTTCATGCAGGACGCTGTGTCATTGTCAATGGTCAAAGTGCATGGATGGCGTGCAGGCAGGCTATCTCACCCAGTATGGAGATGGCGTGCAGGCGGGCCTGCACGGCCTGTAACCGCTTCCTGTGGGTGGAGAAGCCATGCGCCAGGCGGATGTGTGTGAAAAGCAGGGTCTGCTTGTCCTTGGGGATGCTGTACATGTTGGTCAGAGACTCCATGATCTCGGAGGGGCTCTCTGATATCTGAGATACAGAAAGAGAAACACACCGCATTACTTAAGCACAGAAACCAGCCATGCTCTGCCCTGCCCTTAACCACAGATCTGAGATCAGCTTGCCCACCCACATCAATCCGAACCATTTAACACAAATTTAACACCTTTCAAATTCTGATCTTCAAATCAGCAGAACTTATTTCAGGGAAATGTATCATTTTCCAGGACTGGATTAATTAAGTTCTTAAGTGAATCGATTATAGCAACAAAAATAAAAACCTCAATTTCTTTCCCTATTAATCATAGGGAAAAATAGTACTACTTACCTTGTCTAGCTGTTCTATGTGAATGTAGTGTAGTGTGTTGCTGCTCGTCTGAGAGAGAGAGAGAGAGAGAGAGCGCATGAATACTGCTAGCAGTGCCCATCACTGCACACTGACGACAGGCCACATCTGCACGGCTTCACACAATGAAGCAGATACACATGGACCCACACTGCCTACAGGGTTATGATACAGGGCAGGCACACGGGACAGTAAGGAGGAGCTGCTGTACCTTCCTCTCCACCTTGACCTCAGACGCTGGCTCAGCGTAGAACTCAAAGTGTAGTGTAGTGGCGCTGGGGGGGTATTTCTGTGCATTGAGGGGACAGGATTAAAAGAAGAGAGTGTGAAAATGGACTGATTTTAAAGACAGTCACCAGCTCAGTGATTATGAAAATGCAGGTGTTGATGGCGAGTAGTATCATAAAGTAGAATAATGTCAAAATGACTCACCACCATCGGCAGGTCCCTGCAGCATTCTGCCAGACCAAAGCCATTCTCCTTCCCTCCCCAACTCTGCACATAGACAACAATGTCACCCTGATCTGATACGCATAGAAACACACGTGCACTCACGCTCACGCACGAGCACTCACTCGCACACATACACTCAGACAGAAACACTCACACACTCGCTCACAGACTCACACGAGCATGTGCTCAGACACACGAGCATGCGATCAGACACACACGCGCACACACACACACGAGCACGCAGTCAGACACACACGCGCACGCACTCACAGATACACACGCGCACAAGCTCAGAGACACACACATGAGCATGCACTCAGACACACACACGAGCATGTGCTCACAGACACACACACAAGCATGCGCTCACAGACACACACACACACACACAACACACAGACACATGAGCACGCACTCACAGAGACACACATATGAGCACTAACTCACAGACACAGGCACACGAGCATGCACTCACAGACACGCACACGAGCATGACAGAGACAGACACACACACGAGCACGCACTAACTCACACAAACCTCTGCCAGATGCTGCAGGCGAGCCAACAGTGGAGCTCTCTTGTCGGAGCCTAGCCTTGTGATGTAATTGGACCTTTTGCTGAAAACGTAGAGCAGGTTCAGCACGGCCAGGACCACCTGCATGTCACATGATGCCAGCAAAGTGGTCAGGTGCTGCAGGTATGGAGAGAGAGAGAAGGAACAAACTATTACTTACACCACCTTACAAAACCACAGTAAGTAACACATTACTCTATAGAGCATCGTTACAGTGCACATGGACAGCGCTTCTGTCAGGCTGCGTAATAAAGCACAGGGCCAGTACCTCTATAGAGCTGTACAGGTGTCTGGAGAAGCTGTACTCTATCAGCAGGGCTGTGAAGTTGAGCACAGCCAGCAGGAGGGCTTTGAGGTGGGTGTTGTCTGGGAGGTGGGTATTGTCCGGCTGGTCACACACCAGTAGCCAGGACATGCCCTCCACCGTCTGTCCGGCGTCACAGAGGATCCCATCAAACCGGTCCAGCAGATCCACCCAGTGGTACAGCTCACACTGCCATGAGAGCGGGCGAGAGAAGTGTGAGCATCCGACCAATCATGCGCGCGAGCAGCACCCTGACCCAAGTAAACAGGTTTACCTTGGCTCTGAATCTCCTGATGATGTCATGCCTTACATCCAACAGACCATATATCTGACAATATTTCTTAAAACATTTATTTTTTTTTACCTATGATATTGTGAAAATATGTTGGTAACAGTCCATGAAAACAGACATTGTTAATAAGATGTTCTGGCAGAGTTGCCTGTAAAGGCAAAGAAAGCAGGCAATAGTGATTCTGCACCAAAGTGAAGCGGGCATGGCCTCACCTTGCCGATGTTCCAAGTCTTGATGTGCTGGAGTTCCAGCAGAAGCTGGTCATCACTGCATCCTTTCAGTTTCTCAATCAGCGTCCTGCAGTCAGTGGGCTGGACAGAGAGAGGATGTGAGACGAACTATATACATTACATTGCAGGCATTTAGCAGACGCTCTTATCCACAGCGACTTACACAGTTTACATTTCTTTACATACAATCCATGTATACAGCTGGATATTTTACTGAAGCAATTCAGGTTAACCCTTAGGAGTCGCCGATCAAAGCGGCGTGATCAAATCAGTAACTGGTTCAAGACGCCGTAGCTTTAAAACAAAGTCACTTTGAGCATTGCTGTCAACTTCACTCGAAAGTGCTGGCTTGAAACCCCATGCTAGTTTTTTGAACGACGTTGAAAGACCAAGTAAAAACTGAGATATTATCATTTTAATTTTATATAAAAATTATATTTACGCGTACGTGAAAGCGCATACAGTATGTGAGGCAGGCGTCACATTTGTTTGTATCTTCAGCGTTTTTTGTCATATTATGAAACGGAAAAAAATGCCTAGCTAGTTTTTGGAGTTGGAGTTTTTGTGGAGGAGAAATGAAGCGAGTTGAGCCTCGTGTGAGGCGAATGGTAAATGTACCACAAACCTTGCTTTTGTACATCGAGGATGACGAACTTGAAGAAATTATTGGTAAGGAGTCTGACATCGAGAGTGATGCTGACGACGAAATTGACGATCCGTCTTTTGTCCTCGACAACGAGACAAAATAGCCCAAGACCTCTAAGGGTTAAGTACCTTGCTCAAGGGTACAACGGCAGTGTCCCCACCTGGGAATCGAACCTGCAACCTTTGCGTTACAAGCCCAGTTCCTTAACCATTATGCTAACACTGCCGCCCATTATATAGACACAGGGGCCCAGATTAGCAGTCATCCTATTGTCTCAGACGGCTAAAAATTAAGAAGGACGACCTTCAATTTCCAAGTGATCGTCCTGCTGATGACTGTGAATTTAGGATACTTTTTTTTATTTTAAGTATTAGCTGACTGGGACTATTTCTGTTTTACACTCACATCGTAACAAACATGTCATGCATGGATATTCAAAAATATTTCCAAAGTTCCAAATGGGAAAAGCGGCACATTGTCACTCGCATGCAGTTTGTGCGGTTTGTTGTTGTTGCTATGCCAGACTCTGCAGCATTCAAGCAAGTTCGCGGATCGTGGCACATAAGGCCTCTACATGCACGAGCGACTGCAACGCAACTGCAACGCGACATCCTCTGCAACACGTCGCAGAGGTTTCGTTGATGTTGCAGAGGGTGTTGCAGAGGATGTTGTCTACCTAACACAAAAATCGAACTTGCGACCGCAGCGCAACATGTCGCGTAGATGTTGCACAGCATTGATTGGTTAGTTAGCGAATGGAGGCGGAGCTGTCATAGTCATAGTTCATCGAGCTAGTAGCCTACATCATTTTTTTTACATTTTAAGCATTTAGCAGACGCTCTTAATAGACACAACAGCGAGAACCAGCTAGTTAGTTAGCTAATTAATGTTAGCGTTCACGGGCAATGGGTTTCGATATCTGTTGTTGCTAGTTGCTTGCTAACAGAAGGCTTAGTAAGTGATCATGCATTTATCACCTACCAAGCCTTGAATTAGCAAGCAATATCCGTGAACACTAGCTAACTAGTTACTGTCTATATCCAGTTCAGTGAGCCCTCCCTCCAGGCTGAAGAATCGCTGTGATTTTCCTGCAGTGATTTCTCATCTCCGTCCTACAGTCCAAGCACATCACATCCCTGCTCGGTTAAATCTAGGACTTATTAGCTAGCTATTACGTTAGCTGCCATACCACACTCTAGTTGGGAATGGAAAAATCTCTCTCGTTCGAATGCCGACTAGAGTGTACGTTATGATATACTGTACAGTCAGAACACTAGTCGCTGACGCCACCTGCTGGCACCCGTCAGACCTTCACTGCCACACAGGCCCACAAGCACACGCTGCACAAATCAAATATAAATATCCGTGTAGAAAAGAAATGACTAGGACAAGTAACTTTTAGGAAGGACAAGTATCTTTTCTAAGATACTTGCCCTTTGACAAGTATGACTTTTACCCTAATCTGGGCCCCTGTAGACACACTGTACAAGCACTATAAACACACACAATATACACACACACAATCAGCGTCCTCCAGTCAGTGGGCTGGGGGTGACAGAGAGTGACACTGGCACACACTACCTACATATGCACACAACAATACATCCAAGGCTACTTTCCCATGAACTTGGTTTAATATTCCCATTCTGCATTGAAGCTCAAAGTCACACACAGTACGGTACAGTACAAATCCCACTGGGAGGCTGGAAGTGAAGATATGAATTAGTGTGTCTTATTTTTCTAATGTGCAGTACCTTGTGTGTGTGTGTGACCTGCAAGTGTACTACAATAACTAGTAGCAGCTACACTTCAGAAAACTGCATAAGCAATTGAATCAGTCATTTCAAGGGCAGGCCACCCGTCAAGCCTCCCAACAACTGAAGCATTGAAGACACTAAACAGTGTGTTGGATTGCTTGCTGAAAGCACCAGGAGCTGTAGACCCCCTTTTTTGGGATCCACAAAACAAGAGAGCAGACTTACAGAAGCCAGCAGCTACCAGATCACTTTAAGCCAGTAATCAGCCTCTGTGTGAAAGCACCCCTAAGCACAGACATGGACATGAAAATATGCAGTGACTTACCGCTTCTGTGGGCGTCTTCTTTAACTTGCTTCTGTCAACTTTCATTGTCACTAGTTTCTATTTTCTGCTCCTGGGGGGAAGAGAGAGAGCAGGGTGGTTTATATGAGGACACTGGCAGCCTGTAGTGTGAAAGTGAAAGTGCTTTTATTCTGATCGCCGTGTTGCCCTTAAACTCTTCCGGTAAATGATTTAGCAATAGCATCACAGTACTCATTCATTCACAAAACCCTCAGAGAGCAGAGTCTAGAAACATGGTCACGTGCAACACCAGCATAGTCCTATAACAGGAATGTGATCAAAAAATAAAACATTTAAATTAAACTAAAAAGATAGTTCAATAGCAGAAGGGGAAAACCCTGGATGTACACACGGACTGCAAATTCCAGTCACAGGTAGGTACAGTCATATAAAAGGATTTCTTTAGTTTTGCAAACTCCTGTACTTCTTTGGTTGTGTAAAGGTGTCAATACAGATGGTAAATTCACTCAACACTTACTGCCAATACTATGGTGTCCCAGGCAAATCAGATCAAAAGCAAATCAAAGACAATGTTAGCAACACTGAAAATGAACTCGTGCCAGTATGATTTCTTCACACAGGCAGTACTCCTAGTGAGTTACAGAAGACATTTCTGCATGGCTGCAGCAGAAGAGCTTCGCCAGGCTGACTGAAACACTGACACAGCCTGAGAGCATCAAGCAGCTGCTGGAACAGCACCCTCACAGAAAGAGGTACTCTGCACCATGTATAGGGAGAGCTGGACCTGTGAACTGTCAGTGTGTGATATGAACCTCATAGCTTGCTGAAACTGCACACTGCCAGCTGTCAAGCATGCACTGCTGTTTACTGACGGACCTCACAGGGCCCTGGCAGTAATTACACTCTGTGGCAGTATTAGACCTAATGATAAATTCATCTGAGCTAAACCACAAATTGTGTATTAACCAGCTCTCTATCAAACATAAGGGGATATTAAATGGTTATTGACTTAATGTACAGTCACTGTGGCATATCCAACAACTAGCTGTACCCCACAGAAATGTATACCACATTTAATATCTTTCCTCTCCTGCCCTCCCAAACACAGATTAACTTTAATCAATCCAGACCTGATCCAACCTCCAACCCCTAGGGGGCAGTATCTTTCAGATTACACACATAAACCACCTTAATTCAGGTCAGTACAGGTGCAGAGGCTGGGTGTCACTCACTGACAAAATCACAATCAAACACACACATAAAGGGCAGCAGAGTACACACATTACCGCATGCATGCACACGCGCATGGGCCCACATTGCCCAGCTCCTCTCTTCCACACACTGACACAGAAAATGCCAAATCAGTCCCCCTCTGCTCCACAGCGACACCCAAGACTCAAGGGCTACTTAATAAAATGTAAATAGTAGTCTGAGAAAAAGAGAATAGATGGTGGGAGGAAGAGGAGATTTTTTTTGGGGGGGTTCAGCTCAAATCAATATTCTCTGCAACTCGGGCCTCCAAGCAGCCTTCAACATTCTATCACTGACCCCAAAAAAACTTGCGTTTCCGATTTAATTACAATTCCCTGCCTACAGCTTTCTCCACTCTCCTGCCAACCTACTTAACGTCCGGTACAGGGACCCGTGGACATGACTGGAAAGTCGAACTACAGTAAACTACACTGGCCTGCATTAGATAAATATTCAACATGGTGCCACAGGGGCGAACCGCATTCCGACTGTACATACGGTACACACACAACATTGAAATATGATATAACACAAGGCACATACGAAACAAAATACTGGTTATTACAAATTAAATCAGTTTCTCGAAGAACCTTCTCCGTAGGGACCAGACACCGAACACGCTGACGTACAGTCTTAGCATTGACCCATAATTTGCGAGAAACGCTGGCTCTTCTTCCTTCATCCATGAAATACTGCTAATCTGTTAAATGTACGACATAAGTTTAAACAGCACGCGAAAACACATAAATCCGGTTTAACAACATATTCAAATACTAGCTACAGCTAGAATGAATATGAAAACAGGAAAACAACAATCATCGTACATTAACACGACACACTAGCTTGGGCGAACTACTCGCCATACCAGCTCCGAACAGGGTAGCTGGCTAACTAGCTACATAAACATGTAGAACACAGACGCTAGCAACAAAGTCAGAACACACACTGAAAATGACTGTTAGCTAACGTTGGTTAGCCAAAACAGTAACGGTAACGAAGTACACAATTCGAAAAGAAGCTACTCAGTTAGCTAACTAAATACCTCGTCAGGTTGCTAAATAATAAACCTGAATACTACACGGCCCTTACCTTAGGAGTGGAACACTTGGAAGAACTAGCTTGGTTCCATTAAATAGTCGTTAGTTACCTAGCTAGCCAACCACTTCGTTAGTCATTGCAGATGTCAAGGGCTAAGTGGATGTCAACACACAAACTAACCGCAATTTATATGACAGCAGTGCACGTAAAACCAGCTAACTAGCTAGCCACCTAGCCAAACAAACACTGATGTCATTTTGACTTCGTAGCATGTTAGCTAACCAGCTAACTCACGCCTAAAAATAGCCATTTGTTGTTTATCGATGATATGTAATGTACAAATAATGTTGCAATAGTGCGAGTGACATACATAGCAAAGGAGCGTAACCTTATAACGTTAGCTACCAATTCACCTCACCGTGGCTTTAGCTACTCTTCTGCCCGTACTGCGGAAAAATCTAGCTCCCGGCTTCAGCGTAGGCCTCGCCGCGAGCTTTCAACACTCCTCCCCTCCGTCACCATGCAAAGACGCACACAAATATAACTTAGCGAGCTACAGCCAGATCCGATCGGCGTTTATTCGTCATTTTCACTGAGAGTTTGGAGCGGTTTCCTGGATTATCTCCTGTTTTATAGACGATAGGAGGCATTGAGGGGAGACCGTACCGTTTTCGGCGAACGCTCGCAACATCCCGCTGAATCATGCCCCTAACGGGCCTACCGTGTCACAGTGTGTCGGCATATTTCTGTGCGTGTGTGTAATACGCGTGTTTGTAAGCGAAGCACACACTTTTACTTGCAATCCAGAGTTCAAATTTGCTTTTGTTTGTTTGTATGCGTATCTTGCGTTTTTATTTCTGCAATACGCTGCGTTACTGTGGCTGTCTTTTATTTACCCAGAGAGGATGCCTAAATGTACTGTTATCACAATTATAACCAATGGTAATACACTATCAAAGTTATGAATCCCCCTAACACAAATAATACTGTAGCTAACATTTAGTATTAAGTAAGGTTACCAATTAGTACCCATTAATGTCAGTGTAAATTACACTGATTGTAGATGAAACCTCAAAACCACAAATAATGAATCCATATTTTCACCTCAGAGAACTCACTATGACTTCATCAAATTCACCACGCGATTTTCAGTAGTATTTTTTGCCAAGCCTTCAACCAGTTCTGTTACAATTGGTCTACCTGCTCATATCTGGTTTCCTCAGTGGAATCAGTATGACTCTACAAAGCCTACAGCTACACAATCCACAAGGATCCTGAGAATGTCACCTGACTGCTGTACTTCAACTGATGCCAATGCCATGATGCATCTCTAGTGGTCAGTCTCTCCCTGTTCCCATAATGCACCTTTCCACTGGTAAATCTCTCCCTGTTCCTGTAATACATTTCTCCACTGGTTCATCTCTCCCTGTTCCCTTAATGCACCTCTCCACTGGTAAATCTCTCCCTGTTCCTAGAATACACTTCTCCACAGGTCCACCTTTCCAAGTTCCCATAATGCACCTCTCCACTGGTCAATCTCTCCCAGTTCTCATAATGCACTTCTCCACAGGGCCACCTCTCTCTATTCCTGGAATGCAACTCTCCATCGCTCTATCCCAGTTTCCATAATGCACCTATCCACTGGTTCCTCTCTCTGCTTCCTTAATGCACCTCTCCAATGGTTCCAATCTGCCTGCTCCCATGCTGCATCTCTCCACTGGCTGCAGGTGCGGTTCTGGTCCTCATTGTGCTGTACTCAACATTTGCCTGAAAACATCAGTGTCCCTACATCCCCGTTTCTCTACTGCATGCCCCACTATGCAAATCACAGATTAGTTGCTCAGGTAGTTCACATCACAAATATGAAAGTAATCCATGGACCATGGCCAAATGCTTTTTCACCATATTCATGCAGCTGGTGGAAGCAAACAATTTTGGCCAATCAGAGCTGCCTAGTCTCTATTTAGACTCAGATGATTGGCCAAAACTGTATAAGCAAGGACTCAAGGTAAAACTTTAAAGTGTTAACTCCAGGGACAGCCATTTGGCATATCTAGCCCTTCACCACAATCTAGACCCTCTGTGGCTCTCTGTGGCTCAGTTGGTAGAGCACAGCGTTGGCAACGCTTAGGTTGTGGGTTCAATCCCCACTGGGGCCACATACACTGAAAATGTATACATTCACTACTGTAAGTCGCTTTGGATAAAAGCGTCTGCTAAATGGCATATATTAGACCCAATTTTAAAATACTGTTGAACACAAGCTGGGATTGAACAGAGAAATCTTACCTGCAATAAAGAGAAACTGGAAATACAAATAACCACACACAAATGGACTGATGAAAACCTGTTTGATTTTTGATATTTGAAAGAAAAAAATACATTCGAATTAAGTAGCTATATATATTAAGATACACTGCTGAATAAATTCTCATACAGTTCAAATAAAAATAGGTAAAGTATTTTCCTGTTCCAGATTTATTATTATTTCTATGTAACATTTATGTTATTAAGCATTCAGAGAATTGCTATTTAAATGTCACAAAATTTCTGTGAAAATCAAAATAGTTATTTCAATCCCTACATGGGATGTTCTGCATTTCCCTTAGTCTTAGTTTAGTGACTGAACCATCTCTATTTTCACCTCATACCTATTAAGAGCACTTGATGTAGCCTTGCCCTCCAAGTTACTCCAAGTTGTACAAATGACCGCTATAGTGACCAGTTATACAAACCGTTTTAAATCTGGTATTTAGTTCATTTGACTTATAGCTAGACAATAAACAAAATAGCAGAGGTGCATTCTAACAAAACCAATATTTGCAGCAAACCCTGTTGTTTTTATGCAGGGTTTGTTGAACAGTTTACATCGTAGATTTAGCTGACCGATTTCCAACCAGACACGAATGCTTTTTTATCATTTTTGTTTCTGATTTTTATTCGGTAGCCAATTAGACCCACTATTTCTATGTCAATCCCCCCCCTAGTAATGTGATTTTGCTGCCGTAGTCCTGCGATCGGTAGTGACGAAGGCGACCTGACGCCTCTTCCGAGACGGCACTCGCCAAGTGTCGACCGTAACCCAGTACTACAGGGCCACTCTTATGTGCAGCGAACGTCATGTCGGCTTCCTTCCCCCCTCCCTGGGGCGGACAGCCAATCGTCGCCCCTGGTGGCGTTCCCGGCCAGACACTTCTGCTTTTTAATTGATCCAAAAAGGTACAAAAGTTGGTCTACTTATTTTCTCTTAGGCTGTTCTGGTATGCAATGAAAACAGTATCTGACGTTTGAATCAATGTGAAGAGCAACGCATACTCCTATGTTGATCTGGTGAAATTGCAGTTTGGTTTCCTAAATCCTAAATTAAGTTGCCTGTGTAATTTGGAAGAGCAGCTTACTAACTCTAGGTGTGGTGGGCCTGTGGATGTCGCTGACCCCAGGTCAGTCTGAAATGTAGTCAGAAACATGTTTGATCCAATCACATTTCCTACACAGTCCACAATTTTGGCGGTGCTGTGTCACGGTCTTCAGGTGCACACACATTACTGCCCCTCTTACAATACCTCCTGAAGTGTGTTCGAGTGGTGAGCACAATTTCTGACAGATTCTCAGTTGGCCAGTGGTGAAAAGACTGAATGCTGAATCCAAAAACACAAGCCACATAACCCCTTTCACCTTCTCAAAAAAAAAAACGAAAAGCAAAACGCCTCTGAAACACCCATTTCAGGGGGCGAAAACTACCTTTGTGTCTTTCCTTTCAGATTTTTTATTTCAGTCTTTTCTTTTCCTCTATTTTGATTAACCTCCCCCCACAAACTCTCTGCCCATGATCCGCAATGATCCGCCTCCTTTGAGACGGAACTCACCAACCACATTTCTGGAGACACCCTTTACGTGCTTCACAGCGAGTTGGTGCTGACCACCCTCCCCCCTCTCTTGGGAGCAGACAGCCAAATGCCACCCCTGATCGGGGCTAACGGCCAGGGCCGCTCTGGCAGAGACAGGTTTTGAACCGAGTCCCTGATAGGCAGCCAAACTCATATAGGACTAGCCAAATACGGGTGCGTTGGACCTCTACACTATCCGCCAGCCCCCTTAGATAACCATTTTTTTCAAAATAACACATCTCCAGCAATAAAACATGTCTACCCAATCACTGCTGTGCATTGTCCCCATGGGAAATACGTGTGTAGATTAATAGGTGTTGTACAACAATAAAACGTTGTTTGTGTGGACGCAAACAGCAATTTATAGTTTAACGTAGAAAAAAAAAATATATCTTTGCAGTTATTTACCAGTGGAGACAGGCCTTTAGGGTGGTGTAGGGCCCTTAGGAAGGTCAAGGGTCCTTAGGGTGAACAGTTGTGAAGGGTGGTGTAGTGCCATTAGGGTGAAGAGTGGTGAAGTGTGTTGTAGTGCCATCAGTGTGGTGAAGCCTGATAGAGCCCCAGATAAACAGCTAATGCATGTTCTAAATAACATAACTTTTACAGTAGTGGTGTTGTACCAGAGTGGTGCTACATGGATAAGGAAGTTATATAATTATCTAGCTAGCTAGCTAACGTTAGCAACATGGGACTGTCACTGTTACACACTCAGTCATTACAACACGTTTGGGCATAAAAACATAACCT
This sequence comes from Aldrovandia affinis, assembly GCA_029706075.1. Lineage (NCBI taxonomy): Eukaryota > Metazoa > Chordata > Actinopteri > Notacanthiformes > Halosauridae > Aldrovandia > Aldrovandia affinis. The sequence continues at coordinate 393,980 of JAINUG010000101.1, forward strand.
AGACTTTGCATAGCCAATTAATTAGAGATAGGAATTTCAGGTTATAGAGAGCAGCCAAACAAATTAATGGTAACTGGACATGAGCACATGTTTTGCCAAAGGCATATGGAAATCATATGGCTGGAACATTGGAAATGGAATGTTCCTTTAAAAAGAACTACCGTATTTTAACCCAAATATTTACTACATTTTTTTGTATAGCAACTAGACCTCACAAATACCTTCAGGTTATGCTTGTGTATCCAGCTTGTGTTCTTTATACATTTGTGATAAAAACTTCAACAATTTTAGCAATTAGCTTGCTAGCTCCTTGCTAACTAGCATAGCATAATGATGACCTCGCTGCTGCTAGCTGATGTCATAATGCACAAACTCCACTCCTAACCAGCCTACTAACCTAGCCAGCTAATGTTAGCCAGTTAGACAAAGAATAACAACCTTAACCAACTATGATAATTTGTTGTATTTTAACAATAAATTATTATCTATTGGTTATCTAGCTATTCACGTTAGCTAGCTATCTGCAAATGGATTGTTAGCTCACCAAAATAGCTTATAAATATTCATGATGAGCACATTTCAGTCAGCCAAGCTAGCTAGCTGCTTAACTGACTAGCTAGCTAGCCCCTTCCTTGGCGGCTCCGGTTTCCAGTTTCAGGACTTCGTTCGTTTTCGGATGACTTCTATGCTTTATTCGCTTGAACGTAAATAAACGAAATAATAATAAATGATATATTTTTTCTCTCTTCATATTCCAGAGATCATGAAATAAATCGGAAGCAAATTTCTCATGTTTCCCGTTTATGTGTCCCCTTCATAATAACAGTCCTGCATATGGTCAGTTTCACCAGCTATGTGTAAACATATCACAAAGCTCCTATACATGTTGCACACAGATATTACAAAAGAATATTGATACATTTTCCTATAATCATTCTAATTGCAACGTGCCAATCTTTGCTCACTGTCTTTTTTTTTAACCACACGATGACAGTATTTACAATTTGGATCTATTCAGCTTAGTGGTAGCAGACTAAGATAAAGTTCTGATCTGAGATCTGAGATAAAACACTATTATTGTTATTTCTTTGTATGGTCATGACAATATAACGGTTATGACAATTATACAAGTTTTGGCAATATGTATTGTAAAATATGCCATGCTAAGCAAGATAAACTTTATTATAATAATCTGAATTACAATATGTTACCAAGCCATATACTGCAAATGTCTATACACAGAGCACAGAGGACAACAAAAAAGCATCCTCAGTCCTCCAAACATTTATTTATTTATATATTTTTAAGAAGAAACCGGTGCTTTCAATTGTATTGTAGGCTAAACGTCTGCAGGTTATAATTTCACAATGGCCACACTTGTCTTGTATAAATTTGTCAATTAAAGAAATAAAAGTACTGAATATTTGGTCTTAAAAACCATAAATTATTCAAAGCTCATTTTATCCTCTCATGCAAATCCCTACTATATTATTAATTTGGGAAAGTAGCCTTAAGGAGATAGTCACAAATCTAGTATGACTCAGACATCTATTCAACAAAAAGACATTGTACTTTGTCATTAACTTTGATTATCAAATGTATAAAATGTAACTTGTTTATAACAAATAATACATCTCTCAATTGCTGAAATTGATTTCAAATCTTGGGTCATTAAAATGAAAAAAAGCACTTTTCATTTTTAGAGGTTAAGGACAAAGTTACAGACAGAGTGCTTTGCTGTTGAATTGAATAGATGCCTCAGGGGTCTCGGAGGGAGTGCAGCGCAACATACACGTCGTTCAAAAAAATGCACTTGCTCAAGATGTAATACCTCACCCTCGCTGCCCCTCACTTAAAAACTACTGAATTGACTACATTAAACTGTATATTTCATACAGAATCACAATCATATCTCATGATACACTTTACAGTTTCCATGCACAAATGGTGCCACATTTTCAACAGCAATTAACCTCTGGTGTGACATAAGTATGAGGAGGAGCTATTTAACATTGGCCAAAGAGTCGTGACCAGCAGGGCCATCACTTAATCCTTTGCATCATGTTTCACCCAGGTTTTATGGTAAAAGTTAGATGTGTGGTCTGAGTGCCAGCATGTGAACCAAAGTGGCATAAGCCAGCCAGTTCCAATATAATTTAAAGCTGAAATCATGCATGTGTTGTCACTGACCTGTGTAACTGGACCAAGCCTTTCAGTCTGGAATTGAAGGACCTGGAAATCTCCTGCCCCTAGAGGCTGGAGGCAGATTTTCTCCCCAAAATGGAGCATTATAATTTGGAGAATTTTGAAAGAAAAGTAAACATATTTCAGTTCTTCATTTTACAAGAAAAAAATTAATAAACATAAGGAAATCCGTTTTTTTCATTTTTTAAACTATAATTTAAATAATAAATATAATCGCAGGGGCTGACATAGCCATTGGCAGTTTCTTCCGAACCCTTCAAGTCAGTCAATCAAGCTTTTCAATGGCCCACTCGAGCCAATGCACTGTATTGTTTTACATAGCCTGGGCTTCCCATAACAAATAGTGTTTTCTGTCATTTTCTGCCATGAAAATGCCTACATCGCTGTTGGGAGCAGGAGATGACTGGAGACACAAACTGCAACCTTCAAAATTGTTATGCATTTTGCCCCACTATGGAACAACCATAATAACTGGGAAAGCTGTTGTGTTTCTCATTTCCCTAAAGACCCAAAACCAAGGGAATTGTGGGAGAAGCAATGCATGTCTCTGCAGTTATGTTAGCATAATTTGTTACTGTTATATATTGAATGAATTATGATAGTGTTTGATAATTACTAGATAAAGTGTTACTGTGCACCAACTAGCTAGGTACCTTGCGCTAGCTAGATTAACGCTCATTTGATAGTTAATCTAGCTAGCAATGGTTATTCGTAGCTAGCCACCTAGCTGTTATGTAATCACTTCAATGCATATTATTATGTTCGTAGCTAGCCAGCTAGCTAGTTTTACAGCTGAGCAAGCAATGGTTATTCGTAGCTAGCCACCTAGTTGTAATGTAATCACTTCCATATATTATATTCGTAGCTAGCCAGCTAATTTAACTGTACAGCTGAACAGACAATACATATTATTATCTTCGTAGCTAGCTGATAAATTATAATATAATTATATATTATAATTCATATATTATGTTCGTAGCAAGGCAGCTAACTTAGCTGTACAGCTTATTCGTAGCTAAATGACATCACCCGGACACATTCTTCCGGGTTTTCTCACTCACAGGAATGTGAGCTCGTCATGTTGGCATAGCAACTACAGTCCAAAATTCCAATGACATCACCCGGACACATTTTGGCAACCGGACACATCCTGGCGTGACGGTGCCATTGTATTAGGATCGTGTGTCTCCAGCCGGTTCTTGCTATGTAGCCTATGTTCCCTGTTCGATGGTTCCTCGTTGTTCATCAAAGTCTTAAGAATGTCCAGATACACAAGTTATGTTGCAAAACATTTATTTTGCCATTTTATTTTAACCAAAAATGCAGGCACCTCATGCATCCCTGTGTTGCCTGATATAGCTAATCTCCCTTCATCATGTATGTACGTATGTATCTATGCTACTGTACTCTCCATGGCAACGTTGACTCCATGGCAACATTGACTGTGTACCAGTTTGACTAAGGCCCTGGTGTGATTAATAGGAATATTTGCTTTTCGCAAATAAAAAGTTGCTAAATAAATGTGGAGGTTTCAGACCTATGCAATGACATTAAATTGCAAGCACTAAAATCAGATTTATGCCTTTTCGAATTGTGAATATTTGTGGGGGTGGATGTTCGAAAGCCTCGTCAGATTGTTTAAAAAAATACTTATTCATTCATTTATTTAAGCTGTTTATTAACCTTCTTTACTAACTAGTAAGCACTAAACAAGTGATAATTGAGGGGCTCGGACTACCATCTATTGGCAATAAAATTATTACGCTTACACTAGTTACCAGCAGTGATACAAAGTTAAACATCATTCATCGTCACTGACCTGTATAACTGGACCTAGCATTCGAGACTGGATTTTACGTGAATTTAACTATGTACCCACCTAGTGGGTGGCAGCAGCAAGATTTTCTCCCCATAAGGATCCATTATAATTCAGCAAACTTTGAAGGGAAAATGTATTCCAAACGTAAGGAAATCCTCGTGTTTTAAACACTAAAATATATTCTTGCCAATTCTATTATTCGCTATACAAGGCTGTTCTGGGATCAGTTCTTTGTGCTGGTTGATAGCTGAACCAAATCAGTGGGAACCAATTAACGCTTGCTTGGGAAGGAAAATGCTTAGCCTAGCCTATATATTTATTATGTTAATTTCCTATGGATAACATGGAAACGTGGCTACACACACACGCATGCACGCACGCACACACACACACACAAGTAATGAGTATGATTCCAGAATGGAGAAATGAGACCTTGAGTTAGCCTATGATTTTTGTAGCCAATAAGCTATGATGTGTGTGATTGCAATATATGAAAATAGACATATGAAGAAATCATACGATTTTCTCATATGTAAACATACAGATAAATCACTGTAATATATGAAAATAAATGTCATTTTCACTGCTTTATTAACCCATAATGACAATTTAACCGTAAAATTATAATATAAATGAACTCAGGGATTTAATTTCTATTTTAAATAATTGATTGCAAAAATACACAAAATGTGATCAGAATTTAAATGCTGGCCAATTCAAATAAGGTGAAAATGTTACTGCTACTAGCCACTAGGGGCAAACTGTCCAGCTTGCGCAGTGCATGCTAATTGAATGATGTGCAGTCCTTCAATGGCATTTGCTTTAAATAGGGAGGTTGTTTCCAGTTAATAATACACATCAATGCATGTTTTTCTAGTTAGTTGTAATCACCCTCTATGGTCAATATCATCTCACACTCAGAAGTCTTACTTTAGCTAACCATTTATGACAGTAATTAGCAAAGTAAGTTTACTGTAAACATAGCAACCTAAAATAATGTACCTTAACTTTGAAATGTATCTAGTCAATAAGAGTACAGAACAGTTCCAGATACAGCACTAGAGGCCTTGTTATATTGTGAACACAGGCAAGATTACCAGTATTTTCAGAAGTGCTAGAAGAAATCAACCATTTGCAACCACCCCCCCCCGTCCTCCAATGGCTCATTGCCTTTATAAAAACAAATTTGCATAATTACAGTACTTTGCCATGTCTCTCACATAATTAACTCCAGAGACTATGCTAAAGCACAGTTTTGTTTCCCTTCATGTTGTGGTTTGTGCCTTGCTAAGCACAACTTTTGCCCATTTATTTATTTCAGTTTTGAGCAAACGGTGCTTGAGTGAAATCTTTCACCCACCAGAAGCATAACAAAAATTGGCCAAATGCTCAGAGAGGCTAGTAAGTTAGTACAGTACTCTGGATCAGTCCTGGTTGACAATCATGGAATCCATCATATGTAATATGGATAAAACAATGATCAAATAAACTAAAGACCTTCATTTTGGTGCACAGATATTCACAACGTTCAAACTTTTCCAGATATTGCCCAGTAGTTAGTTCTTCTGCAGCTGCTGATTTCAACTGACAATATTCTTTGCATCTACATTCAGGTCATAAGAGCTCCTCCTCGCCCTTCTGTAAATCAGTCTGCAGGGAACTGGCGTTAAGCCCAGCCCGCTTCTTTTCATCAGTAATACTGGCCCCGCAGTCAGAGCTGATATCAGCTGAAGTCCTCTCCTCTCAGTGACACTGTGCACTCCCTGAACACCAGCGTTAGTCCTCCAGAGATGACATCTCAAATAGCCTGAATTCCAGACTGCTGGTCCATGCACTCCTTAGCTCTGCACTATACAGAAAGGAGAACTTATTGACAGCAGGCCATCGGCTGGGAACACAACTGTCAACAGGCACTGAATCAGCACTGCTCTGAATCCTCATTCTGCCTTCGCCACTTCATGATACTCACATGTAATCCCACACTGGCTAGTGACCAAATGGTGGATCGTGAGGAAGGTTGAGGTGGAGAATGAGCACATGGAAAAACACTGTATATCCCCTTCACACCAATCAAACTAAATGCTGCATTGGCCAGTGAAGACGCAGTTGTAGTATGTAGTTATTTTCCCTTTGAAGATACATCAGCCTATATTTTTAGGTGTGTGACAAGACTCGAGATTGGAGAGAAGGGAAACACTGGTTCTTGTGTGTTACACAAGGGACAAAAAACAATAAACTGTGAAATTAAAGTGCTGCAATGTGTGATTTTCGTTCAATATCATAATGCATTGTGGGATGTGACGGATTTTTTTTTCTTCTGCGAAGACCGAATCGCACGTGGGAAGTACTTGTTTCGAACTGGATAAAGCAGGATTACCTGCACGTAGAAGACAAAGTTCTAAGTTAAGTAACGTTAATTAAGTTAACTTAAGTAAAGAAGAAGCTAACTTACACAATAATAGTGTTCTACATAATAGCTGGCGTTTCAAGTTTACACAATGCACCAAGAACAGTACCGCTCCTACTTCTGTTTATAAACTAGCAAAAGACTTGTCCAAAACACATACATTTCTAAATACAATACACACTCGTCTGCAAACGTGACATCCCCTGCTCTATGTAAGAGACCACACAGAACAACAATGATAGCGAAACAGCAAACTTGAGTTCTGATGCTCAATACAAATTGTATAAATCACACAGAATGCAATTCATTCACGTTACATAGCCAGCGAACGGTGCGGTTAAGAAAATGCTAGCTAGTGAATATCACGCTAGAGCTAGCAAGCTAAAAACTAACTGACTTAACGAGTTCGCTAGTAAACGATATTCTGTACCTATACACTCAATTAACACTATCTTAAAGAACATTGTATACAAGCGTTGGTGATGAACAATGAACATTTACTGTAGTATGACGTTAGCCAACTTGCTATCCATCAATAAACCAACGACGTCTGCTAGCTAACGTTACACAACTAGCTAGCTTTGTGTTGAATATAGAAAACGAGGCTCGGTACGATGCTTAACGTTAAATTCAAAAGCTTTCGCAGTTTTGGTTCCATTAACATTGGCTATTTAATTCGCTACCTACCCGTTATGCCAACGTCTTCGTTTATTCCTAAATGTATGTTCTCTTAGCTAAGGTTATATACTTCAAGCTATTTTAATAGATAGCCAGACGGCTAGCTATCGGGCAAGTCAATTGGTTAGATCGCTAGCTAGCTCCGTGAGCTTCTTGTGTCCATCTAGTTCTCTCTAGTCTAACGTTACTTATTTCTCTCAAGACTAGCTAGCTGGTTAGTTAGTTCTAACTAGCTATTCAGTTAGCTAAATGCTAGCTTCTTTCGTTTCCGGACTTCTACGCACACCTTTCTGTCAACGGAACCTGTCATCTATCACTCGCCTAGCTAGCCAGCCTTGCGCTCTTTCATCCGCAATCTCGCTTTAATGTTCAAAATGTCTTTACTACACCATATCCTCCGTCTTTGGCTAATTTATTGGAACCCGACACCATCAAGCTAGCAATATGCAGTACCTGAACACAACTCTCAAACACACAGCACACCCTCCCGCACCATACTTACTAGCTACTACATTCTATTTCTAAGCATACTAGCTAGCTTGCTAACTTTAGCACTAGCTAGTTTACAGTCATATCGCAAATTAAAAATGGCGGTTCCCACAGTATTTCGCCCGGACATAACCCGCAAAAATTGGACTTTACGGCCTTCTACTGCCCCACTGCGACTCGGCCTTCGGACCATTGCCTACCCGACGATCTTGCGTTCTTGAACCCTTTCCCCCTTCGTTCACATGGCGGGCAGGTAACATAAGAATACATCTTTATTACTTACCTGGGGCTGCGGCTTAATTCGCCTCCGCCATCTTACACTAGCGAACATGAGACATAAGCCTCGCGAGAGCACGCGGGTCCTCCCATATCGTTGAGATCACGGGATCTGTCCCGAATCGCCTCGTCCTCTATACCCTTCGTGAAGTGTACACTTGTCCTGGCGTTTAACCAACGTCACTCGAATTGGGGGTAGGGAAAAACGAACCGCTTTTAACACACGTATTTACATGGTAACTGCCCAAATAAAGGAAACACCAACATAAATAGGAAGTTGGGCGACCACAAGCCACCAGAACGGCTTCATTGCTTTGGCATAGATTCTACAATAATATATGCCATTTAGCAGACGCTTTTATCCAAAGCGACTTACAGTAGTGAATGTATACATTTTTTAGTATATGTGGGGCCAATGGGAATTGAACCCACAACCAAAGCTTGCCAATGCTGTGCTGTACCAACTGAGCCACACAGAACCACGTACAAGTGCCTGGAACTCTGCTACTCTTCAACACCATTCTTCCACAAGAAATTCCATAATTTGGTGTTTTGTTGATGGTGGTAGAAAAAACACAGTCTTAGGTGCTGCTCCAGAATCTCCCATATGTGTTTTATGAGCCTGCTTTTTAAAATAATTTATTTCTAATTTTTGGTTCCAATTTGGTTGCCAATTATACCCTCTATTTATCTCAAATTCCCCCTCCCCCACGAATTATGGCAAAGTCACATCTATGTACAGCTTCTTTGCATGCTTGTCTGAACGGTAGCTTGTTATCTTCTGTAAATCTGAACTGTTCTTGGCTCAAGACTTGAGTTTCAGGCACAGCAACTTTTTTTATATGACATGCCATGCATCCAAGAGAATCAGAATGAACTAGAAAAGAAAGTTTGATTTTCAAACTAGTTGGCTTGCCAGACAATTATAATAGCTTTGCAATAGTAGGCTATGTTATAAATGACATAATCAGCATTGATGGAGAGATGAGGATCATAGAAAGAGAGAAGATGTAGTAGGCTGTAGTAGGTGTAGAGATATAGAATATTTATCTTTCTAAAGTACTCTAATTCAAAGTATTGTAATAGCCATGCAGTAGTGAGGCTTTAATGATATCATCAGCTGGATGAAGGGATGGATCGATGGATGGACAGAGACAGAGGGAAGGACTGAGTTAGCTTTTTACATGTGTTTTGGTAAAAGTATTGTATTTTGGAGTATAATAATAGCCATGCAGTATTAAGGCTTTAATGATATCATCAGTTTGGATGGAGGAATGAAGGGAGGAATGGATGGACAGATGGGGAGAAAAACAAATGAGGTAGATTTCTGGTTTTACATGTGTAGAGATGCACAGTATATGGCTTGGCAAAGTATTGTAATTCAGACAATTATACAGCCTTGCAATAGTAAGGCTTTAATGACATCATCTGGATGGAGGGCTGATTGATGGACAGACAGAGAGGAAGGACTGAAGTAGCTTTTTGGTTATACATGTCTATAGATTTACAGAACATGGCTTAAGGTAATGTATTATAATACAAGTTTTGCATTATTGGTGTTACATATTTTACAATACATATTGCCAACACTTGTATGGTTGCCATAACAATGATATTGTCATGATGGTTAAAAGGAAATAACAGTAGTAATTTGCATCTCAGATCATGTCCTGTCACTAGGATGAACAGATTATCCAATTTGAAAATGCTGTCATTGTGTGGCCACAAAAAAGACAGTCAGCGATGCTTGACACTTTGCAATGAAAATGAAGTAACTTAGGCTAATGTATAGACATGCTTTTGTAAAGTTTGTGGCGAACACATCTAGGGGCTTAGAGTTTCCACATAGCTGGTGAATCAACAAGGAAACAAGAAGTTTGCCCCCTGACTAATTTCACGATCTCTTCAAAAATATAACATTGGAGTTTATTATTATGTCCATTTTGTTCCTGAGGGTATAGCATAAACGTTTTGCTGAAAACTACTGTTGTAAGTTGGTAATTTTATCATTAACTTACTGAACATTTATTGGTGAAACAGGGAACTGGAGCCAACAAGGAAGAATGCTGTGAAAAAAAGGTCAACTATTGTGAGTTCACGATAATTGCAGTTGGCTAGTAACGTAATAGTCAGGGAGCTAGCCAGACAGTACTGGAGATATTTACAAGGCAGGTTAGGTTTGCTAACTTTGGTGAGTGAAGTGAAGTAAGGCTTTAAATACCAAACATCTTTCATGAAATTGGGAACCAGAGCCAATGAATAAGGTGCTAGCTGGCTTGTAAATTAAGCAGGGCGTAAAACGTAATTATTCTGGCACTGCTGTTTTAAAAGGTCAATCATTGCAAGTTTACTATGATTGCAATTTGCTAAAGTAATCAGGGAGCTAGCTAGCTAGTATTACTGGAGATATTGACACAACTGTTAGGTATGCTACGTTAGCTGGCTTGGATGAGTGAAGTGGGTTCATGAATCTGTATAAGATATTATTTTGGTGAGCTTTGGTGAACAATCTATTTGAAGCTGACTAGCGAGCTAAGATAGTCTTATAGCTAGATAACCAGTACTTAAGGCTTTAAAATGCAACAAATTAGTACATTCTTCTTTGTAAGCTAACTAGCTAACGTTAGCTGGCTAGGTTTGTACAGTAAGCTGTTAGGAGTAGAGTTTGCGCATTATGACATCAGCAGCAGCTTGGTCATCGTTGTTATGCTAGTTAGCAAACAGCTAATTGTTAAATGTTGATTATTTCAGTGATTGGGCATTCAAAATGAGGGGAAATGCAAAAATAGGGGCTAAAACGATCCATAAAACATAGAAAACATGCACTTCAGTGTCAAGTTTTCCACAGGGGTATCTTGGACATTACCATTGCCTTACTCATAGCAAGCCTTGTGAGTTTTCCCAGCAGCCCCTAAATTAATTTTCACTGACAAAGTGATTATCTTCCGAGGGCAGATTTTGGGCAGAGTATCTGGGGGACTCAAGTGATCCAACTCCAACACCAAGATTAAGGAGTTCTGAGTTTAGCTGCAATTTCGGTCCACCAGCCTAATCAGCTAGGCATTTAGCAGATGCTCTTATCCAGAGTGACTAACAAAAAGTGTATATAAACATGGTAGGATTGTTACGGTTGGCCAGAACTTGACCCGTGAATGTCTGCTAAACGGCAGGTGCTTGATTGCAAATGATGCCACCCTGGGAATGCGTGATCTGCTGTCTGTAATCAGTGTTTTTCAGTTGCCTTCTCCTTGACCTCGTCTGGCCATGTCCCCGTCTGGAGAATATAAGCGAGCGGAGCTACAATTTTGTCTTGCTTTAAAAAAAAAAAATCTCCCATTTTAGTAGCCAATTACACCCTCTCTGTTTCATGTCAATCCCCCCCCTCGTATTGAGAATTCGCTGCCGTAGCCGTGACCGGCACTGACGAAGGCAAAGTATGGTCTCCTCTGAGACGGCACTCGCCAAGCCGTCGACCATAACTCCGGTACTCCAGAGCCACTCCTATACACAGCAAAATCATGTTGGCTTACCTCCCCCTTGCCTGGAGCGGACAGCCAATTGCCGCCCCCTAGTGGCACTCCCAGCCAGGTGTCTTGCTTCTTTTGACTGTTGTCTAATATATGTTATATGTATACAATAAACCCTGTATTTTTATGGTATTCGTTTTGTTTGTCGCATCCTTTTTTGGTCAACTATCCGGCTAATATAGTGCGGATAGTTTTGGTGGGTCGTAACAAGGATTGAACATGGTTAGTGCAAGGGATCAGTGTAGTAACTCTAACAGACATCATTGTTTACAGTTGCACAGCGTACCTGTAACACAAGGAAAGAAAAGTTCGTATTTCTTTAATTAAAACATAGAGTGGCAATGGCAATTAATTAATGTATAGTCAGCAGTAGTGGAGTCTAAAGGGGTGGGTTTTTAAGTCTCTTGCGGAGGATGGCCAGTGATTCCGCAGTCCTGACCAGGTGCGGAAGATCATTCCACCACCAAGGGGTCAGGACAGAGAAGAGGCGAGACCACAAGGAACGGTTGCCAGGTGCAGTCAGTAGGGAGTCAGTTTGCCAGAGGAGGCAGAGCGGAGGAGTCTGGCTGGGGTGTAGGGTGTGATGAGCGTCTAGAGGTAGGAGGGAGCACTTTCTCTAATGGCCTGAAGAGCCACCGCTAATTCTGTGGTGCTACACTGCACCTGTCATCATGGGGCATTTCCTCCTCTCATTTTCTCTCCTCCTTTCTCCAGTCAGTTTAAGTACCTAAGCCTGATCACAAGCAGCAGGAACACTGCTAAATTCTGGCTCACAGGGCATTTATTACAGGTGAGATCACTGCAGTTCAAAGGAAGAGTCCTAGTTTCTCTCGACTCAGAGCCCTTGTGGGCTCTTTAATAGCATGCAGGGCTATTCAAATAATGAAATACATTGTGATTTAATCAATGCATAGTATATGTATCCATCTTTTTTGCTTTATTCTCTAAAATCTCATTTTGATATGCCTATGTCTTTCGATAATCCTGTGTTAATTTTCTTATTTTATTAAACAGACCACCCTATCCATGGTTTCTTACACAGCTGGCATTTAAACGTACATGTTATCCATTGATAGAAACCAGTGTTTTACTCATGCAGTTCTTGTTTAGTGTCTTGCACAAAAGAGCAACCAGTGTCTTACCCCGGGGCCTACACCCCTCTGGTTACAAATTAAAATATAAGGGTTAACTAGCAGTAATTTAAGTGTAAACAGTCTAAACTTATTCTTTAAATCAGGTGGACTACATCCAAAGAAATTGATCAGGAAACAAATAGCTAAATGATTAATGATATTTAAACATATTCAATTATTTTCAACGGGATTCATTTTTATCTTGCACATTACGGAGTCTTGCGGTGAGTACATCAAACCACCTGGTCTCCTGGACAAGATAGAAGCCACTGAGAACAACACGACAAAGCATTGTGCTGATAACAGACAGGACATCTCTTATAAGTGGTGTACTACTACTACTCGTAATATTTCTGTGGGAAAGCATTTCTGTAAAATAAACATTTTGTTTTGCACTTCTGGCATACAAGTCATATTCTGAATTAAGGGTCACATGTTGTGGTTTTCTCACATTTATGTTCTGGTCTGCAGGAGGGTGGTGTAGGTAAAGACATGTTAAAGTACATTTTCACAATATTTTGTCTAAAATACTACTGCTCAATCTGATATGACTGCATGGTACACAGGACCTCCCATAGTCAGGGTAGATACCTACCCTCAAAAAAGCAGTCAATCTGGATACTGGTTACATTAGAACGGTGAGCCTGTTTTTTTTTTGTTTGTTTTTTCACTCCTGAAAAACACAAGACAGCACACACACAACCCAAAACTGGGTTTCTAAAAAATACTGTTTTATTGTTCGTTTGAAAATTCCATTTAAGTTTTTTTTTTTTTTTATATTTTTTAATGAAAGTCAGCAAGGAAATTGAGACTGTGTTGGAATTTGCATATCACATGTAAAAATGTACACTTGATTTAAACCTGGTTTGGGGCTTATTGTTTTGGAGTTAATGTATATATATTTTTTACTGTGGTTTCTTTGTGAAGTTTGTACCTAATCTTGCTTCAGATACAAAATAAACCCTGAGAGGAACTGTGAATGTACAGTAAAATCAATTTCTGAAAACAAAACCTTGAAGACGTCACACTTGACTGAACAGAAATTACGTAATGAGGGATTACAAAAAGAGGGTGGAGACAATATTCACAGAAAGAGTACAAAAGATTGTGTGTGAGAAAGCAGCATGTGAACACTTCAGAAACATGCCTCAAACTCACAACAAAAAAAGTATGTTATTTGTGAAAAACTGAAAAATAGTTAATGTAAATATTTACTTAAGAAATTGTGATTTTAATTTTGAACTGGTGATTTTAAATAGGAAGTGTCAATTTCTGGAAGAAAAATAAAATTATGAAGAGATTTGTCCACCTCACTGAGTAGCCAAAACACTAAATACTAAATCACAAATACATATTTGACCCATCCATTACTCTGTCCAAATGTGTAGATTTAGTCCGACACCCCAAGGCAAATCAGCTTTGGTGAAACGCTCACTGTGGGAATGCTAAGGATTTGTTTTTTTAGAAATAAAACCTAAAATATATTAACCACACCTACTTGTTTCCAAATATGTACAATTCAGATATTAAGAATGAATTGACCATTGTCAGAACGATGTGGAAGCTGTGCCTGAAAGAGACCTTGAACTCTAGATACAGCTTAAACAAACCGCCTTAAAGATGTAATGGGGTTAAATACACAGGGACTTTTCTCTCCTTAATCAAACTCAACTCAAATATTAAATGAAACATTAAAAGGGACTGCAGAAACAAAACAAATCTGTAGGGAGTGGGGTAGAAACTGACACATGACAATGAAACAATGAATTACTATTAATAAAATAATAAAAAAGTTATTTAAATGAAACTCTTCCTTCTCGTCCCAAAATAAAACATTAAAAAAGTTAACAAAATACATTTACAAGAAAGAGGGAATTATGTATATTAAACAAAATATTCAAAACCCACAAAAAAACAGTAAACGAACATAGGTATTTCATTGGAAAATATTAACTTCATTATTACAATAGCAATAACAATACAAACACCAAAACAACTAAAGGCTTAATAATAATAAAAGCATAACTCTCATATGAACCACACATCTCAACTAAACTTTCATCATCTACTGTTTTTTTCATCTGAACTTGAGATTTAAAATATTTCCCAAAACATTTTGTATAAAGAATGTTTCTAAGAAATACCAAATTATTTTGCTTAAACTATAAAAACAAAATAATACCAATTATGTACAAACCCAAACCCCTACCCCAAATCCCAGCTAGACCTCCCCTATTTCTCTTTTATGAAAACTAGACCTGACACAGAACCCTAACTTAACCCTAAACAGTACTGCACTGCTCACGGAACAGAAAATGCACCGCTGTAGTCCCCCTGCTGTCAAATGTCTATATTACACCAAGTCCCATAGCTCAGTTACATTGATGGCAGCTAATAGGAACCTGAACCCTTGGAGGTCAGACGTCCTACAGTCTGCTTTGTGTTACTCGTCAACATAAACATACACATATCTAAAAACAGCATTAAAATCAGTTAAAACATAATTCAACAGGCAAATAATGGAGCTTACAACAGCTTTTTTTTTTTTTTTTTTTTTTTTTTTTTTTTAAATCATTTCCACAGTATCCCAGGTCTACAGGGGGACTTTTCCTGGGAGGGACTAAGACCTGTTAGGGGAGGAACCAGACTAAGGGGAAGGGCTAGCAGGCCCCATTTCAAGAATTTACTTTGCCATCGGAGGTGATTATATCTACAGAACTAACTGAACCAGCAGTTCAGCCAGGTGTGAGAGTATCGGTCGTTTGAAGACCTGCAGGACCCAAGGATAGACTCTCCAGGATAGACAGGCCCGATTTGTAATTGAGGTTTTAAATGGTGAGAGAGGGGGGGAGCAGAGTGAGAGAGCGCATGTGCAGAGAGACAGACAGGAGGACGTAAGACAAAAGAAACAGTGCTGTAGTTATGTTATGTAGAGTCGCTTAGATGATGGTTAGTGAACATCCATGAGTGCATACTATATAAAACACAACGATTTACATAGAAACAAGCTGGATACAAAAAACAAAGCAAAATAAACCCTCAGTGCTGAATCATGTCCTATGAACACCCCTTTCCCCTTTTCTACATCTGCAATTAGACAAATCGGAAAAAATGGATAATCCGCACTGGCCTGAGTGAACAGGGAAAAGATCTCCTCCTCCCTCCCAAACATATTTCCCTTTCCTAATTCATACATTCAAACTCACCAATGATACCTCTTGCAAACACACACCCCCCAAATATCACGCACGCACGCACACACCAAATATCTCCTACACGCTCACACAAAAAAACAGTTACACTCATCCATGCAGTATCAGTCCTGGTTGCGGTTTCCAGCATGGCTGGCATTCTACCCCCCTACTGACGCCCCTTACACCACCCATCCCCACCCCTCCCTTCCTTGTTCACCATCACTAGGAGTTTTACTGCAGTTTAAACATTACACACCCTTTAATAATGGCAAAATGTCAACAAAAAAAAGTAAAACAGGAGAGGTGTGGAGGGCAGTGTTACGAGAAGCAGTGTGGACAGGCAGTGTTGACCGCAGCCCTGGCACAGAGCTCGATGTAGCCATACCCTTCCTCAGTAGCCGCTGAGCTGCATGCAGTCTGAACAGTGAAGGAGCTGGCTAGTTGGACAAAATCTTCTCTCTGGTTATTAAATATTTTTTCCACACCTTTCCGAAATTCTCTAATCTTGAACCTTCCAGAATTCTATGCAAAAACACTGCCAGACCAATGGCTGGCTCCATCTATTGCTACCCAAATACTACTATCTGCACACACTACAAATTCTCCTCCATAAACATTTTTCATTAACACAATATGTGATTTTGAGCACATTATGAAAGTTACATAATATATCACTGTAACACATTATAAACATCTGCCCCCCCATTTTTACAAGATCACACTTTCACTATATCTTTTAATTTTGCATTATTGATTTCTGTGACGGGCCTGTGTGTTGGCGCTTGGCTGTCTCCATGGTATTTGAATCAGTGATGAATCCTCTGTGTGAAAACAGAAGGAAATGGGAGAAACACTGAACAGAGGAAAAACCACTACCTCAACTCTGTCTGGACAGGAAAAAAAATACCTCAAATTTGTAAATCGGGTTGATGGAGGGATGCAAAGGGATGGAGTGATAGAGAGTGAGATGTACATTGTAAGGTTTGTGTGTGTGGGAACACACACACAGTGAAAGGAGGGATGGAATTAGGTCTTTACAGGAATAAAAGTGACCAAATTGATCTACAGGACCTCCCTATCCTATCCTGTTCCATAGAACCCTTCTGTATTGCCATTTGCCTCCCCAACTGCCCTCCTGTTCCTGTAATTGTATACAACCCCCCATCTCCCTGCGCACCCCTTTTAATATACACTCGTCCCCCTCCTTCACTTCCATATAAACCCACTGTCTCCACACGCTCACAGCAGCAATTTGCCATTACGGTGAATCTTGAGTATTTTCCCCAGTCTCTGCTTGGCTGTGGCCAGACCTTTCTTCAAGCGCTTCCCTGAGAGAGCGAGAGCGAGAGAGACAGAGAAAGAAGGTAGAAAGCAAGAGGTGATCAATTTGAATGTGTATGCATTTGTGCCTGCATGTGTGCGTGCATGAGAGACATGCACAACTGCTTCTTAAAGTTGATATGAATTATTTGTTAATATGATCACATCATACAACTTAATTATGTTAAGCTGTATTATGTTTTTTAGGTTTTTTTTGTTTAATATTGCTCCATTTCACCTCTCCACAGTCTGAGGATTGACTGGGCATGCCTTTATACCACATCAGCATACACAGATTCACATCAATATTCATAGATTTGCCTACACAAATACGCCATCCATAACAAGCTAGCTGATAGTGAACTCTCACCGAACGCAAGGAATAATAAAATAAATGGCAACTAGTGCGAACTTCAGGACTGGACACCTTGAGCCACGTGTTTGAACCTGATTCAGATTCGGACAGAGAAGAGGATCATCAGCATGAACCAACGCAATATCTTACAAACAACCTAAACATGAAAATTGCACCATGTAATATACCTAATATATTGTTGAAGCTGTATCATGTCGTGGTTCTGTGTGGCTCAGTAGGTAGAGCATGGCGTTGACAATGCTTAGGTTGTGGGTTCAATTCCCATTGGAACCACATATACTGAAAAATATATGCATTCAGTACTATAAGTCGCTTTGGATAAAAGCGTCTGCTAAATGGCATATATTATCACAATCTCAATTTTAGGTCAACTTTAAGGCCAATACATACTCAACGCATACGTGACTGCAAACGCTTGGTGACACTACCACATACAGCAGAGGACTCAGGGTGTGTATGGAAACAGTCGGTCCAGATTTAGTAACTTCAGGATAAAGCAAGGTGCAGTCAGGGACATGCCGACGAATTCTGAAGTGGGGATGCAGGGGTGGCGCTAATATAGGCAGGCTATAAAACATTGCAATGGCAATATCCTCGACTGCATCATAGTCGAAGTTTTAGAACAATGGCAATATCCTCAGGTAAGGTTTTTTAAACAGTTTACACTACTGGTCAGAAGTGTCAAAAATGTGGGTGCTCTAAAACGTTTAGTGTAAATGTCAAAATGGGCAAAAACTATCACATATGGCACAAAATTATGTGTAAACATTTGACGAGATACCATAACTAACTTAAGATTGAAATGACATGTACACAGAATAATTGATTGAAATACAAGACTTCTTGGTATAGGCCTACCGTAGGCTGTATTTCAATGCCTAACCCAGTGTGATCAGCTTCTGCACTTCGCTAAATAGACAGCAAGAGTTCTGAGACAATAGACACTTTCCCATCTGTCAGAAGATTTTGGAGCCTCTGCCTGTTAATGCTTTGCAGGCTAATTAAGAATAAAGGACTAACATACCCCATGTTAGGGCCTGATTAATGAATGAATTAAACTGCCTGGCCCCAAAAAAAGTTAAATTTAACTAAGCAAATAGGTAAGAGCCTTCCATTGGATAATTACTGCAGTGATTAATATGTTTTAGCTGGCAATAAGTTATTTAACCCTAACTGATGCAGTGAGTAGCTTCTCATTTCTTAAACAACCATGTCGGAAGACATATCCTGTGGTCGTGGAAAATATGTTAATCTGTTAATGTAAACCTTTGGTGAAATAATATCTTAAAGTAGCCTTAAGAAAACCACTTGTCAGTGAGGTTAATCGGGGAAAAAAGGCTTCAGTTTGCTAGGGAGCATAAAGATTGGACTCTGGAGCAATGGAAGAAGGTCAGGTGGTCTGATAAGTCCAGATTTACCCTGTTCCAGAGTGATGGGCGCATCAGGGTAAGAAGAGAGGCGGATGAAGTGATGCACCCATCATGCCTAGTGCCTACCGTACAAGCCTGTGGGGGCAGTGTTATGATCTGGGGTTGCTGCAGTTGGTCAGGTCTCGGTTCAGCAACGTTATGTGCCCACAGAATGAGGTCAGCTGACTACCTGAATATACTGAATGACCAGGTTTTTCCATCAATGGATTTTTTCTTTCCTGATGGCACGGGCATATTCCAAGATGACAATACCACGATTCATCGGGCTCAAATTGTGAAAGAGTGGTTCAGGGAGCATGAGACATCATTTTCACACATGGATTGGCCACCACAGAGTCCAGACCTTAACCCCATTGAGAATCTTTGGGGATGTGCTGGTGAAGACTTTGCACAGCGGTCCAACTCTCCCATCATCAATACAAGATCTTGGCGAAAAATGAATGCAACTCCGGATGGAAATAAATGCTGTGACATTGCAGAAGCTTATTGAAACAATGCCACGGCGAATGCGTGCCATAACCAAAGCTAAAGGCGGTCCAACAAAATATTAGAGTGTGTGACTTTTTTTGGACAGGCAGTGTATTATCACCATTATAAGGTATCAGAAATAACTGTACTAAATTAAACAAATACTATAGTACACCTCATGCAGTCTTGTTTATGCCATATGCTAAAGACAACTGCCAAGTTCCTGTAGGCCAACGTTGAGCTAATAAATTGTTTATAAATCTATCAGAATAGCAGCCTAACGGCCTCCCGCGTGGTCTAGTGGTTTCAACGTCCAACGGGGGTTCGATTCCCCATCGCGCCAGAGTTGGCTCTGGACGGGAGTGCCATCGCAATTGGCTGTCCGCCCCAGGGAGGGGGGGGGGAGCCAACACGCAGAGAAGTGGTTCTGGGGTACCGGAATTACAGTCGACAGGATGACGAGTGCTGTCTCGGAGGAGGCAGCGCTTCGGCCTTGTCACTGCCAGTCACAGGACTACGGCAACAAACTATGAGGGAAGGGGGATTGAACTAAGCACAGCGGGTAATTGGCTACCAAATTTGGAGAAAAACGGGGTCAAATCTGAAAAATAAAATGATATATACATATTGTGGCAGCCCAAGGGGCTGCACAAGGAAATGGCTGCCTGGCCTACAACACATGGGAGCCAGGGAACACTACATTTCCCAGCAGGCCACAGTCACACCTGAGCCAAGTCAAGGCAATGGGACTAACGACCAGCTGAAGGCCATTTCAAGGCCTATTTAAAGGGCTGATTCCCATTACACTGCGAGAGGAGTAGGAACGTGTTTGGGAAGGAGTTGAGTGTGTTGAAGGAGAGAGAAAGAGAAGCCTGTGAAGTCGTTGACCAGCCAGGATTTGGAGAGCGTGTTGGAGTGTTTTGTGTTTGACCGGATTGTTTGAGGACCCCCCTTTGGATTTTGACTACGGACTGGATTGCGGAACTGACTTGGATTTTGGAATTGGATTGGACATTGACAACGAGATAAGGATTGTGGACTTTGTGTGTTTGTATTCCCCTGAAGACCCCACCCTTTGTTTTATGTTTGTCAGTATTAGTTTAATAAATCATTGTTTTGTTTTTGAATACTGCCTCCTTGTTCTTTAACTTGCCTACGCCCTCTGCAAGGTCCGTGCGTGTCGCCCAACCCCTGGGGACACCACATATGGTGGAGAATGCGGGCAGAGGGCATCACATATAGGCAAGAGGAGGTAGTGCAACTGTGAGCAGGTTTCGTTTTTTTTTTTTTTTTTTTTTTTGAAAAAGATACTCCATGATGGAAGGGGACTGGACAATGGATCCAGACATGGAGGCTTGGCTGGAGGCAGAGGGTCCCAAGCATCTGTCTAAAGTGCACCAACGGTCCCTCAAAGTGTTTTTCCAGGCAAGTCCAGCCCTCAAATGCTCCTTTTTGGCTGGAATGGCACCCGACGTTGCTGAGGCCATCGGTGAAATGGAGAAGGTGTTGAGAACCCTGAAGGGGCAACAAAAGATGAAAGAAGTCAGAGAGAAAAATGGCCACCCGTGCTCTGTGGTGCCACCTAGGGAAAAGATCCCAGATAGGCCACAAAAGCAGCATATAAATGAGGAAGATAAATGTGCTGTTTTAGAGACAGAGTTGGGAGAGGCGCAAGATGTGCTAAAGGGCCAAGATGAAGAGATTCAGAAACTGGAGAAGTGTTGTCGGGACCAGAGGCAGGACCTGGTGAAGACCCAGAGACGGGCGGCCATGGTTGAGGACCAATGGCGAGTCACCCTCCGGGAGTTCCAACAACTGAAAGGTGTCCAGACTGAGCTGTACCGGACAAAAGCTGAGTTGGGGACCTCGGAGGAGCACCATTTGGTGGCCGTTGGGATATTGCTGCAGGAGCACACTGACTCGCTGAGAGTGCTGGGAATCATGGCTGGGGAGCTGGAGAAGGACAAAGCATCCCTTGGCAATGAAGTAAGGCGGGTAGAGGCCCACAACCGGGCGCTCGAAGAGCAGGTGAGAAACCTAACCCAGATGTTTGAGAATAAGCAGCGACAGTGTCTGGACATCCAGGAGTCCCAGGACCAGGCCACAGACAAATATGCCAGGGCCTTGGGGGATGCACAGACTAAGCTTGCCCAGAAGGAGGCAGAGCTAAGGAAAGCAGTGGACAACCATGCGTCCGAGGCGGAGCAACTCCAGTGCCGAGTGGAGCAGGAGAGCGAGGGAAGGCGGGAGCTGAAGGCTCAGTTGGAGCAGGGGAAGGCCCTTGCTTTACAACAAGAAGAGAAGATTTTTGCATTGCAAGAACTTCACCGAACCACCTCTACAGCCCTCCTGACCGAACAAAAGAAAAATGAAGAGCTCCCTCTACTGCGAGAGGAAATACAGGTCTTGAGTGAGAGACTGGACCAGAAAGAAGCCCAGCAGCAGGCCATAGAGAAATCTTTTCGCAAGGTTTTGAAAATCCAAACTGAGACTCTGCTGGACCTACAAGACCAACTGGAAGGGGTGAGTGCGGAGCTGGAATGTGCAAAGTGTGTTCCTGTCACTAAAGATTCTAGCACCCAGGTGGAGATCTTGCATCCAGTGGAGCTGACCATAGATTATGACCAGACATTGGAGTCGAAGTGGGATCAATGGTTCTCAGTCCCCCTCAGCCTGCCGGACCTTGGAGGGGAACTGGAGGAGCAGTTTGCGGAGGAGGAGCTATGGTGGGACCATAGCGTGGAGGAAAGCCTCTTGGCGATGGCTGAGGTCAGGTGGGACACCCAACCATCTCCTGATGTGGTGAGTCCGTCGCTGTCACTAAAGTTGAGAAAAGTGAAGATTAGAGGTTCTCCACTGAAGGGAAACGGAACAGGCAGATGTTTAGATGGAATGACCGTGGGAAGCGTGTATGGAGCAGAGATGCAAGAAACACAAAGAGAAAATTAAGTGTTGTGAAGAACATGTTTTCTCTGGTGGCCAAGCCTAATCACCTGGAAGAGGAGTGGGAGTGGCGGAAAAGGCCAAAGAGAGGAACACGGATTCTGGAATGGCACAAGGTTCACTGGAGGAGCCATGGACAGCTGGTGAAGCACAGAGCCCGAGGGGTGATCGGTCTGTCCGTGGAGCCCAGAGCCTGTACCCACTGGTGGCCATTTTGTGGCAGAAAATGTGAGCAACTTGCGCCATGCACTAATGACTTTCAGACCTTACAGCAGATGAATGGAGATGGAATCTGGACGTTTGACCCTGGCGGAAAACTGCCTGAGTGGACCTGGAGAGGGGGACCCTCCTGGTGGCCGTTGGACATAGGCCGCTCAGCCCTCCCGAGGTCAGAGCTGAGGAGGAGGGTGTGTGGCAGCCCAAGGGGCTGCACAAGGAAATGGCTGCCTGGCCTACAACACATGGGAGCCAGGGAACACTACATTTCCCAGCAGGCCACAGTCACACCTGAGCTAAGTCAAGGCAATGGGACTACCAGCTGAAGGCCAGCTGAAGGCCATTTCAAGGCCTATTTAAAGGGCTGATTCCCATTACACTGCGAGAGGAGTAGGAACGTGTTTGGGAAGGAGTTGAGTGTGTTGAAGGAGAGAGAAAGAGAAGCCTGTGAAGTCGTTGACCAGCCAGGATTTGGAGAGCGTGTTGGAGTGTTTTGTGTTTGACCGGATTGTTTGAGGACCCCCCTTTGGATTTTGACTATGGACTGGATTGCGGAACTGACTTGGATTTTGGAATTGGATTGGACATTGACAACGAGATAAGGATTGTGGACTTTGTGTGTTTGTATTCCCCTGAAGACCCCACCCTTTGTTTTATGTTTGTCAGTATTAGTTTAATAAATCATTGTTTTGTTTTTGAATACTGCCTCCTCCTTGTTCTTTAACTTGCCCTCTGCAAGGTCCGTGCATGTCGCCCAACCCCTGGGGACACCACAATATATACAGCACCAGTCAAAAGTTTGAGTACACCTTCCATCTGGACTACGGCTAAGCGGGCACTCCTTCATTCTTGAGCAAGATAACGACCCGAAACACACCTTGAAGTTGTGCAAGAACTATCTGGTGAAGGGGGAATGTAAAGGACAACTCAAACGAAGGACCTGGCCTGCCCAGTGTCCAGACCTCAATCCCATAGAACTTGTATGGGATGAAGCAAAGCAACCCACAAGTGGCTCTGGGAATTGCTGCAGGAGAGCTAGGAAGACATATCGGGTGAGTTCCTGCTGAAACTTATTAACCGAATGGCCCGTGTTTGTGAGGCTGTTATCCCAGCAAAGGGTGGCTATTTTGAGGAATCCAAGATTCAATTTTCAATTACATTTTATTGAACATTGCTTTGATGTTCCTTTTGTTTATTGTTACATGTGTTTCTTGTCATATTCAAGTATTTAAAGAAACTCATATGGTGTAAAACATTGTCAATTATGAGATAAACCTAGTTTCCAGCAGGTGTACTCAAACTTTTGACTGGTACTGTATATAAAAAAAAGAATAGCAGCCTAACTGCAATCATGTTTTGAGTGATAAACATACAATATGAGTTGTATAACAGCAACACAATGATAATTTCATTAGAGAAAATTTTACACTGAATTCTGAAATTTAAACTGAAGGCTTCATGCCATTCTTGATCGAGGACATGCAAAGTATTGGAAAGTCGTGGAAGTACCAAACAATGCAATGCATCGCTGTGTTACGTCTGAGAGTTCTACAGAGATTTGTTGGTGTATTTCTGAATTGGCAAATGCAATATTGAGTGAGTGAGCATGCATGCATGTTAGTGTGTGTATGTGTGTGTGTGCCTGTGCCTGTGTGTGTTAGTGTGTGTGTCTGTGTGTGTGTTAGTGTGTGCATGCCTGTGTGTGTTGTGTGTACGCCTGTGCCGTGTTAGTGTGTGCGTGTGTGTATGTGCGTGTTAGTGTGTGTGTGTTAGTGCGTGCATGCCTGTGTGTGTGTTAGTGCATGCATGCCTGTGTGTGTGTTAGTGTGTGCATGCCTGTGTGTGTGTGTGTGCGTCTGTGTGTGTGTGTGTGTGCGTCTGTGTGTGTGTGCGTCTGTGTGTGTGTTTGTGTGTGTGTGCGTGCATGCCTGGGCATGTACCTTGTCCTGCTCCGGCGCTAGCTCCCCCTGCAGGAGAGTGGGCAGAGGGGGAGAGGTTGCTGCTGTTTTGGGGTGACAGTGAGGGGCGTCTGGAGGACAGGAACACCCCGGGTGCCATGGCTCCAGACCCCCGGGGGCCCCCTTGCCCAAATGGCCCGGGTCCTGCCGTGTACTCATGGTCCAGCAGGCTGGCGGAGAAAGACTCCACCCTTCTCTCCTCCACCGCGCAGTCGGAGGGGGGGTCGGGGGGTGGGGGCAGCGAGCTAGGGGATGGAGCGCGGGGGGGCTGGAGCTGGGTGGGGTTCGGTGCAGGGGGGCGCTTTTTGGTGTATTTCCTCTTGGTGGTTTTCTGCTGCTCCTGGGGAAAAAAAGAACACTGTAGAATATAAATACTGTTACAAATAAAAACGGTCCCGTTTTATGCTCTCCCTTTGTGTCAGCTCTTTGTTGGGGAAAGAAATATTATAACTCTTCTCTGAGAAATTGTATTAGTATAAAATAATATCATTTTCACATTTTTTGAGCATACAATATAGCTCATTACCTACACTGTTTGTTTTATACAGCCTTCCCTGCTCATCTTTATCAAGAGTGTGAATCATTTTGGAGGGTACTGTAATGTTTCAGTGCATGTAGCAAACTCTCAAGCTCACCTGCTGTGCCAGCTTGGCAGCGGCAGCAGCGAGCCCGGTCTCCACAGATGCAACCCTGGCCCCTTCCCGCAGAGGGCGCTCCTGTTTGGGTAGGGTGGGGGTCACGCGGGCTGTGAGAAAAGAGAGGGGCATACGTGAGGCACACAATACGAGTTTAAAACTTTGAGAGTGGAAAGAAGAAAAAAAAAAAAAAGGATGATATCTGGAGTGTAATTTGGACAGAGCGAGAAAGGATCAGGCACCTTTGGGGTTCCACGGTATGTCATCAGAGTTCCTCTTCCTCTTCATCTTGGACTTGATGGCATGGTCTTCCTCATCCGACTCCAGAGAGGGATAAACTGGAAGACGGAGGGGAAAAATTGGTTTTCTAAAAGACGGCACAATAATATTAAATATACATTAGGGTGCGTCAAAAAAACATTAAGTTTAAAACATTAGCATTAAGTTCGCTTGCTTGTCATTTTGATCCACAATGAGAAAACCTGGCATTATAAAAATCAGTTCAATACATCAATGTTTAGGGGTCGCGCACAGTGAATTAATAACCCTATTTATTAGGGTGCGTTAAAAAAATGCACAGTGAATTAATAACCCAGTATAAATAGGGTTATTAATTAACTGTGTGTGACCCCTAAATATAGATATATTGAACTGATTTTTATACTGCCAGGTTTTCTGATTAAGTGGAACAAAATCACAATGAGCAAACATGTGTTACAACTTCATGTTTTTGATGCACCCTAATAGACATATACACGCACCTTACAAACACTCCCAAAACAAAAAAAAAAAACAAAAAAAAAACACGCACGCACGCACACACTCACTGTAATCTGAATCTTTGAAGCAGGTTCCCAGTGTTTCTTGCTCGTCCACACTGTCCTCCCCATCGCTAAGGTGACGGGTGGGGCGCTTGATAGGACGTTTTCCAGGCCGCTGAGCAGAACTTTTCTTTTCGGGAACACCCCCTCTTTTTTGGGCCCCGCCTACCCACCAAGAGGCCCCGTTCCCTTTCCCTTTCCCTGTGCTCCCCGATACAGAGAGGGAAGAGGAGGAGGAAGAAGAGGAGGAGGAGGAGGAGGGGGGATTAGCCATGGACAGCATGCCCTGTATGGCATCACGTGTACTGGGAGATGCTGGGGCATCCTCACTATGAGAGAGAGAGAGAGAGAGAGAGAGAGAGAGAGGAAAGTGAGGAGAATTTTATCACTTGAATACATAAACAGAAATCAGCTTATGCTATTAACCCAAACCAGTTCTAGAAACCCACAAAAGCACCATGCTTATTAACCCAAACCACCTGGTTCGAACTCTACAGTGGAAAGGGGTATAATGAGCCAGCCTGGCTCTAGCTCTACAGTGGGAAGGGGGTATAATGAGCCAGCCCGGTTCTAGCTCTACAATAGGAAAGGGATATTATGAGCCAGCCTGGTTTTAGCTCCACAGTGGAAAAGGGGTATAATGAGCCAGCCCGGTTCTAGCTCTACAATGGGAAAGGGCTATTATGAGCCAGCCTGGTTCCAGCTCTACAGTGGGAAAGAGGTATAATGAGCCAGCCTGTTTCCAGCTCTACAGTGGGAAAGGGGTATAATGTGCCAGCTTGGTTCCAGCTCCATAGTGGGAAAGGAGTATAATGAGCCAGCTTGCTTCCAGCTCTACAGTGGGAAAGGGGTATAATGAGCCAGCCTGGTTCCAGTGTTCTGTGTAAACACTGACCCAGGTATAGTAAGACAGGGAGAAAGATGTCTTGAGCCTACCTGAGAGCAGAATCCAGACCAGCCACTTGCTTGCTGGCCTTCAGCAGGTCCAGGATCCCCCCAGCACCACCTTTCACACCCTGTGCAGTCAGGGAGTCTTCGTCTGTGCTGTAATCCTCCTGCACACCGGGAACAGGAAGTAGCCTTAACACAAGGACAACAACACTGATCACACTGCACACTGCACACTGCACAGGGCAATTCCCTTCTTTCATCTGCGAGCAGTAGAGAACTGTATCTGTGACATGTTACAGACATTGATACTGCATGAACGCTGTGGATAGTGTGTGTAATACACACAGAAGAACAGGTCCTTTTAATGCCAGCCATGCAGTTTTAGGTTTAAAGGCAATGTAAAATGTGTGTAAATGTAGGGTAAAGCAGGGGTAAATGAAAAGACAGGCAGGTGTAAATGAGGGGTAAAGTGGGTGTAAATAAAGGGCCAGGTTCACCTCAATATCAAAGTCCACCTCTCCAGGCTCGCGCACGCGGTGAGGGTCTGAGCATGGCTTGGCTCGAGGCAGTTTCCTAGGCAGACCTACAGAGAGAGTAACATGCATGTACAACAGCACACAGACTTGCAGAGACCAACATGCATGTACAACAGCAAACAGACCTAAGGTGCTTTCTCATGAAGACAAGGATTGGTATGATGCAAACTCAAGTTTGTGACCTGAAGAATCTAGTCTTGGTCCTATAATGTTAATCTCACATATTGAGGTAGTCTTGGTCCTCTAATGTTAATCTCACATGATGGGAGACAGCCAACATCATTTTGCCTGTCCAGTTTATCCCAATGGTCGGTCACTGACGCTACTACCTGTCTACCTGTAGGTGAAGTTGACTGGGGGTTTTTTCTCCGCAGTTGAAACATAATTTACCACTGGAATCCAAAATTGAAAGAGCGATTATAATCGTTTTTTTGGTCTGGTTTTGTTAGGTAACGTTAGCTACTGTGCTTTTATCTGCATATTTTGCCTTTTATCCATTTTTAAGTCTATTTATACCTCGGCGCGGTTAGCTCTGTGGGGCTGGGACCGCTAAATTGATGCCCAGATAAAGAAGGCCAACTCCTCCCTATATTTACGTGGGTTCCAATCTCAGCCTTTTATATTTATTCTCTTTTAATTTATTTTAATATATTTAATATTTATTTTTATTTGTATCATGGCTTCAGACTCTTTAAATTCTAGTAACCACAGTATGGACATCGGCAAAGTCATGAAGTGTGTGTCCTGCGAGATGTTTATTGTTGTTAGAGGAAGAGGAACGGCATTTCAGTGCAATAAATGTACTCAGAACTATGAACTGAAAGTCCAAGTTCTTGCACTGGAGGAGCACATCTCGCTCTTAAAGGCCAATACACGAATCCAGGAAGCATTTGAGACGACACCCTTAAATGGACAGACAGAATTAGCTGCCTCGTCCACACAGCTTGGCACTTCAGCGGCGGGACTGGCTACTCTCCCATCCAGGAGATCCACCAACAATCTGCCCCCACCAGCGACCCACCTTTCTGGCTCTGCCTGCTCCACTCCCTGTGTGCCCAAGGCACAGTGGACCAAGGTCGGGTCCAGACGCCAATCCAGGCACCTCACTCTACCCACGCATCGGAGCCTGTGCCTATCAAACAGATTCCAGGCTCTCAGACAGCTGCCTTCCCCACAGTCCCCTCCATCAGACGCGGGTACATCCACCATGGTAATCGGGGACTCAATCGTCAGGGATGTGGCTTTCTCCAATGGCCTGCGTGGGTCGCTTGGGCCTACGGTCGTCCACTGCTTTCCTGGGGCGCGAGTGCCAGACATTAACAAGCAAGTGCCCTCTTTGCTGGCAAATGACGGAAACGTGAGTACCATTGTGACCCATGTTGGTAGAAATGACATTGTACTTCGACAGACAGAAACTATGAAAAAACATTTTAAAACCCTCGTTGACACCCTCCAAGCAAGCGAAAAGAATGTCATGATGTCTGGTCCAATACCTCGTTTTAGGCAAGGTGATGAAATGTTTAGCCTGCTTTCTCTAAACAACTGGCTAAGAGACTGGTGCAAAACACAGCATATTGTTTTTATTGACAATTGGGACACATTTTGGGAGCGACCTACTTTTTATAAATGGGATGGACTGCATCCGAACCGAAGAGGTGCTTTTATGCTGTCAAGAAACATAGTGAAATGTGTCACAGCCTGACTTTGTCCCACAGTAGGAAACGGTATTTTCGATTTTAGCCCCTTTTTACACGCATTTCCGATACAAACGGTTATTTCTGACCGCTGTAATCAGAGTGCATATTCTGCTGGTCTGCACAACCTACGTAGCGTTAATAGAAGTAACTTGCTGGAAATTCCCCTGTTAAAACAATTCCCTGTGATAACAGTGAGTGCTTCTAAGCAGTTGAGACTTCCATTACTGAACGTAAGATCATTAACAAATAAAACATTTTTGGTTAGTGATCTGATTGAACAGCATAAACTTGATTTCATCTTTTTAACAGAAACTTGGCTAGGTGCCGATGGTAAAGCCTCACTTATTGAGGCCTCCCCTCCAAATTATGCCTTTTCTCATACAGTAAGGCAAGGCAGGAGAGGAGGTGGACTAGCAAGTATTTATCCAGACAATATAACATGCAAACAGATTTATATTGGGGATTTTTCTGCCTTTGAATATCTTGCCCTTGTACTGCAATGTGATGCTCCGGTGCTTTTCATGACTATTTACAGACCACCTAAACATAATGCAGTATTTCTTAATGAATTTGCAGAGCTTTTATCCATTTTATCAACTAATTATGGCAGAGTCCTTATGATTGGAGATTTCAATGTACATGTGGACAATGGTTCAGACTCCAAGGCTATGGACATCAATCTGCTACTATCTTTTGATTTTACCCAGCATGTTACCGAGCCAACGCATAGACATAGCCACACTTTGGATTTGGTTGTCTCTAGAGGTCTAAGTACCACTGTATCCTCTATTATTGATGTTGCTATGTCCGACCATTTCTGTGTATTTTTTGAGGTTAGAGTCACCTTAGAACATGAACATTTACAATGCATTATCAAGAAGCGCTATTTTAATTCTGAAGTAGCTGATAAGTTTGTAAACTGTGTAAATGATATGCCTATGCTTGTCTTGCCTTTCTCCTGTGACAATTTAGTGAATAGTTTTAATAGCAAACTTAAAACAACCTTTGATATTGTTGCCCCAGTCAAAATAAAAAAAGTCCTACTCCAAAAAGAAGGCTCCTTGGAGAAATGGAGGAGTAAGTCAGCTGAAAAGAAATAGCCGTAAAGCTGAACGAAAATTGAGAAAAACAAAGCTACAGGTTCATTATGAAATTCTTAAAGAAGATCTTGCTAGCTACAATAGGGCTATCAAGGATACTAGACAGTCTTATTTTTCTAGCTTGATCATTGATAATCCCAAAATTATTTTCACTACAATTGACCAGTGAGCTATCTTCCTCATCTAAATGTGAAGAGTTTGCAACATACTTTCAAGAAAAGATAAAGATTATTAGAAGTGATATCACACAAACAAAAGCAAACTCAGTGTTGGACTGTCCTAGTTCACCATGTGAGGGTGATGGTTGATGCAGAGGTACTTACTAAGGTTGTACTGCAATTAAAACCCTCAACATGCTCTCTTGATCCTATTCCCACATTTTTTTACTGTCTGTCAGATTAAGTGCTAGCCATTGGAAACTGCCATTGGAAACTTCCCAACTGCATTAAAGACTGCCCTAGTGAAACCTCTCTTAAAGAAAAATAACTTTGATTCCTCAGTTCTCAGCAACTTTAGACCTATTTCAAACCTTACTTTCCTAAGTAAAATTCTTGAAAAAGTGTTTTTTAAACAACGAAATGACCTTCTTTGCAGTAATGTTATTCTTGAAAAATTTCAGTCAGGTTTCAGTGCAAACCACAGCACATAGACTGCTTTAGTTATCATTTTTCCTTTAAAAAACACGCTGGGACCGCTGGAGCGTAAATACGCGTTTCACTACAGACTTGCGCAATCTTGCAAGTTTTCAGCTTCTAACTCCGGGTCAGGATCTCAGAATTACCATATTTTACTACAAAAATGTCTGACAGGTCTGACCTTTTGAATGACACCTCATTTGACCAAATAGGAGCTCCAAAGCGGCCTCAATAGCCGTCAATAGCCAATGCGTGTCCGTGTTCACCGGCATTACCTTCTTATCTTTGATTTACGATAGCCTTATCAAATCAAGCCGATTTAGCTGATAACTGACACATATCATTGTTTAGCTAATCCAATGAGCTAACGACATTTGGTTGGTTGAGCGGTCCTATATAAACTCACTTCTGGATAGGTTTATTGTACCAGTGGCCACGCGTAATTGCGCATCCCTATGATTACGCAGCTATGCGAATAATCTAGTAATGGCGAAACGGAGTGAAAATTTGAAATATTCAAGTATTTCATTATATTATAACATATATTGTTGTATATTTTGACATAAATAAACTATAGTTTAGTCTTTTGTTTGACTGTGAAGTGAAACTAACTTCTAAAAGGTAGTTTCTTATAAATTAGTCTGTGCCTGTGTTTGTCTTTGTTTGACTGTGAAGTGTGAATTGTATGTGTGTGCTGTGTGTCCCCCCCCTTTGTGCCCTCGCTCTTTTTGTTTGACTAGGGAAGTGTGAAAGTGTATGTGTGTCTTCCCCCCCTTTGTGTTTCATTGTGTGACTGAACTGCTGATGTGAGATGAGCTGTAAAAAAAGAATACAGAAAGGACACTATAACCTCACTCAGGGATTTTTGTAAATAGTTCATGTTTGCTGTGTTTTATTTATGCTCTATACTTTTTGAATGCAAATTTTATTTTTATTTCAAAATTGTATTTGTTCAGACAAGAAAGAAAAGGCCCTTTGGAGTCTCCAAATGGCACAGTTTGGGGAACGCCTGGTGGTACCCTTCAAAAAACTGTTAAGAGGTGGTAAATGACCTGAGAATAGGCTGTAATAATGTCTCTGTCCTTGTCTTATTAGACCTAAGTGCAGCATTTGATACTGTGGACCATACAATTATTTTACATCTTGAAAATTGCATTGGCCTTTCTGGTATGGTACTACAATTTACATTATTTACATTACAGGCATTTGGCAGACGCTCTTATCCAGAGCGACATACAACATAGTGTTAACCGTAGTCAAGAACAGTTTAGCTGAAAGCCACCCTAGTGGGAAGTACAGTTCCTGGGTGCTAGGAGCAACCACATAGTTAAACTAGGACCCTGTAGGTAAATCTGTAGCCACAATTCAAAGGTAGCAATAAAGCAATCAATGCAGAAGATAATGCCTAAGCCTAATACAATACATAAACAAGTAGACATGTGTAAAACTAAGCAACTATGTCTCTAAGTTAACAAAAACCAGACTACGGGGAGAGGTGCACCCTGAAGAGGTGAGTCTTCAGACGTCGCTTGAAGGTGGCCAGGGTCTCAGCTGTTCTGACTTCCACAGGAAGGTCATTCCACCATCGTGGAGCCAGTGATTAATATGTTTTAGCTGGCAACAAGTTATTTAACCCTAACTGATGCAGTGAGTAGCTTCTCATTTCTTAAACAACCATGTCGGAAGACATATCCTGTGGTCGTGGAAAAGATGTTAATCTGTTTCAGAAGGGTCAAATTATTGGCCTGCATCAAGCAAAGAAAACAACTAAGGAGATTGCTGAAACTACTAAAATTGCGTTAAGAACTGTCCAATGCATTATTAAAACCTGGAAGGATAGTGGTGAACCATCATCTTCGAGGAAGAAATGTGGTCGGAAAAAAATCTTGAATGATCGTGGATCTTAAACGATCACTGAAACATTTCGTAAAAAATCAACAGTAGAACTCACGGCTATGTTTAATAGGGAAATTAAGAGCATTTCCACACGCACAATGCGAAGGGAACTCAAGGGATTGGGACTAAACAGCTGTGTAGCCTTAAGAAAACCACTTGTCAGTGAGGCTAATCGAAAAAAAGGCTTCAATTTGCTAGGGAGCATAAAGATTGGACTCTGGAGCAATGGAAGAAGGTCATGTGGTCTGATGAGTCCAGATTGACCCTGTTCCAGAGTGATGGGCGCATCAGGGTAAGAAGAGAGGCGGATGAAGTGATGCACCCATCATGCCTAGTGCCTACCGTACAAGCCTGTGGGGGCAGTGTTATGATCTGGGGTCGCTGCAGTTGGTCAGGACTAGGTTCAGCAACGTTATGCCCAAAGAATGCCCAACCTGAATATTGAGACCAGTTTTTCCATCCAGATTTTTCTTCCCATCATCAATACAAAGATCTTAACAATCTTAGCTTATCGAAATGATGCCATTGAGAATCTTTGGGATGTGCTGGAGAAGACTTTGAGCAGCGTGACTCTCCCATCATCGTACAAATCAAAGCTCGAAAAAGGCGGTCCAATGAAATATTAGAGTGTGTGACTTTTTTTTTGGACGGGCAGTGTATCTGATAGGTAGAAAAAAATGTCTTGCCTTAGGAGACCATGCCTCAGAGAAAACAGACATTACATATGGAGTACCACAAGGCTCAGTTCTGGGCCCTTTGCTCTTCTCTTTATACATGCTCCCTCTTGGCAGAATCATCAGGAAACATGGTATTAATTTCCACAGTGATGCTGATGATACACAACTTTATATCTCTGTATCAGCCGAGGATGTAAGCTCAATCAATGCTTTAGATGTATGACTGAGATAAAACTATGGATGGCACATAATTTTCTACAACTAAACCAAGAAAAAAAAAACAGGCCCAGAGAGGAAAACTATCTAAAAACCTAGAGTCACTGTTTGTGAACATAAATCTGAAGTAAAGAACCTAAAGAACAAGATTTTTACTCTGGTGTACGTAGTATCACAGATGTAACAATAAAGAAATCTGAATCTGAATCTGAGATGCTGATTTGAGCTTTCAGCCTCATATTAAGAATGTGACCAAAGCTGCTTTTTATCATCTTAGAAACTTTGCCATGGTACGGTCTTTTCTCACACAGGCAAATGCAGAAAGGCTGATGCATGCTTTTATTATGAGCAGACTAGACTACTGTAATGCTCTCTTTGGTGGTCTTCCCAAAAAAAACATTGATCAGCTGCAACTTGTTCAGAACGCAGCAGCATGAGTTTTTAACTAGAACCAAGAAAAGAGCACACATTACACCAGTACTGAAGTCCTTGCACTGGCTGCCTGTGAATTTTAGAATTGATTTAAAGATTATTTTACTTGTTTTTAAAGCACTTAATGGCTTAGCACCAGAATACATAACTGACCTTCTAGTAAGATATCAGCCCCAAACGCTCTCTCAGACCTGCAAACGCTGGTTTTCTTGTTCTTCCCAAAGTACATCCTAAAAAAAGTGGGGAGGCTTCCTTCTGTTTTTATGGACCTAGATTGTGGAATTCCCTACCCAAGCAGATCAGAGAGGCTCCATCTATTGAACATTTCAAAAAGCAACTAAAAACACATCTTTCTGTGTGCTTTTAATTGACCTTAGTTTTTTATTATTATTTGTTATTATGATATATTCTTCTACCTACACCTGTTTTACAGGTTCCTGTTTTGATTTGTTGTTTTATTGTTTTAGAAATCAGTTTAATTTTTTTTTAAACTGACCTTTTATCTTTTATCTGCTGTATTTGTTTCTTAATTATTTTGTAATTTTTAATTGTTTTATTATGTCAAGGTCACCTCTGTTACTGTGTTTTATCAGTTGTCTTTCTCTGTATGCACTTTGGGCTGCAAATCGTTGTATGAAAGGTGCTGTATAAATAAAGTTTATTATTATTATTATTATTGTTAACATTACAGGACCAAGACTCGGGTTGTGTATTAATCCAGTACATTGCGCACAATGAGATCAGCAAACCATAACACTATTAGTTACCTAGCTACTATATCACTCACTACCCAATAGAGCCATCGTGTAATTTGACCTGAGAATGTGAGATGCGTAATTAAGAACATGGGGGGCAGGACCTACCTGTAAGTCTCTTTTTGCTCTGTGCCTTGGCTCTGCGCTTGGGGGGTGGGGTTTCATCAATCTGCAGCTCATCCTCTGATTCAAAGTCAGAGAAAGCTTCTCCTCCCATATCATCCACTTGGCCAATCAAGGGCTGGAACTGGGCCACGCCCCCCGCCCTTCCACCACTGGCTGAGCGACCCCCTTTCTTCCTGTATGTGGTGGAGGGGTATGCAACAAAGTGCAAAAGTGAGGAAGTATCTGCCTTTTCCCCTTTTCCGCTTCTCCTCCTTCCCTCCTCCCTTCTCCCCTTACCCCGGCATTTGCCCCTCCACTTCCTGTCTTACCCCAGTGTTTTGCCATTGGTCAGCACCAGCCTCAGCTTGCTCTTGTTCAGTTCCCCCTCCAGGTCATTGAGACAGGCTGCTGGCACCCCCAGCTGGACACAAAGGGAAACAGCTTTGCATTCATGCCATTTCAAGCAAGTCCTTCTGTTTCAATCTCTAACCAAATTGTAAACTTCAAATACAGCAGTGTCAGTAAGACTCCACTCATGTAAACTAGCCTATCCCCCGTTATCCACAATTCACGAACACTGCGGTATGGCCCCGTATTCACAACCAAGTCAGTTTAAGACTTCAGAGTTTGACCGTGTTTGACTAGAACAATGATAAACACGGCGTGGTCTATTCCTGACAGAGGGTAGGCTAAGGTGTACTTTGATAAGAAGGTCAGTGATATGCCCAACTCTTCCACCTCAAGCCCTCCCCAATGTCCCCACCCAATAACCCACCTGTGTTCCCATCCTCCTTCTTACCGGTCTCACACC
Source organism: Aldrovandia affinis (assembly GCA_029706075.1). Classification (NCBI taxonomy): domain Eukaryota; kingdom Metazoa; phylum Chordata; class Actinopteri; order Notacanthiformes; family Halosauridae; genus Aldrovandia; species Aldrovandia affinis. The sequence continues at coordinate 429,626 of JAINUG010000101.1, forward strand.
GACACCCTTCAACTTATTAAAAAACCACCACCCCACTATCTGTCCTCTCAACTCTATCCCCCCCAGCCCCACTACAGTCCATCTCAGAGGACATCCTTCCTTTCATCTCCTCCCTTTATTAACTCTCCATTTACCAGCATGGTCCCCTCTGCTCTCTAGAGGGCCTGTGTGACTTCTCTCAATAATAAACCCTCTCTCAACGCAGCTGAAGTCAAGAACTCCCAACCGGTCTCATGCCTCTCTTTTCTTTTTAAAACTCTTGAATGCGCCATTTCCAACCAACTCTCTCTCTCCATCTCCAAAACAACAACCTTCTTGATCCCAAACAGTTGGGTTTCAAGGCAGGACATTCCGCTGAGACTGCCCTGCGCAGTCAGAGGTTCTTCACCTGGTGAGAGCCCAGTCACTCTGGTGAGACCCTTCTGCTGCATTTGACACAGAGACCTCGTTGGGTTTGGAATCTCAGGATCCGCCCTCGCGTGGTTCACATCTTACCTTACCAACTGTTCCTACCAACTGGGCTAGAGAGGAGCTGCTTTCCCTCCACACACTTTCTTGATTGGTGTCCCACAGGGCTCAGTTCTTGGCCCCCTCCTTTTCTTTCATCAGGTCATCGCCTGTCTTACCACTGCTCCGCGAATGACACCTAACTCTTTCTTTCTGGTTCTCCCTCCAACGCTCATGTTCCAGTATGCATCTCTGTTTGCCGGACAAATAACACAACCTGGGTGGCTACCCATAATCTGAAACATAACCTGGGAAAGACTGAGCTACTCAGCAAAGAGCTTTCAGAGGATCAAAGCTTCTATCACCATAGGCAACTCCACAGTGTCTCCATCCTACTACCAGGGACCTTGGTGTGTCCCTGGACAACCAGCTTAGCTTCTCTGGCAAATAGTAGCCATCACCTGAACCTCCAGATTTTCTCTGCACATCAGGAGGATCTATCCCTTCCTCATCCAAGAAGCTCAAATTTAGCTATTCCAATTACAAGCCTGGATGACTGCAACACCTTAACCTACCGGTCTGTGCAATCAAGCCACTGCAACTTATCCAGAATGCAGCCGCATATCTGGTGTGGAATTACCTTCCTCACTCGGTAAAGATGGCATAATCTCTACCCATCTTCCGTCAAAGACTGAAAACTCATCTTTTCCGACTTCACCTCAATTAAAGAAAAAAAAGAATTACAATTATTTTAATAATTTAATTGAAATAAAAAATAACCACAGTCTCCCCTTTGTTACAGGTTTTGTGGCACAAACTTCGGCAACAACGAGGATTCGACAGCTTATTGTTTGATAGCTCTTGCAATAATCTCTAGGCATATAAATGCACTCTTGTAAGTGGCCTTGTTTCTACATTTGCATAAATAGTGCTCATCCCTACGTTGTTTAATAAATCAGAAACGAAAAGGAAAACGTTTGGCCGGCCTGCAGTTTTGGTATGTTAAATCTGGCCCCCATGAAAAAGTAACTGAATAGCCCTGGTGTGAACAGTGTCACACCAGTATGACTCCAGATTAAAGAGACAGTGTAAACAGTGTCACACCAGTATGACTCCAGATTAAAGAGGCAGTGTAAACAGTATCACACCAGTATGACTCCAGATTAAAGAGGCAGTGTAAACAGTGTCACACCACTATGGCTTCGGATTAAAGAGACAGTGTAAACAGTGTTACATCAAAATGGCTCCTGTTTAAAGAAACAGTGTAAACAGTGTCACCTTGCTCCTGCCTTTGTTCCCTGGCTGGTGTTTCTTCAGCGTGTGTTTGGTGTGAATTTCCAGGAGGTCCAGTTCTCCCACCCCAGCCTTGGTCTTCCTGCCCCTCTTCTTGATGTCTGGGGCCCCTGTGCTTCCCTCTCTGGGTTTAGGGCCTCTCTTCCTGCCTGGTGGGCGGCCCGGTATGTGAGGGGCGGTCAATGGTGTGCTGGAGAGGGAGGAGGAGATAGCCCTGGAGCCCCCAAACGGAGCCCCTGTCTTACCCAGGTTCTGCTGGAAGATATCCTGTAAAAATGAGAAATAAGAGAGGGAGCTTGAGAGACACAGAAACTGTTTGGAAAAGATCCACTGTGCCAAATACAAGAGATGCTCTCTCCCATTCTCACCTCCACCAGACGGATCTCCTTGGCTAAATCTTTAATCAGCTGCTGCGTTTTAATAGTCTCAGGAATCTCCTCCTCGTGGTCACCCAGAGCCTGCATCACAGAGACACAATGAGCCTGCAGCAGAGACATAATGAGCCTGCAGCAGAGACACAATGACAGACAGACACACACACACACACTACAGATGCACATCACACACACACTCAAGCGCATGTACACGCACACATGCACACACACACACACGCACGCACACACACACGCACGCACGCACGCACGCACGCACACGCACGCACGCACACACGCACGCATGCACACACACACGCACGCACGCACACACACACTCAAGCACATGCACAGGCACACACCTCTTTGCGTGTCCAGCCGCGGAAGGCGTTGTTCAGAGCCTTCGCTCCATGGACTAGATAGGTGGCAGGATGCCTGCGATTCTCCCTCAGCCCTGCAGGAGGCAGCCACACACAAACCAAGTTACCCCACTCAGTCAATTTGGGCATGATGCTCAAATCAACCTGAATAAACAACATTTCACTTGATACAGCCCTCTATTCATATCTGCATTAACAACTAAAGTTGAAAGGTGAAGGTTAATAACCATTATATACCGATGTCAGCAGCAGCCTCACCTCTGAATGTGTCCAGCAGGTGTTTGCCCACGTACCAGCACACAGTCTCAAAGTTTGGGAACTTGAACAGGTCTGCAGTGCTCAACCGCTTCTCGATCTCATAAGCTCTGGTGGGGAGAGAGGGACTCTATAAACTGTCCACCATTTACACACAGCGTTTACGGGCCCCACACTTCACACAACGCTCCCGGTGAGGGGAAGAGGGGTGCAGGAATGTGTCAGGGTGAGATGGAGATGCGTGTATGCTCACCGAGTCTGGGCAGGTGTGTGTCATGTTGTCTTAGTGTGTGTGTGTGTGTGTGCATATAGTAGGGGTGTGCAAAGACGTCGCCATCTGTATTTGTTCAACCAACAAAAATGATCCGCGTCTGTATAGAAAACCAGAAGTGGGTGTGGCTTAAATGACATTGCACTCGTTGTGCTTTCAAAGCATCCTTTAACACTGGCATATCATTAATAGTGTTGAGTATTTTCCCCAAAATGTACAATTGAAAAAAAACCGGAATAAAATATATTCTGTCCCCTAGTAGCACTCCCGGCCAGAGCTGACACTGGCGCTGCCGATGGAATCAAACCCTGGTTGCAGTAGCCAGCATCGAAGGTTGTAACCGCTAGACCACACAGGAGGCTGCATACAAGTCTTTTTAAACTATTCATTTGCCTACAATCCCAAATTTAGTAGGTTAAGGAGAATGCAGACTCAAAGACCAACATCAGTTTTTATTGCAACATTTAGCACTTGGCCTACAGCTAGCTTACTGATAGCTCGTGTGTGTGTGTGCGTCATAGCAAGATGGAAATATGTGTCTACTCACTGCTTAGGTGTGGTTGTGTCTTTAGTGTGTGTGCACGTGCATGAGTGTGTATATGCATGTGTGTGTGTGTGTAGCATGCTCTATTTGAAGGGCATCTCACCGGAGCTGCATGTCAATGTTGAGGCTGTGCAGAAAGTTGCCCCCAAATGCCAAGCAGTCAACTGGGGTCAGAACAGAATGTATCCATCCTTAGAGACAGAGAATGAGTGTGAAATGGATAAACACAGGTATACGTACACATGAGTGCACACATGCACGCACACAGTTTTTGTCTGTGTTCATTGTAGAGCTCTGTCACAGTTAAAACACATTATCTACTTGCATAGCAGGTGCCCTTATTCAGAGGAAAACACACAGTTAAAATGTCACATCTAAGATCCAAACAGCTCAATCCTGGACAACATGGACACAAGGCCAAATGTTACCTGTAGGAATAAAGAGGGTGTTCCCCTGCTTAACGGCACATTTGTAGCACATGTCCACCTGGTCGCCAAAGAAGAGCTCATTCTGATTGGATGAGGAGCTCCAGTGCTCAAACAGGGCCAGGTTGGCTGGGCTGGGCCTGATGAGATAGAATATCTTTTCTCCCTGTGGGGGGGGCACAGACACACTGTTACAGGAGCCGTCCTGTGTGTGGTGGCAGTAAGCCCTCCCTGTACGCCAGGCGTGCAATTTCACATTTCCTTAAACATTTAGACCATAGTAGCTAGCCATGAGATACAGCACTCTTCTCTGACCAGACCAGGTGTTCTGTGAGAAAGAGTGTCTGCATGTCTTTCTTCCTCTCCTTCTCTCTCTCTGTGTGTGTGCATCACATTCCCTTACTTTACCATTTCCTGTCACATGCATCCATCAGCCTCATCTTCCCATTCCTCCCTGCCACTCACCCGTAACACATGGTACCACACAGATGTGCCTCCGAAGTCGATGTGGAAGTCGGTGTAGCTGTCCTTCACCCCCATGAGGCAGTACTTCTGCACGTTGGGCCTCTCGAACACGGACTCCTCCGGCCACAGGTTCTCCACCCAGGACAGCTTCCTCACAATCTTTGGCGTCTCCACCAGGTTAGACAGTCTGGAGGGGAGAGGTGGACGGGGGAGGGGGGGTTGGTCGATATGAACTCAGATTGAGAAACAAATCAGAGAATTAAAGCGAAACACATTGGAGACCAGAAATGCCTCAGAAATGCTTCACATCGATAACCCGCACCCCTCAAACCTCCCTGTTTCTCTGCCTTTAGATTGAGTCAGCCTGGGGATAGAGTCCTCATAACCAGCGTTGCACCGCTGTGTTCAAATCAGCTGGCAACAGGAGGTAGCTCTGCCCATTTTGGGGGCTGATGAGGTCTGGCTCTGGCGTGTGGTGGACTTCACCGGTACCTGGTCTCAGAGAACTCCAGGCTGATAACGTTGAGGACACGGTCTCTGTTGGGGCTGTTGTAGTACTTAACAAATTCGCCCAGACGCATCTTGACATCTGCCTGACGACACACGTCGATCACGTCAATCTCCTTTTCCGTACCTGGACACAAGACACAACCCACGCGTTTCAGTTTCCAGGGAAACAAAGGCACTCTTCACAGAGGCAAGTGGACAAAAGCAGGGCTGGTCGATGCAGAGCTCAACATCGGATACAGAGAGACACAGACAAGAGTTCAGCAGGGCTGACCGATGTAGTGCTCCACATCAGACACAGAGAAGGAGGGGGGGGGCAGGCTCATGCCCAAGCCATCCTTGCGCTGAACCAGCACAGGAACGCTGAAGGAGCGCTCCTCCAAGAACTCCACTGTCAGCTGGGCCCCCGTGGGCTTCAACAGTACCTCGTCCGCGCTGCGAGAGAGGGAGAGACAGAGTTACCCAAGGAAGGTGTTTCAGGGCGTGTCAGAGCTACCTGTGGGAGGGAATGTCAATGTGAGTGTTACCTGGGGAAGGTGCGGCCACGTAGCTCTCTTACAAACTGAGAGCTGCCGGTCTTCACTGGGCGACCCGGCTCTCTCCCCCCGCCTCCAACATCCGACTGTTTGTGACTTCCTCGCCGCTTCCGCACTGAGGCAGACAGAGGGAATACTGCTAAAACACATACGGTAATAACACCACTAAGACACAGAGAGAAAGATAGGAGAGGGGCAGACAGGCCGCCTACAAGCCACGCATGTGGACATAGAGGAAGGGGCGAACACAGAGGAGAAGATGATGAAGGCCATGAGAGAGCAGCACAGAGACAGGTACTTACTGATGGAGGGGCCATGTGTCACCTGACAGTTGGGACAGTGATACAGGTCAATCTCTGTGGCTTTCTCCTCCTCCACTCCGACACAGCTGCACAACAACAATCGGTGGTTTAGGTTACGCTTCAAATCTTTTTCATACATCACAATGAAGACTTAATCACTTCAATATATATGCATGTTATAGTAAATGCGTAAATCTGTAGATTTCCCAGTAAAACTACACATTCCACATCAGTAGATTTACTGGAAAATCTGGAGATTTAGTAGTGCAGAATTTATATATTAGAATGTATACATTTCCCACAGGGAAACTGTAAACCCCAGTAAATGTGTCTAGAAAGCTTGTTGGGAACATGGACGTCCTTGCTATAGCACAATCAGGGGACCAGCAGTGGCGCCTAACCCTCTTGTAAGCCAGACTGAACAGAAGATAATAAGCAAAACAAATTTAAACTTATTTCAAGACCATAAAACCCAATTATTACAACATCCAACGTCCATTTAACAGGCAAATGAGACTGATATCCTTCAGTATTAGCGTAATATCATGAGAATCTGCGCTAGTGGACATCTCTCATAAGATTTCCCTAGGTATACAAACTTAAGTTTACATAACAAATTGAAGTTAACATTAACCATTATCTAGCTAGCAGAAGTTACGTAAAAGGCTGACCGCCAGTATTAGATGCCGTAACTTACAGTAATAACATTAGCTACGTAGCTAGCTTAATACTGTGGCTAATAAGAGAGCTAGCAAGCTAGCTAACATAATTAGAAATGACAACTATTGCTTCTTGCAACATTAAAACTGTTGCATCGCTGCCTGACCATGATACTTTATCCTGTCAAATAAAATTCATATAACCATGGGAAAATATATTCAATCGAAATACCTGGGTTTTCTTTTTTACCTGTGTGATGGGAAATTAATAGATTTACCAGGAAATCGACAGATTTCCAGATTTTACACAATTACTGTAAAATATACAGGAGGTAGACTGTAGTATTACTGAACACCAAGGAAACTAATGAAACTAATATTACCTAATAAGTAACTAATGAATATTAACTAATAAGGAGCATTCAGAACAGCCTCAATCCTTCTTGGAATGCTCTTTTACAAGTTTTGAATTGTTTCTAGTTGGACCATTCTTCAAGAAGGAAGGCCTATTCTTTGAGACATGAAGGCGGTGGAAATCTACTCTGCACTCTACGTTCCAGAACTTCCCATAAAGTTTCTCCCCAATCTGGTGATTGGGGAAGCCATGGAAGGTGTTTGACTTCATTAAACCACTCTTGAATCCATTTAGCACTGTGTATGGGAGCGTTATTTTCTTGGAAGATGGGAACATCTTGAAGAAACAATGTTTGCACTATAGGGTGAACCTAGTCACCTAAAATGGCTTTGATTCCTTGGCCGTAATTCTACCATTCAGAGTAATAATCTGATCCAATGACTCGCATAAGATGGCTGCCCATACCATAACAGATCCACCACCATGTTTAAAAGTTGGGAACAGGCAATATTGCGGTTGAAGACTTCATTTGGCTTTCGGCAAACATAAACCCATCCAGATGTAGGAGAGAGAACAAAAGACGATTCATCACACCATTACTTTCTTCCACTGCTCAGAAGTCCAGGTTTTTTGTTGTTGCACATTGGCCTTGGTTACAAGAGGTTTCCGCACGGCAGCCCTGCCATAAATATCAGCTCTGTAATGCTCACAATAAACAGTTTCTGTTGAGACTGGGTCACAGAGGTGTAGATTCATTCCTCTGGTTATTTTTGAGGCCACCGTTTTGTGGTTTTTAGCAACAATTCTGTTAAGTGTCCGTCTATCCGTCGGTGAGCTTCAACTTGTGACCACTGTTCCCCTCTCCTGAAGCAGGTTTTCCTTGTTTGGAGTATGCCGTCATGATAGCATACTATTCGCCTTGACACATTAAATCATTTTGCGGTTTCTGCACCAACTATTTGATCTCAAAAAATCTGTTGGCTCTCATGTTGCTTTAAATACTCACATATTAAAGTGTTGATTTTAAAATGTCTTATAGTAGAAACATATTGATACTTAGTATTGCCATAAATATGAATATACGTGTAGACTGGCTCTGTCCCCTCCCCTCAAAAGCACCCATGTCATTCCCCTCCTCAAAAAACCCTCTTTGAATCCTGCTGTCATTTCTAATTACCAAACTGTCTCTCTCCTCTCATTCCTTTCCAAAACACTAGAGCGGGCTGTATATAACCAACTGTCTGCCTATCTCTTACAGAATAACCTGCTTGATCCTAACCAAGCTGGGTTCAAGGCAGGCCACTCCACAGAGACTACTCTACTACTGCTTGCAGTCACTGAGGCTCTAGAAAAGTCCCAATCTCTCAGCTCCGTCCTTGACCTGTCAGCTGCATTCGACACCGTGGACCACCAGATGGTTCAAATCATACCTTGCTGACCAGTCCTATCAGGTGACCTGGAGAGGATCCCTCTCAATCACCATGGCAGGCTCCATAGTGTCTCCGTCCCAGTCTGCCACGAGTCTTAGAGTGACCCTGGAAGACCAGCTGTGCTTCTTGGGCCACATGGCAGCGATCACCCGGACCTGCCGATTTTCCATGCATAACATCCGCGGGATCCAACCGTTCCTCACCCAAGAGGCCACACAACTCCTGGTCCAGGCTCTGGTGATCTCACGTCTGGACTACTGCAATTCCTTGCCTACCGACCTGTGCCAAGAAGCCACTGCAACTGGTCCAGAATGCTGCCGCACATCTGGTGTTCAATCAACCAAAGTACAAGCACATCATCTCTCTCCTCTCCTCTCTGCACTGGCTCCCCATTGCAGCACTCATTAAATTCAATTCCCTGGTGATAGCTTAGCAAGTGGCTAGAGGAACAGCTCTAGACTGCTTTTTAATTGTAATTTAGTTACTTCAATACATGAGTCCTTTTTCATTTCAGTTTCCATTATTTTGTCTACTCCCCGTATTTGCAGGTAACTGCCAAAATAAAGAAAATAAATGAAGGGTTCTGTTATGGTGTGGGGTGCATTTTCCTGCCATGGTTTAGGTCCATTCAACTTCTTAGAGGGACAAGGTAAACACCAATAAATACAAAGCCATTCTGAGTGATCACCTTCACCGCACTTTGAAGCATTTAGATCATGATGGAAGTGGTCTCTTCCAGGATGACAATGCCCGCATCTACAGTGCACGATTGGTCAATGAATGGTTTGATGAGCATTACAAAAATATATTTTAAAAAGTACCCAAATGTGGAAGGCGTCAGTCTAGGTAGGGGACTTGAAGTGATTAAGGGCCATGCCAACTGGCAGGACAGCTAGGGCACAGCTGTGCGGCATTATCTAATCGTACCTGTGTGCTTAAAACCACTCTGCTCTCTTAGTAGGTGGCTGGAACATGGAAACTGAATGCCAGTCAATAGAGAACCATGAGACAACAGTAAAGAAACGAGTCTGAAAAGTAGCAAACGTCTTTCTGTACTGAATGTTGTGTTTTTCTGGAAGATGCTTTTTGTTTAGTTGGACAGCCAAAGTCTTGGGCCCCCAAAAAATAAGGAACAAGTTGGATCTGCAGTTAAATGCAGGTGATTGCCTTGCTGCATCAAGTCTGACGGTCAAGAACCTTGGTTTTATTATTGATCAGAATCTTACATTTGACGCTCATATTAAAAACACTTCCAGAGTGGGTTTTTTCACCTAAGAAACATAGCTAAAATTAGGCACTTTCTGTCATTAGAGGATGCAAAAAAGTTGATGCATGCTTTTATCGCATCGAGGCTAGACTATTGTAATGCCTTACTATCTGGCTGCTCTAGTAGCTCTCTTAAGAGTCTTCAACTAGTACAGAATACAGCGGCACATATTTCATCAAGATGTAAGAAGCATGAGCACATTACTCCTGTGTTAGCATCACTACATTGGCTTCCTGTTAAATATTGGGCTGATTATAAAGTACTGCTGCTAACTTTTAAAGCAGTGCATGGACTTGCACCTATATTTAATCCCATTATAAACAGACACAACTGCTTCTTTCACAAGAAGCCAGCCATCTATTACTCCCTAGAATTTTGAAAAGCACAGCTGGTGGTAGAACCTTCTCTTTTAGAGCTCCTCTGTTGTGGAACGGTTTACCAAAGCATGTTTGGACAGTTCTTAAGTCTAAATTAAAGACATATCTTCTCAGCCTAGCCTACTGCCAAACATAGTCTAGGTAGAGAGATGCAGGAGGCCGTGCCCTAGTGTCTTATGGAGTGATAAACTTTCTATACTGTCATCTCCTCAACGTGTTACCACCACTGTTAGGCTGGTTATCCTTGATCAGGTGTGGATGGTTTGGAACTCTCATGGCTGCGTGTGTTCTCTGTCCCTCTCCTAATAGGTATGCTGCCATGGCTAACACCTGTCGGGGCTATCTGTATATTTCCTATGCTTGTGCTCCCCTGCTCTCACATAATGCTACTGGCTATAGCACTGCTTTTTTCTGACTACATGTTCTCTTCTCTGCCTTGGCCTCTGACTTTGTTTAGCCCTAGATCCTGTGAGAAGTGTGAGCTGCCCCCATCAACCCTCACCCCCACACCTACCCCAGTCCCTGGATCTGGACCCCCTTCACGTGGTTTAGCGTTTAGACAATGCATTTGTGAGAAGCGCTATACAAATAAATTTGATTTGATTTGATTTGATATTTGCAGGCCTGTCTCATTACTGCAATATCCTCTGTTAATTCAGGGAGGGCACATGCCATCTCCCTGAATTAACCGCTCATTGTGGAAGGCACTCCCCGCTGCTTCTTTCCATTCTGCACTGTACCAGCTGACCTGCTCAGCCATTGCATCAGAGGAGTACACCTCATCCACAGCTGGCGCAGGCAGACTGCAGGTGCCTGATTAGCCAGAGGAATCACTCATATGCTAGGAGGCAAGGGTCATTCCCGCTGACTGAAAGCCACCTCGGGTGATGCTAAGACTAAACCAGAAGACACATCCACACACCTGGATCACAGTATCTAAATACAACAAGCCACCCAGTTGCCCAGATTCAGTACTTTTAAGAAAAGAGCATAATAGTGACACATTGCATTACCTTCCATGGAACCAATCTTGACAGATGTCACACTCGATCATGAAGCGTGTGACATCATAGGGAAGCTTACAAAGGCAGTAGACTGGAACCGATGCCATACTGGAAACACGGGGACACAACGCTGGAGCGTGTGAATGATCGGCTCTGCCTCGTGTGAGACACTTGCGCTTGATTGGACCGTGTAGCGATGAAAAGCGTTGTCCTCTGTGAGACTGGACAGGTCAAGCTCAGTACCAAGAGGGCCTTTAACCCACGTTTGTCTAACGTCGGCAGATCGGGTGTGATAAGGCTGTGGATTCACTGGGTATCAGTGACAAGCACCGTCACACAGGCGAACTGAATTCACCATGGTTCAGCACCTATTCCAACAGAAGAGAGAACATTCTTAAATAACATACCTAGAACAGAGGGGGAAATAATGCACAGAACAACCGCACATGTAAAATATCAGATGGACAGAATTAAAACGCTTTGAAAATTACACAATAAACAAGCCCTAGAATGCTTCTAAACTACACTACTGGTCAATTTTTTCAGTTTTTATTGAAATGTTTCAATGTACAATGAAATTAAAGCATAGAACAAATAAACAATTGGAGATAAAAAAAGAAATGGAATCCTTTTGTTTAACTAAATTTAATCTAAATTTTTGACTCATCAAAGTAGCCACCTTTTGCAGATATAACAGCCGAACACACTCATGGCATTCTTTCTTCAATGGAAATCAATTATTGTTCGGAAAGTTCTTCCCAACACTGTTGCAGAAGTTCCCACAAATGTGTTGCCCTTGTAGGTTGCTTTGCTTTCACCCTTCTGTTCATCCCAAACCAACTCGATGGGGTTTAAGTCTGGAGACTGTGCTGGCCACTCCATGATTTGAAGCGAACTGTCTTGTTCTTTTCTTCTATGGTAGTTCTGACATAGCCTGGAGGTATGTTTTGGGACATTATCTTGCTGTAGGATGAACCCCGGACCAACTAGACGTAGACCAGAGGGTATTGCATGGCGCTGCAAAATGCTGTGGTAGCCTTTTGGTTCAGGGTGCCAGTCACTCTATGCAAGTTGCCGACTCTGGATCCAGCAAAAGAGCCCCAGACCATCACGCTCCCTCCTCCATGTTTGACAATTGGTGTCACACACTGAGGAACCATCCTTTCGCCTACCCGACGGCATACAAAAACCCTGCGCGATGAACTGAAGATTTTACATTTTGATTCATCGGTCCATAAGACCTTCTTCCAGTCTACAGTAGTCCCAGGCAAGCCTTTTTTTCTTATTTTGCCATCTTAGCAATGGCTTTCTTACTGCCACTCAACCTGTCAAACCCTCAGCTCGAAGTCTTCTCTTCACAGTTGAAACTGAGACTTAGACTAGTGTTAAGCTGTTGTCTTGTGAGCTGGCTATCACACAAGCTGTTGACTCTCAGAAACTTGTCTTCTGACTTTGTTGTGGCTTTGGGTCTGCCAGACCTCTTTCTGTCAGTTTTCTCCAGTTTCCAAGTGCCTTTAATGGTGTAGGAATCTGTACTCATTGACACCTTGGCCTTTGCAATTTCTCTAAAGTAAAGACCTAAACTTTTAAGGGTTATAATGGTCTGTCTGTCTTCCTTCGTTAATTGCCTTTTTCTCGCCATTATGATACCAATATACTACTTCCTGCAGTGGAATATAGTCCAAATAATGCTTCAGAGGGTGTAGTAACACAGTGTGTTCCAACACTGATTTTATACAGACAGAGGGTTTGTAAGTAATCAACAAGTTGGGGCACCTGTAGGAATTGTTTGCATCAACTTTCAAGGCTTAATTTACTTCCATTGCTGCAGAAAAGTTGTTAACCTATTACTTATTCCCTGAAAAGGGACTATTTTTATAACTCTGAAATTGACATTAATTTTCAGTTTTTGGTAACCTAAACTTTTTTTCAAACATCTGACAGTTTACCACTTACCTTTGTACCATTTCAGGTTATTCGCTGGACTTGAACTGCTTAAATTTCAGTAAAAACTGGAAAAATGGGGGTGTTCTAAAACTTAGTAGTGTAAGTCTGCTATGTAGGTTAGTTCCAGATACTTCTCAGCAAAAAAGGTAATAAATTCCCAGAATATAAACATTTTCTTTGCTCAAAATGACCAACATCACACAAATCAAATAAGCAAGATTGAGAACTTATGCCACAGAATAAATTGCAATGATTTCAGGAAAATGTAAAGAAATAGCTACTTTTAATAAAAATTAATGTAATTGAATTAGATGCTCTATTTTAATACAATATATATTTTTAAATAAAATGTTATATCTATGGTTGCTGTCATTGTGTAATCTACAACCACTTGTGTTTTGTTTTATTAATTGCTATTTTACTGTATTAAGTGGACTTTTTCTTATGCATTTGTGTGTGTGTGTTTTGTTTTTGATACATACTTTTGTTTTTTGTTTTTTTGGGGTAAGGTGTTGTAAATTAGCTATTAACACTTAATGCAATACATCGGATGCTTGTTTTTAACAGTGCGATTGTGAAATTAAAAATTCGGTTCACTATGTTCCTAAAAAATAAACAAATAAAATTCATAAAATATTTAGCAAGTAAAGGCTATTGTAAGTAACCACTTACCGGACTAGCTAGCCACTACAGATCATTTCCATCATCTTTTAGGTAGCTATACTTTTAACGCCCCCTACGTCTCTCCAGCAAGCAAACTTACAGGTGGCTAGGTAATGGACATTTGGTGTATGGCCACTATGTAGTAATTCTCCAGATTGAGCCAATACTCAGTAATCTAAAGTGCTAATAACCTTAGTGATATTTGGTGAGGTATGCGCGTTTCAAACTTGAAATGTTTTTCTTGTTTAGCTACAGTCATCGCGGTTGGTAGCCAGATAGCGAACTAGATGACGTTAGTTGGCTACTATTTCAGCCTCGAAAGTTAAGGAGAAATCCACAGCACTTAGCCAACATTCAAACCAGATTGTTTAATTTTTTTAATTTTGTGATTCGTGTTAAGACCGGCATCAGAAAGCTTCAGACACGGATTACTCCTTTGCACACTTAGTTTGTTGCTGACATATAGCTCGCAAGCGAACGTCGTTAGCTAGCTAGATAGACTTGTCTAGCTTCTTAGCCTGCTAGTAAGAGGATAATCTTTATCACAAATCTGCAAGGTGTCTGTAAAATTGGCTATACTGTTAGAAACCACTGCCAATCGACGACTTTTGAAAGCTTCAATGCTAACACGTTCGCAAATGATTATCTTGCGATCTACATTTGCTTGCAATATAACGTTAGCAATTATTCTAATTATGCCATTAGTGAACTTTAGCTATCTGTGCAACGGTTTGGCTAGCTAACAACCTTGCAGATTCCTGCTATGCATTTTATAACGTAATAACAAACAAACAACTATAATAAAGGCAATGTATTCAGTTAGCTCACAAGTGCTAAATAGCGAGCATTGGCTAGCTACACCAAATAGTAATGCTAGCTAGCGAACGGCCGCAGTGACTGTCAAACAAAAACTTCGCGTTGCCTTATTTTTAAATTAAATCGATTTTTGACTCATGTCCTAAGTATCAATGTGTAAAGCCACCGAATATCCGTGTTCAAAGAAGAGGGGCAGTAAATCATACAGAGCCGAACTTACCGGGGTCCAAATTTTCACCAGGTGCGGGTAGCTACGTACTACAAGGCGGTCTACCTCCTTCGCAAAGTGCCGAGGTTTCGCTGCGGCCTACATAAAGGAAGCAAATTATTCTCTAAAAGTTGCCAGTATGTTGTTTCCGACCACGTATTTTGTTCTGGGGAGTCGGAGGGCTCCCGAGACTATGGGTCTCAGGTGCAAAGAGCGAAGAGACCCGCAAGTGTGACACCAGAAATCATAACAGTTATGAACAACATCGAGACTAGCACTGCTGCAACGCCATTTCAGCCTGTCCGAATAGCGACTGTCAACAGCTTGGAGAACAATAAAGTTGGTTTGCATGCAAGTTCGGCCTAACTACGCGTTTTGTTTCTTTACGTAATTCCAGTCTCATTTGCTTGTAAATATATTTCAGGCTATGTTTGTCTGTACGAATATACGCATCTGTAATAACATATTCGCCTGATTATAGGTATTTACAGCCATGTTAGCAAACTAACGGTACGGTTTTAAACCATTCGTCACCAGAACGCTAGCCTACGATATTAGCGAGCTAGCAAGTTGCCGTACAGCGAATGAGGGTTTGCAACATGTTGAAAATGCGTAGCAAGCTCGCTAATGCCACAGCTTCGCCGGCACTAAATTAGCTAAATTATATGTGCTTGTGTTAACTCGGCCCAGTTCTGGTTTTACCATAATGTGAGATAGCAATTTCTCCTCTTTTCTGATCTATTCATCGGAATTGCCAGAAGAACCAATGTGTCGTCATTAATATGGTTGACATGGTTTTGTTCAACCATACATATAGCCAGCTATATTTGGTCCGTCAATTATCCATAATGGCAGATGTATTCATTGGGCCTATATTTGTTTAGGTTAGTTTGACAGTGAACAATAACATTGCACTAACGTTGTAGTCTTACCAATTGCAGCTATCGCAAACAGTACTTAGACGTTTTTACTACTTGGATTTGGCGTCTTAAATGAAGTCCGTTATTATTGCAAAAATAGAAATGAATGGTAATAGCCTAATTGGTATGGCAGGGCGGGGCACTCACAAAGAAACGGGTTGGTGAGGAATAGCCCGTACAGCCGGAGGGTTTACTTTGGGAACAGGGGTTCCCAATATTTTTACATCTTAAATTCCCGTAAATGACGATCCTGTACACTACGACCCCACCTCAATAAAACCGTTAACGTTTGCCGCCTTTATCAAACTTGCTATCGCTATTTTAACATCCAGAAACACATCTAAACCGCTATATCACGGAGCCGTATAAGACATGTAGGTTAGTAGATGGCAAGTTGTTTTATCATTAACGATCACAATAATCCCAATAAGGTACAAAACAGGTTTACTTTGTCTGAAATCTAAAATATGCAGCCCAATTTATTAAATATGTAAACAAAATATTATTTCCATTTCGCAGGAACCCAGATAAACCACGTGGAATATGAATGTATTTACCATATCCACTGATACAAGGTTCACACCTCACTTGAAGCCAACCGCTTAATTATTTTAATCATGTAAAAAAGATATTCTTAACTGAGCCACCCTTCACGATGTTTTTTTAAAACGTATTAAATTCCCCCAATTTAGTGTTCAGCCCAATCGTTCAACCATACAGACGACATTATTTGAGGGACAATAACAAAACAAGAGCCATTTTTACTAAAAGAATAGATTTTATTTCAGCACTGTATGTCATTTTCCAACCGCACAGACTCGACTGCAAACTGGCCCAGTTCTTTCACCATCTTCTCGTTCTCGGTTCAGCTCACTCGTTGTGATATCAGGACCACAACAGCAAAACAACTAAAAGAAGAAAAAATCTCTCCAAAACAATCTGGTGCTTTTTTTTGTTCAGCTAACAATGAGACAAATGATTAATAACGGTCATAACAATAACAGCTGACATAATTATAATAATGCTAATGATGATGTACCCTTCACTGCACAATTCCTTTTGGAGTGGTCCAATGGGTCCTGATGGTTTTATCAATGACTAAAATCAGGGACCTGATGTCGTCTAAAAAGGGACTGGTGCCTATGGCAACAGCTGAACAAAAGGGTCAAGTTTGTTAGAAAACGAACAGCATATTAGTAAAAGCAGTATCAATGTTTAGTTTAGGACTATAACACATAACCTTTACACGATGAGATGCTGAGTGAAGTGAAGGGTTTTTTTCAAGCCAGGATACAAAGGGGAGAAACAAAACTAAAGCAACTTCACCTATTTGAATTTCAAACACTGGAACCAACACAATAAAAACTGAATCTAAACTGGAATGCAATAACAACGATCTAAATTATTGTGTTTAGACGGAAAAGTGGACATTTATGTTGAAATATATTTTGGGGGACATGTTTATGAATAAAGGATAAATGGTTACAAATACAGTTCAACTAGAAAATAAGAAAAAATATTCAGCATTATGTAGTTGTAAACCAGAAGATCAGGAACTCAAAAACCACGATTTATGGCCTGTTTTTAGGAGTTGTAATCTGTGTCAATTTGACAATGTTTTTAAAGAGATACAAATATTCTTTGTCACGTGAACTCAGTGAATGATGAATTTGGACACAATATTTAACCAAGGTATTCTTTGGGACATTATTGTGTCGTCAGAAAAGACTGACCAGAACTTGAATTATTTAATCATGTTTATAAATATACCTAAATCAATGGATGTAAAATGGAACTGGAAAAATAATTTAAAATCAAAACTGGTTCTCCATGAAATTGTTGAGTCTGAGTTACGTCATTTAGGTGAAGTGGTACTAAACACAATTTAATACAAAATATAGGGAACATTGCAATCGTTAGTTTAAAAATGTTCAGTTCCACTACGCATATTTCAACACCAAAAAGTAGCAACGGTAAAAGGATTAGCAGTAGCAATACCATTCAAAATAGTAAGAAAAAACATCTGCACATTCAGAAAATGAAACGGTTAAAGTTTAGGATTCCTCTCACTCGTATTTCGAATATGTTCATTTCTTCGTCAGAACCTGGCTGTAATCTGCATAGCTACAGAATCAGACTCGGTCATCAGTAACCCAGCTGTTGTCATCTTGTCATTATCGCTGTTGCGGGAATGAGGGAATCGGAAGAGACAGTGAGCACGTGGCTGACGCGGTAAGATAACTTTAAGGGGGCAGATATGGTGACAGTAAAGGTAAAAAGGGTGGCAAAAAGATTAAATTTCTGTGACATTTACAAGCATTTACCTTAACAAAAAGCGTATCTGTATTCATCTGGGAGCTTGTACACTATCGCTATTAAAGTAAGCATATTAAAAGAACCCAAGTCAAAATTTAAATTTGGTATGTTTTATGGTTTGCACCAAGTGCTTACATGAAGGATTGACAATTCATTAACTGTGCTGTAAGCCCCCTCTCCCAAAAAAAACAGCAACCATAAAACACATTAAATATTCATTTTTGACTAGAGTTTGGTTAATTATGAATATCAGTGCATTTGTTTGTCTGTGGTGTGTGTGTGATCAATCTATCGATCTATGAAAAAAGAGTGCAATTGTGTGATTCTTTGTGTGAGCGTATTTACGTGTGTGTGTGTGTGTGTGTATTCTAGATCTAGAATGGACAATACATCTATACAGTAATCCTTTTCAGGATGAACTGGAAACTGCAATCACAAACTGGGAGAGAAATAGAAAGCGATGGGGTACATTTACCATCCGCCACCTGCTGGCTGTATTTATGTACTCCAAGATCAAAGATTTTTAGCTACTACTGTTACGGTATAATTTTCACTAAAATGAACTAATAATATTACCATCATTAATTATTTTGAGTTATCACATAGAATTGATCAACCTCGGTAAGACAGTGGAACAACAGGGCGGAAGACAAAAAGAAAAAAGAAAGGAGGAAAGGGTGAGTGAGTGAAAGGAGGGAGAAATTGTTTTTGGAGAATCAAGACAGAATCACAAGTTTAAAAAAAGTCTAAAAATGATTAACTAAATGCAGTGACCATACTGTGGACACATCAATGTGTCACTGTGTGTGTGTGCGTGTATATGTGTCGGTGTCATTTTACTCCTATATTTGCCAGCATCTGTGTGTCTAAATATTTACATGTCACCGTACACGCTAGGTCGCTATGAGTCTGTATCAGCATCTGTGTGTCTATCAGTAAAAGTGTTGGATTAAGCCCTTCAACTACAGATGCCCAAATGAAAGAGCAGGCCAAGCACTAGATGTATAAACACCCATTACAAAAAATGCGGTCATACCCTCATTGTATAATGACCTATTGTAAAAGATTCGAACTGAAATTTGGTCAATGGCCAGTAATAGGCATAGGACTCAGCTGAGCTCAACTGTCCCACGCCCCAATTTTCAACAATACCACAACCATTTTCAACATGGACCGGCCTAAAAATATTGTTTGAAAATTTAAGATGAATACTTTTATGTTTGCAAAAAATAATACTGCTAAAGCAACAATTCGTGACAAAGCTGTAACCGAGGAATGCGATGCATCAGAAAGTCCTGGTTCCTGTTGCCTATGGGTACCCCTTAATAATGTGAACTACGTTTTTATTTCAATCTCTAAGAATCAAAGTCTCAGGGCATCTGGGTGGCAGAGGGTTGGTGCGCTGTGTGTTTTTACACAACACAATATCAACTACACAGCTCACAAGAAGAGGAGAGAGAAAGAGGGGGAAAAAAATAAAAAATAAGATACACTTTGTCTGTCTGTGAATCACAGACACACTTCTCCTGCATGCAGAAAATGAGCGAGGATGGCAAATCCAATGCCCTGAATTTAAAAAAGATTTTGGATTTTAAAAGTATACACAAGACCTCGAGTGGCATAACGGTCTACTGTTGCCCACTGCAGCCACGGTTTGACACTTGACTGCACCAGTCCGGCTCTGGCCGGGAACCCTGATTGGGGGCGGCAATTGACTGTCCGCCCCAGGGGGAGGGGGGAGAGAGAGCCGGTACAAGCTCATCAAGGAGCAGCAGGGCGTCACTAGAAAGTAGGTTGGCGAGTTCCGTCTCGGAGGAGGCAGATCATTGCCGGCCTTGGGGTATTAGCTTGTCCCGTAGTGACAGCTGGCGGGCTCATGGGGGAGGACGAATTGAAAGAAATAAAGGGTATAATTGGCCACCAAATTAGGAGAAAAACGGGGAAATCAGAAACAAATATATATATATATCTTTTTTTTTTTTTTAAGTACACACGTGGATGTGTGAGAGCCATGCCTTCTCCTGTGTGTGCAAACGCGATGCGGTGCTTGAACTGCTTTTTCATTCAACGTGCACGCTGGAATCAAAGTGGCCAAAAGGTTTGCAATCATTTACAATCACCATGACAACTGACTGAAACTGTACATAAACACTGCAGGGGAAACAAGCAGAGGGGGGTGTGTGTTTATGTGTGTGAAAAGTGTGTGAGCGTGCGTAAGTGCGCAAGCAGCGAATGTTGCTTGAGATTAATATATACTATCGTACCCTTTAAATCCTGTACTGTGCCTACTGTACTTAAAATACAATATATATATCATGGTCACAATCCAGACCAATACAGCCACAGTTACTCCAGCCCAGCTGATGAGGACCGGTAAAAGCACAGGCCAATTAAGCCGACTGGCCCAGAACAGAGTGCTCTGTGAGCAGCCCACTGCACTAAAGTCCTGCCAAAGCCACCGTGTTCAATACTCCACAGCTCAAGACTCAGAAAGTTGAACTCTTTAGTCTAGAGAGGAACAGGAAAGCGGAGTAAAATAAACTTGTGTATAGCCACAGCCGAGCTACGGCCGACAGAGTAGCTTGAAGAGGTGCAAACCATTGCTTTACTGTGGTTCTTGTTTCAGGTAATTTGGTAACGTTATATAAGGTAATTTCATCAAAGGGCATTTAAAGTGATTCAGTGTAACTTTCCAATTCAATTTGGGGTAACACAACGATAATCAATAAATGATATATAAGCACTTAAATATAAAGAATTAAATGTCAAAAGACATTTTATAGAAATATATTTTTGTGGTAACGTTAAAATGTCATTAACATTTGTAACAAAGTAAGGTGCTTAATGTAGGCTTGCTTTATGCTTCATCGTTAATTTAAAGTTCTATTCAAATACTTTTTTATGTTCATTATATCTAATGGCCTGAAAGCAAATAATTATCAAATATATTTGATTGCTTCTTGATAAGAATATTTTCCACACTCTGACACAAAAAATCTTTTATCTCACGCTCCTTTACTTTCTCACTCCCTCGTTTCTGTAGACACATCCAATCATTCATCATCCTTCCGTCTCTTCATAACCATTTGTAAATATCGGCCTCCTGCACCATACATTCTAAATTTGTGGAGAGAACAGACTCCCCCCTGATGAGATCGTATATTTTGGTTTTCGTGGAGCATGTGCCAAAGCCTCCAATATTAGCCTGGCTGAGGAAATATCCAGGGATCTTAGAATATATATATTTTTTAAAGATTTCTCACCACTTAAGAGATTAATCCGCATAACTATAATTGTGAAAGGTCTTCATTCTGTTATATATATAGTCTCCTCCAATCAGGACGGAGTACAGGAACACTGGCAGACCTCTATGGAATGAGTTTATACCTGTCTGGCTGCCCAACATGTCCTCTAAATCTCAACCTATACGCTTGAGCAGAGAAAACCGTCCGACACTCACACATTAATTTCAGAATGTCAAGTCTCGGGGACAGCACCAAAACTCCACAAAACCACTAGCTAAATAAACTCACACCCATAACCAGTAACGGGAGAGTGAGGCTTGGCCAATTCTATAACGGGTGGATCTACAATATGCTGTCAAGCCAATCAACAAATTTGCGGTTGATAGCGAAATAGTGTGATTGGTTGAAATGGCGCCATCACTGATAACACATGGTAATTCCACCTATTTTGGGACTATATGAAGCTTCACGATCTCCCATCACAACAATCTGCCAATGAAAGGGCCTGTGTTGAGAACGTATGCCTCACTATTAACAATAAATATGAACATCACTATCAGATGGTTGGGTCAATTTCAGTTCTTAAAAACAAAAAAACAAAAAACATTTTTTTTTTTTTTAAGGATCAATCATTGGACTGTTAAATAAAGGTGCATTTGTCGTGCCACATAACATTTGGGGCTTTAAGGTGCCTAAAATACATCTATGTTTATCAAATTTAGCTTCTGGGTTTTATTTGGATTAGTTTTGTTACGCAATCATTGATTGGGGTTAGCAAGGCATTCTCATTCATTTGTACAGCATTATGCTAAGTTGGGGTTAGGAGGACTGTCACAGGAAATAGTCAAAAAATAATCATATGTTGGTATTAGAGTCATATTACTTTAGGAACCTTATTGTAAGCCCCCCCACCCCCTCCTGTTCTTAGCATTTTGCCCCCTCCCCCTCCCCCAATCTCCTAACACACTTCATTTACATTGTCCCTCACAATACATCCCGTAGTCTCTCAAACACAAAAAACAACAGCCTTCTGTGAGAGCCATGCAGATCCTGGCCTACATCTATGATATATAAACACATGGTCATACCTAGGGATCTGTATCTACACTGTATTTGCATGTGTATTTGAACTTGATCGCCTACATCTTTCCAAAAACCGAAATTAAAAGCTTTTGTACAGTACAACACAGTTACAATCAGTATATAGTGGAATTCAGTACAGAACTACAGCTCACCACTGATGTTAAAACAATTTATGCAACACCCTACGGTATGGCTCTTCAATACTACCACACCACACGACTCTCCTGTGCTACATTTGCTCAGCATCTGGCTGTATTATACTGTACAGAAGTAGATAGTGTGTGTGTGTGTGTGTCTGTGTGCGTGTGCGTGCGCGCGCATGTATGTGTAAGGTTCAAATATATTTATGTATGAATGGACTTTAGCGTGGCAAAGGCAGTATAAAGTGGAATTTCTCCCACCATCCTACATTATGGGATGTTTTTTTACTCTTCTTTTTGGAGCACTCCATCTGACTGGCAATCGTCAAGGCAACAGGGGTCCTCTGTCTCTGCCCTGGCCCCGGATTGGCTGTCCTTGCTGGCTAAGGCACATTGGATTGGCTGGGCCAATGGAGGCGGGTCCAGGGGTGGACCAATAGTGGGCGCTGGTGGGCTGCCATTCAAATGTTGAGATGTGCCCCCAGCCACCTCCCCAGATACTGGTTTTCCTTCCCCCGGGGAATCTTCTACAGTTTTGGGGGGGCTGGCACTAGTCGAGACAGTGGGCAGAGTCTGAGAAAAAGGACAAGGCACTGTCAAAACTTCTAAACTGTACAACACTGCCCCCTACTGTACACCCATGCTTACTGCAGCTAGTGACAGGGACCAACATTCAGTGCTGAAGATAAAGTATTATGAGTAGGGCCCGTAGAAATTCCAGACTTTTAGTAGCACTAACTAGTAGCACTCAAGCCTCTTGTTAAATAACCATCCTCCTACATTAATCATTTGAATGAATAATAATTCTGCTTCGACAGAAATAGTGACAACTGACAAATACACGCTCGCAATTCATGATAGACCGGGAAACTACTTTTTCAGAATGGTTCCCAACATGAATCCAAACTCCTTCAATTAGACTCTTACTAAGCATAACAAAACAGAAAAAGTTGTCAGACAAGTTCCAAACATTTACAATCCTTCAGCAATGTTTTAAGCTCTGTTCATGGTACTGTATGTGGTGTAATATCCATCTCCACCTAAAACAAATTGCATAAAAGGAGACAGTAGAACCTCAGAGTTACAGACTCACCAATCAACCAAATAGGTATGAAACTAGAGGTGGTATACGGAATTGCACCTAGCTAACTACATCTGTCCCAAGCTAGCTACTAGCGGTATATCCGAACCCTATTCGGAAATGCACAGATAATGCGTTGTATACAGATATTTGTTTCTACCTGACGTACATCAATTATATTCGGAAGATTTTTGTTTCATGGTACATTGTGGAGGTACCATTAGGCCTGTAGAAAATAACTTGTTTTACGCCACCTATAGGCACAGCTGAACTCACAGGGCCACGTGTAGCGTGGTTTAACACAGAGCCTCACAGTTTTATCATCATGTGCAAGCCAGGTGAGAGAGGAGCGCAACAACTACAATCTGGAATGAACAACCATCGGCGTAATGACAAACTGAAAACATTGCACTGAAGTAGACCTTTCAGCAGTGGTTGTTTTTACACCCATCACACACCTTGCGGGGGGGCATACCTGTGCTCGATTCACCAGTGCCTTCTTCCCACCCCTACCTCTCATGGACACTTCTCTCCCCCTCCTGTGTGTGTGAATGAGAGAGAGAGAGAGAAGAGAGAGAGAGAGAGAGAGAGAGAGAGAGAGAGAGAGAGAGAGAGAGAGAGAGAGAGAGAGAGAGAGAGAGAGAGAGAGAGAGAGAGAGAGAGAGAGAGAGAGAGAGAGAGAGAGAGAGAGAGAGAGAGAGAGAGAGAGAAGCAAGGAAGTGAGAAGGTAGGAGGGGGAGGGAGAGAGAGAGGGGTGAAGTAGAAAGAGAAAGGGTGAGGGAGAGAATAAGAAGATTCTGTTAAACCTTAAGTTTTTGTCCTAGTCAAATAATAATAACCGAAGCATGGCAAAAAAGAGAAGATACATTTTGAATTGAAATGATTTAAATGATCAATTTAAGTTTTAAGTTTTTAATTGAAATGTGAACAGGGCCACACGAGGTCTTTATGTTTCACACTGCACTGGTCTCATCTACCTCTCTAGAGTCCAGCTAACTTGCGCTCAAGTGTGTTTTTATTGTAGCATTATTAAAACATCTCCTTCTGCTGATATCTCCCATATCAACTGCCAGAATCGTGCACGGTCCCTATAATCTGTAATTTATAACTTTTATTATGATTATTGCATTATTTATTTTCCTGTATACTTTATATCCTGCATTTGGCTGTCTTTACTTACCCTTTCCCTCCAACTGACACCACCTGCATGTCAAACCCCCCCCTGCCTCGCAGTGGTTTGTTCCCAGCCCATTGGCCCACAACCATGCCGGCTATTTCCAACTTCCCTCCCTGGGGGGGGATGGGCTGAATACCTGAGACAGAGAGACGGGGGTATCTGAGCACTGCATGTGGAAGAGACAGAGAGACAATCACCAACAATATACCAATAGAGAGAGAGAGAGAGAGAAAGAGAGACAATCAATATATCAACATAGGGAAAGAGAGGGGGAGGGAACAAAAAGTAATAAAGAGGAAAGGAGAGAGAGGGAAAGAAAGGTTGAAGAGGGAAAGTGAAGGTGGGGAGACAGAGGGCTAGTAGGAGCACAGAGAGGGAGAGAAAAACGGTAGTCAGAAAGAAAAAGAGAGAGAGCGCGCTCACCTGGGAAGCCACGTGGTCTGTGCTGGGGGGCATGCTGGTGATGTGGGGGGGGCAGGGAGCCGAGGGACCGAGGTGGATAGAGATGAGGTGGGGGGTAGAAGGGAGGTGCCATAGAGGGGGGCAGGAATGCTGGGGGGGGCATTGGCGGTGGAGGTGGAGGGGGGCGGGACAGATTGATGCCCTCCAGGATAGCTTGCCGCATGTTTTCCACCCGAGACACCTGCTCCTCCTACACACACACACACACACACACACATACACACATACACACATACACACACACATACACACAGGGTGGAGAGGAGAGAAAGGGATGTCGTGAGGGAGAGGACAGGAGAAGGGGGTAAGGGATAGAAATAGGAAAGTAGAGGAGGGAGTGAATGTGTGGGAAAGAACAAAGTGAAAGATTAGCCACTGGTGAATAAAGTGAAATCAACTTAGAATTCAGCAGCAAAAGCAGAAAAATCGACATCCTTCCTACAGGCACAAATGTGCTTAAACACGAGGTCACACCAAGACTTTACTGTTACAGTGGGTATAAAAAGTATTCACCCCCTTTGGAATCAAAATAGATTTAATTGGGAATTCTTGCCACAACACACTTTTAAAAAAAAAATGTTTTACTCTAAAGCTTTTTCTTAATTACAAATCAAAAACAGACAATACTTGATTCCATAAGCATTCACCCCCCTTGACGTAATACTTGGTAGAAGCAACTTTAGCTGCAATTACAGCTGTGAGTCTATTTGAGTAAGTCTTGACCAGCTTTGCACATCTGGACACTGCAACTTTTGCCCATTCTTCTTTACAAAATTGTTCGAAGCTCCATCAGGTTGGATGGGAACCGTTGTGTGAACAGACATTTTCAAATCTTTTCATAGATTCTCAATAGGATTGCAGTCTGGGCTTTGTCTGGCCCGGTCCAGAACATTGATTTTTTTGTTTTTAAACCATTCCAATGTGTCTTTTGCTGTATGCTTTGGGTCACTGTCCTGCTGGAACATAAAATTCTCCCAAGTCCCAGGTCTCTTGCACACTGCAGCAGGTTTTCTTCCAAGATTCATCTATATCTTGCTCCATCCATTGTGCCTTCTATTTTTACCAGTTTTCCAGTCCCTGAAGCAGAGAAGCATCCCCATAGCATTAGGCTCCCGCCACCATGTTTCACGGCAGGGATAGTGTTCTTTGGACAATGGAGCGTTAGACTTGCGCCAAACATAGTGCCTAAAGTGGAGGTCAAAAAGTTTAATCTTGGTCTCATCAGACCATAGAATCTTCCTCCACTTGGTTTGAGAGTCTCCAACATGCCTTCTGGCAAACTCTAGGCAAGATTTCATGTGAGTTTTCTTCAACAATTACTTTATTTTTGCCACCTGTCCATAAATGCAGATTTGTGAAGTGCCCAGGCTATTGTTGTCTCATGAACAGTTTCTCCCATCTCTGCCATGGAAGACTAACTCCATCAGAGTTGCCATTGGCCTCCCTAACAAGTACCCTTCTTGCACGGATGCTCAGTTTTGCAGGACAGCCTGTTCTCTAAAATCGTATTTTATTCACACACGGGTAACAGTCACCTGATTTTCACATGGTCACTCACGTTGGCCTTCACACAGGTGACACTCACCTGTCCCTCACACAGGTCCAGCAAAGTGCCTCGGTCACGGGTCATGGCCAGCTTACTCTGGAACAGTTTCCCATCAAAGAAGCCCCAAGGGCAGCAGTGGTCCCAGGGGAGGGGCTGACCGCAAACGTCGTTAACAAACAGGGCGGTGTCCACGCCGCTCATGAACAGAGCTGCAAGTTGCACCCCACGACTATCCACCTTCTCCACCTGAGAGAGGAGATTCAACCAATCAGAACTATGGCCCTGACCTCACAGAAGGAGAGAGAGAGGGAGAGGAAGTGGGGGTGGTAAGGAGAGAGAGGGAGGGAGAGGGAGAGGAAGTTGGGGGAGTAGAGAGAGAGAGAAAGGGATATAGAATAATACATAAGAGATCAGCACCTTGTGCTCCTGTAGTTTCTCCGTTTCGTAGAGCTGGCTGGACACAGCTTGGGCCAGGAAGGCATCCAGCTCATGGCGCTGCAGAATGCGGCTTCCCGGCCACTGCATCATATACCTGCATGCACAGAACACCTGAGTCACACACATGGGCCATGTGGTGCCTGAGCAGAGGGGGTGGGGTGGGGTGGGGGGCGCTGCTGAGCCTGTACCTGAGCACGCAGCACATGAGCAGTAGGTGGGAGGGCACGTAGGCGGGGTTTAGCAGGGCAGGGCAGTCCGAGCGCATGCAGGCCAGGAAGGCCCTGGTTCGACGGCTCCGGTCCTCAGAGGCTCGGCCCAGCCATAGGCGCCGCAAGTTTGGACAGGTCCACTCGCGGAAGCACAGAGCCGGGACCAGGTCGGGGGTGAGTGCAGATTTGGCCTTACTGGGGCACCACTCCTTTACCACCACCGGGGGCACTACAGAGCAGAGAGAGGGCAGGGGGCAAGACAGAATTAATACCCGAGAACTGCACTCATCAAAATGATTCACTGTAGGAGACATCGACATACAGGTATGACCAGAGCATTAAATTAAAAAGCATAAAGAGGGGTCACTTTAACACCAAACAAACAGAGATTAGTTCCTAATCTAATAATTCCATTCTAACATACACTACCGGTCAAAAGTTTTAGAACACCCCCATTTTCCAGTTTTTACAGAAATGTAAGCAGTTCAAGCCCAGTGAATAACCTGAAATGGTACAAAGGTAAGCGGTAAACTGCCAGAGGTAAAAAAAATAAAAAAAATAAAAAAAGTTTAGGTTACCAAAAACTGAAAAATAATGTCAATTTCAGAAGACCCTTTTCAGGGAACAAGTAACGGGTTAACGTGGATTAACAGTCACTGTGAAAGTCGCCGACTCTGGATCCAGCAAAAGAGCCCCACACCATCACGCTTCCTCCTCCATGTTTGACAGTTGGTGTCACACACTGAGGAACCATCCTTTCACCTACAAAAACTTTGTGTAGTACACTACTCACTGCCAAAAGATTTACATTATTTTTCAGTTTTTGGTGGCTAAGCTACCATTTCAGGTTATTCACTGGACTTGAACTGCTTAAATTTCAGTAAAAACTGGAAAATGGGGGTGTTCTAAAACTTCTGACCGGTAGTGTACGATGTTCACAATATTTATTTAAATAAAACAATAAATGAAAACCGTATATAAACAAGTGTGTAATAACTTTAAATTCATAGTTACATATTTAATGAACATAAATATGAAAGCAGAAGCAATACGGTGCAGGCCGAGTTGAATTCTTTCATTACATTTTGTGTCACAGGACCAGCACAATTAAAAGTCATAGCTAAGACTGTGGAAAAGGGCACGGTACTTTGCTGTGAGTGAGGTTCACGCTTAAATTAAAGGCTAAGTAGCTGGTAATAACAAGTGTTTAGAATTATTTGACATGTACACTGAATTTATTTACTAAATTATTGTTTTTAATTAGCGATGATTTTTTTCATGAGGGTGAAATGGCGTTTTAGCAAATGCTAACAGGGAAGCGTTAAACAGGGTACCTTTATATAGTGATTAATTTCAATAGGAGACACCCATATAATAAGTGGCTTGTTTAAATAGAAGACACTCATAGGTGCAGTTTATTAATAGTGGAGGCCCTTCTCCAGGGCGGTGTGCACAGCTCATATTCTCTGCACATTGTCCATTTATACAGTTGTGGAGATTTGTTTGATCTCTTTCAACTATCAAGGGCACCAACCTCGTTAAGATAGTGCCAGTGCCCATTCCAGTGCAGCACCTGAGGGGGGAGCGGTCATACCAAACTTTCCCTGTCCAAGCCATGCCCAACACAAGCCATGTCCCCTGCACCTGCACCTGCCCCGATGCCCCACCCTCACCCTCACCCTCACCCTCGACTGGGCCCCTCCTGCGCAGCGCCAGCCTCTCCAGCCTCCTCTGGGTCTCCGCCAGGCTGAACAAGACTCCGTAGGCATACTGCCGGGCTGAGCGGAACAGCAGGGAAGCCGGGGGCAGGTCTGGGTTACACTCATCCTCTATGCACACCGGCATCTTCACTTCCCCCTGGGAGAACGCACACAGGAGTGAGAGCAGACACAACAAACAACTGTCTGTACCTTGTAGCTGGGTGAAGATGTGGTAGATGTTGGGGTACATGTATGCATGTTAGGGCATACTGGTGAGGATATGGTAAACGCTGGGGTAAAGGACTGTGTGTGCAGTACCTTGGTGTGGGTGTGGTATATGCTAGGGTACAGAGGCGTGTGTTGGGGTAAAGGGGTGTGTGTTGGGGTACCTTGTTACGGATGTGATAGATGTTGGGGTACAGGGGAGTGTGTTGGGGTGCAGAGGTGAGGATGTGATAGATGTTTGGGTACAGGGGCATGTTTTGGGGTACCTCGGTAAGGATGTGGTAGATGTTGGGGTACAGAGCTGTGTGTTGCGGTACCTTGGTGAGGATGTGATAGATGTTGGGGTACATGAGCCCCCTCCTGTGCCGGTGTTCCGCCACCCTCAGCACCTCTGCACTGACCCGGGGAAGCGGAGGCGTGGTGATGTCCATGTGACTCCGTGTTGCCATGGAAAGCAGTGATGGAATGCCAGAGCTATTGCCGTGGGAACCATCCCCTGAGGCCCCAAACCCTCGGCTTACTGGATCCTCCCATTTGGTAGATGTGTCAGTGACATGGCTGGGGGAGGGGCAGATAATCAGAGCTCTACAAGTTTTTACGCACCAACACTGAGGAGGGGGAGAAGGGAGAGAGGAGGGGAGAAACAGAGTGGGCATGGAAAGAGAAAATAAAGAGTGAAAGGGAGAGAAGGAAACAGAAAGAGAGAGGGACTGAGAAAAGAGCAGGGGGAGGGAGAGAGGAAGACAGTGAGAAAGGAGACAGAAGGAAGGAAGGGAGGGAAAGAAAAAAAGTAACAGAAATGTTGTCTTACTTGGTGCTGTTGTCGTTCTGTTCATCTCCATCAGAGGATGATGGCGGGGAGGGGGAGGGGCCTGAGGCAGCAGCTGTGTGGTGATTGGGCAGCTTGCCTCCCCCCTGAGAGGTGTCATATGGAGCCGACCAGTCAGACAAGCCTGATTTTCCCTCCAGCGAATCACCACAGTCCTGCAGAGGAGGAGGTGGATTCTGGAAGAGAAGGACAGGGCCAGGAGCGGACCCAGGTCCATGTGGCGGTCCATGATAAGGCACCTTGCCGGCCATCACCTGAGGTGGGGGGGCAGGACGGAGCAAATCCAGAGCAAGCAGAGCGTTTCCCTTATTTTATTACCTTACCTAGACAGACTGTAATCATTAAAAATGCATGCATTCATCATGTACATGATAAAACAGCGTAACACTTAGTGCCTGCTATAATTTGGCATATATATTACTATTATTTGAAGGTGGTGTAGAAAACACACACGGACCAGTGACTCACCTGTGCTTTTCCAGGTGGCAGTGCACCCATGTGAACGGGGGGACCCCCAAACGGACCTGGACCAAAACCTGGAACTAAAAAGGGTGAGCAGAGAGAGGTTAACTCCAATACACTAAGGCAGACAGACAAAGCAAGCAGCCATTCACACAGGGGGGCAGAGATGGAAAAACATAGAGGGTAAGAGAGAGGGTGAGTGAAGGTGAGGGAGAGACAGGAGGTGAGATGGAGGGGGGAGTTCACCCGAGAGACTTTCTGAGAAAAATGGGATAAAAAAATAAGAGGCATGTTGGGTGGGGTGATGGTGAAACAGTCATTCACAGGTGAGAGGGGAGGACCACACTAAAAGAAAGACTCACAGAGGTGTGGCGGGCGGGGTCCCATGTTGAGTGGGCGGGGTTTACTTGCTGCTGAGAAATACTCCACTGCTTTCTTAAATCTTGTCATCTTATCCTCAGTGCGAGACTTGAGGGGAGAGAGGGATGGGGGAGAGCGGTAATTAAACACAGATGTCCAGGTGACAATAACAATGATCCAAAACTTCCCCTTGGATGGTCCTAGGAGGACTGAAAAAATTGTAATAAAAAATAATCAGAGGATCGTAGTGATACAACTGTAATGTTTGCAGATTAACTCGTAAGACATGCAGGCTCTCTAACAGTATTCCATCACCTGTGAGTTGGGCGGCCTCGCAGTGGAGTCGTCCATGCGTGCGTGGATGCGTGCGTGTGTGTGGCCTCACATTAGAGTCTTGGCTGTGTGTGTGTGTGTGTGTGTGTGCGCGCGAGAGAGAGTGAGGCAACTTGAAGACACCGTTTGCTACAGTCAGTTCATGAGAATTTCCCCATGGCTCATATGTTGTTGAGTATATTATTACATATATTTTAAAATAAATAATAAATATTTTTTTGCTTTAACTAATCTTTTTGGTTATTCTTTTTCCACTCCAGACCTTCCCAAGCTTTATGAAGGAATTGACTGTGCATGGGTTCATTTTGGGGACAATCCGGGAAAGGTGAGGATCGCTGCACAGAGACGCACAGGGCAGATGCACACAGGCTACTCATTAGAGGTCACTCACATACATCTGATGCGGTTTTCTGAATAGACTTTTCTACACTAAGTCTATTCACAGGAAGCTTAAGTTACTGTAAAACTGAATTGGCCTGGAATGGTGCAGACTTAAGTATTCATCTCTGCCCATGTACACAGACAGTGGTAAACATTCCTGTAACTTTGTGTAAGTACCATGTCTCTTCTGAAATTATTGTATGCATTGATTGTTTATGGCGTATGGTTTTCAGATTTATGGAAAGCACAGAATAGACTTGAACGTAACAGAATGATGTGGAATGCGTGACCGTGCTCAGGTGAGTTCAGGTGTGCCACCCTACCTGAGACTGTTTAAACACATCCCTGGCGACAGCGTCCAGATTAGCCAGGTCTTTGATGGAAGCGACGTACTCGGACACGGCCTTGATCACAACCTCACATGGAGGTAGAACCAGTTGGTGAGACTTCATCTGAGAGAAAGGGAGGGAAGGAAGGAAGGAAGAGAGGAGAAGAAAGAGGGGGGAAGAGGGGGAAGGATGTTGTAAAACAGCGCTGAGAATGCTCTTGCATCTTTCACATATACCGCCACCATTCAAATGGCTGTCCATTAGCACTCAATATGCAATTGAGCTAATGTGAAAGCAGAGCTATTTGGAGAGGTGGATTTGTAAACTAATTCTACAAAAAAACATTTTCCAAGAATAAAGTACTGTAGTCCACACTCCTCAGGTATGTGGCAATTTACATTCACATCTATCAACAAATACAAGGAAAGAACAGAAAGCAATTAATGAACACACTCCCGTGGTTGACCTGATGTGATCACTTACTGTTAACACACAACGATAACATCCAATGTTTTGAGGCAGAAATAATTAGGTAATAGCTAGAACCTTTGCTAACATACTGTGGATTATTTGTATGATATCCAGTGATCAATTATAAGGTAAACGGACATTTGTAAAAACACACTAATGAACTCGCCTTAAATTCCTGACTTTCAGCAATGCTGAAAGGGAAATGCTGGGAAATGTAGTTCAATAGGGAAACTACATTGTGCATCTCAATGGCAGCAATCCACCACTTTCCTGAGAGAGACCATGGGCGCCGCCATGACACTCGACACATTTCCGATACTGTTACTAACTTCCGTTAGCCCATGGCAAACTTCCGTTGGGCAAGTGGCTAGCTAAATGTATATTTTGTTTAGCTCACCAGATAGAAATGTATATTTTGTTTAAAATTCAAGAATCTGCTTTCAACTCAATCAGAAAACATAATGCCTATATTCGAGGAAAACTCTGAAGTTAAAACATCCACCGTAAATGTAGCCGTTTAGAATTCTCACAAGATAGAGAATGTCTTCGGGCTCAACAAAAACACCAGAAAACTTTAAAATGTCAAGAATGGAGCCTGCTTTCAACACAATCAGACTCGCAAAACATGTCCGGCACCCTATGCGCTATATTCAATGCCCAAGGACGAGACGAAAACAAGAGAATGGCTTGTAGCACTGAAGTTAAAACATCCACCGTAAATGTAGCTGACGTTTAGAATTCTCACAAGATAGAGAATGTCTTCGGGCTCAACATGTGCCGTTCGCGGGTGCGCAAATAACTCCCGAAAACGTACGAATGGAGCATGTTTTCAACACAATCAGACTCGTGAAGCATGGTGGAGGTAGCGTTATGGCGTGGGCATGTATGGCTGCCAATGGAACTGGTTCCCTTGTATTTATTGATGATGTGACTGCTGACAAAAGCAGCAGGATGAATTCTGAAGTGTATAGGGCTATATTATCTGCTCAGATTCAGCCAAATGCTTCAAAACTCATTGGACGGCGCTTCACAGTGCAAATAGACAATGACCCAAAGCATACTGCGAAAGCAACCCAATACTTTTTTAAGGCAAAGAAGTGGAATGTTCTGCAATGGCCAAGTCAATCACCTGACCTGAATCCAATTGAGCATGCATTTCACTTGCTGAAGGCAAAACTGAAAGCAAAACGCCCCAAGAACAAGCAGGAACTGAAGACCGCGGCAGTAAATGTTTGGCAAAACATCACCAGGGAAGAAACCCAGCGTCTGGTGATGTCTTTGGGTTCCAGACTTCAGGCAGTCATTGACTGCAAAGGATTTGCAACCAAATATTAAAAATGACAATTTAAGTTATGATTATGGTAGTTTGTCCAATTACTTTTGAGCCCCTGAAATTGGGGGGGGCTATGTATAACAATGGTTGTAATTCCTACACGGTTCATACAATATTTTTGACAAAACCCTTAAATTAAAGCTGAAAGTCTACACTTAAAGCACATCTTGATCTTTTCATTTCAAATCCATTGTGCTGGCGTACAGAGCCAAAATGATGAAAATTGTGTCACTGTACCAAATACTTATGGACCTGACTGTAAGTACACTTGAACACCAGCAACACACTGTAAAAAGTTATCAGTTGCAGGTAGGTGTTCCACGTGCCACCAACTGCTTTACCGCACAGAAAGGCTCTGATAGCAAGTTTAAATTCAAAGAATGTCACTCCTCAATATAATAGATGAATTGGATAACACATCCATACTATTGAACACACTATAAAAAGTAATTAATATCATGATTAACCTAAATGAGTTAAAAGTATGATACAAAAATAAGAAAAGCTATTTATTAAACACCCACACTATTTATTAAACACACTATTTGTTACATTTGTGTAGTCATATAGGCATTTGGAGATACAACCAGCCTCGTACTACACATATAATCTCCATCTGAATTGTAATCTTAGCAGGAATCTACCTGTCAGTCTGTGTGCAGGCTGCCAATCACAGGAATGCGTGGAATGCTGTGCCAGGCATTGCTGTGGGTGGTAGGCTAGCAGAGAACAAATAAGGGGTCACAGTACACAAGCTTTTATTTTCTCCCAATTTGGAATGCCCGATCTTGTTCGTAGGCCTGTCCAATCACTGCAGCATCCTCCACCAATTCTGAAACAATATCAATCATTTCAGAGGCACATTCTGCCAGCCTCCACTTCTTTTCACCCTGCAGTGAACCAGCCATGCTGTGCAGTCATTGCATTAGAGGAGAACACTTCGCGAACAGCTGATGCAGACGTCCAATCCATCAGAAGATCCACTCTTTCACAATGAGACAGGGAAAACCCTGCTGAACGAAACACTCCCTTCCTGGGTGACAATGCGACCAACTGCGGCCAACTGCCAGCCACAGTCATCAAGGACTGGTGTGCTTAAGCTGGACGGGCCACATAGGAGGGCCCACCAAAACACAGGCCTTTCTCAAAACTCCACTGAGTATGCTACCGAATAACAGAATGGCACAGGGGTCACTCACTACCCAGCTGTGTTATAACAACGCTTTAATATCCGCCAATGCGGTTACCTCTGCATATAACATTTATTCCATCCATTTTAAAGTACATCTATTCCTGTGGAACCCTGGTCCTGGAGAGCTGTAGGTTCTGGGGGTGTTTGTGTCCACCCTAAATCGGCAACCAATTCAGACCCAAGAAATCAGGTGAGTCAACTGTGTAGCCAATTGCTATAATTAATCGATTAAGCACTGAGTAACAAGAAAAGCAGCACACTATGGTGCTTTTGAGTACCAGGGTTCCCTGCCCCCAAGCTAGTCATTTTCATGGAGCTCCATAAGAAGCAGGGGTGTGCCAGTCACCCAGCATAGCGTGCCCTTCGCATGTCAAAGCAGCAGACTGAATCACCTCAGCCAGCCTTTACCAGGCCACCAGACTCCTGTAGACACTATAACTGCATGTGAAACTAAGGTAATTATGATTCATAAAAGGTTAATGTTTGTGTAGCAGGCAGATATTTGCCATGTCATTTAGTCCAACTCTGCAAAGAAAAATCAGCAAAATTTGAACCCACCACTTTCAGGTGACTATATGACTGCCAAGTACCACTTTCAGAACCATGACATCACCCCTGAACCAGCAGCTCTACTTAAACAACCGACAGGCAAGCTGTAACAAAAAACTGAATCCCTCTGATCTCTGATGGACACCAAGGAACCAGCGATACTGGCACCACAAAGCGGCGAAGGTAAACTGACTAGACTGCAGTGTGACTGAAGCCTGTCACATCAACGACACCAGCAATTTCCTATCTCCAAAAAGGTGACCAGACAGGTAAAACCAACATTTTGAGGTTGGTGTAAGGGGTCCCAAATTCTATTTGAAAAGGGCCGGTGTGCGGGCAGGCTTTTTTTTCTCTCCCAGCACTAAAACACCTGATTCAACTAATCAAGGTTTTTTTGAA
This sequence comes from Aldrovandia affinis, assembly GCA_029706075.1. Classification (NCBI taxonomy): domain Eukaryota; kingdom Metazoa; phylum Chordata; class Actinopteri; order Notacanthiformes; family Halosauridae; genus Aldrovandia; species Aldrovandia affinis. Next base: position 465,328 of record JAINUG010000101.1, read on the forward strand.
GACCACGGTTAGTTAATTAGCTGAAACAAGTGTTTTAGAGCTGGGCTAGAACAAAGGCCTGCACCCACACCAGCCCTTCTTGGATAAGACCTGGGGGGACCCCTGGGTTAAAGAGCAAATAACTGCCAGAGGAAACTAGGAAAAAGGGCAGTACCTTCAGAGAGGCCAGAGGGTGATCTGGGCCAAGCAGACTCCAGTGGAAGGCAGCCAAGTCTTCATCTGGCAAAATGTGATTCCCTGAAGAACAGGACCATTATTAATTATCCTTCTGAATGATAGTAATTTAAACAACAACAACAAAAAAGAATAATAATACTATCATCCATAAAACCCATTACATTTTACATCAAGTCATTCCTACGTTTTTCTCCACCCCCCTACAGCCCTCACCCTCACCCAGCAGAGCAGCAAAGGTGGGCAGATGCTGTGTCTTTAGACCCAGTTGTCGGGCGGCCTCAGACAGCAGGTACTGGTGAGTGGTCAGGTTCTTGCCGTTCCAGGACAGCTTGAGCGCATGGGAGCTGAAGTAGGCAGGGACGTTGCATAGTGCAAACTCTGAGTCCTGGGCAATCAGACCCTGGAAACCATGATCCCTGTACAGGGACAGCACCTCCTGGTGGTGGTCCTCCAGTGTCTGTACAACCTGAAGGAGAGATCAGAAACTCAGGTAGGAGACAGTACCAAAACTTCAGCCATGTGACAAGAGACATCAAATTGTATAGAACGTTAACAGTTACAGTAGGTGCCCGGTCTACTATTCAGTATTTCTTAAGTCTCAAAATAACTGTACAGTTCAGATGCAATCATGACATATACCTGAAACAACTTCAATAAGAGAGTGAACATAATATTTCCTTCTCCCTCACTTTAATACAAATAAATGTTAGCTATCTAACTTTAAGAAAATGTATAACGTGAAATGAAATTGCGCTTGTATTTCTATTTATAAGTTATGACATATCCATAGTAGCCGATACCACGGTGTTAAACACACATAAACATAACTGACAGACAACAGCATGTACCTATCCACCTACCCGTACTCGGAAGCGTAGCATGGAAAGACGCACACAATGGCTAAGGCAAGCCGGGGGGAGGAACCAGGCCCTTGGTGGCGGCGTGGCCTTGGTTCCGACGTGGTTGACGATGAGCTGAGCAGTCTGTCGCTGCCCCTGGGCCCGTCGCGCCCACTCCGGCCACCGGTCCTTCCCCAAAGTGCCATTAAAAACCACGACCAGCTCCAGGCCACCTTGGTAGAGGCATGCCTGCGACAGCGCGCCGAGGTAGCCCAACATCGCATTCCACTCGCCACCACACACCCAGTCTGTCTGGTAGCCTCCATACAGGCGTTGTAGCCCGGAGTCTGCATCGACCAAGACTCGCACTGGTGTTGGAGGTGCCGGCGGAGGAGGCAGAGCACCAGGATGGTGATGAGGGTGATAGTGATGCGGGTGTGGCGGGTGCCGAGCCGCGGTACGGGCGAGTTTTAATAGGTCCACTGGTACGGCAGCCCCTGGGCACCGCTTTTCTAAGTATTCCTGAAACCCCTGTACACCCATTACTGTTTATTGTTATTTTCTCATGTGCGTGTGTGCACTTAAATTATTCGCTAGCAAGCTAGACTATTGCAAAGTTATGTGTCTAACGTTAAGCGTTCGACCGTCAAGACTTGGGACTTTTAAAATGAGTATCAAACTATTGTTATTAACCATGTGAAAGTGGCAGCTAACTAAATGCCACGCAAATAATGGCTACAACAACTACAAGTAAGGCTAGGTGGAGCAAATTAATTTGAACTTTTTAACATCTAGCTAGTGAGCTCACAAGATGGAGACATCATATCCTGGCCAACAATACAGTTGTAGCTAGCTAGCTCGTTAACAGTTATACTTAGCTGGCGATCTGCAATTACTGTACCAATCTTGTTGGCTAGTTGCCTTACTAGCGAACTAACCTGACACCTAGCAAACAAGACTAGATGGCAAGAATGTGTTATTTTCTCACAGGTATGTGTGTGTTGGTTGTGAGTCCATTCCGTTCAACACCGGCGGCTAGCTAGTTAGCTAGCAAGACAGCTAGCCACATTCTATGGATACACAGCTGGCTAAGCTAACCAAGTAACGTTAGCTGGCTAACAACTTTACTTGCTAGCCAACCAGCCAATAAATTATGTGGAATTACTGTAGCACAAGTTAGATAGCAAGCCAATACCGACGACCCCTTCAAATTCCCATATAGCTAGCTAACTAGCTCATTTATTTGCAAGCTAAGTTTATTACACTAATTAGCTAACTGCAGGCTATATAACAGTTAACGTTAGTTACCTGGACAGTATAATTTCCTTTAGCTAGCTTCGATAATATCGACAATAACTAGCTAGCTCGCTAACTAACAGGCTAGTCGGTCAGATGGACCGAATGAAAGATTACAGGCAGGGTTGGAATATTTAACTGAATATGCAGAAAGGGCAGAAGGAAATACCGTGTGGAATTAGATATTTTAGGATGAAAATTCAAAAATAAAAAAAAACGACTGTGGCTCCCTTGCTGTTACTCACGAATTCATGTTGAGAGTAAATTTCATGCGATGTTCGCCATCTTGTGAACCTTTCGGACACAAGGTTGCCAGATCTTTCTGTCCAAGTATCCAAAATACTGAACAAAATTGCTCGGTATCGAAAAGTTTTTAAAAAAAAGTAAACGTCCAAAATAAATAACTTAACATATTTCTGAGGCTCCCTGTAACATCTAGCTAATTAGTGTAGTGGAATTAGTAATAGAGACGCATTTAACGAACAAATACGATGATAACGAGATCTGTTAAAATGTTTTAACGTAAAGTACACGTTACAAACAAAATTGAAATAATTTATATGATTCATTTTGCTCCTGTTTTAAACAAAAATTGTGCAAAGGTTCTGTCTATATTTTGAGATGGGTAACGTCACATACGATTTCATCACAAATTTGGTTCTTCAATCTGGTTTACTTTGTCTCAGTGGCTCAACAACCGGCTCTGGTATCAGTGTATCTCAGCTAATTTAATATCTATTCAATTTTGTAATATATTGGGCCCTGTTTGAATATACAAATAAAATAATAACATACATGTAAACATGTCCTGCAAAGAAAAAGTTGTAATTTTGTTGATAAAATCACGGACTGGCAACCCACGTCGGACTGACGTAAAAATAGGGGCGGGAGACGGAAGGTGAATATGAGGGGTGTCTGGGAGATGATGTCCATAATCAATCGCCGTTTCATATATGAAATAGTGACGGTTTTAGTCTGAAAACTTCAACTACCAGAGTCACTTCAAAAAACCCTTGGCGCTAAATCCTTTTTTATCGTGTACAGATTAATTTAGAAGTGAAAAGTTTACCCCAAAATGAAGCTAATGGTGTAACACTATCAGCAACAGAATGTGCTGTAATCCGAGTTAAATAAAAAAATTATTTACTCACTGACAAACCCGTTATGTTTCGTATTATAACACCATCTTACCTAACTACAGTAATCACAACACCCCAAACCATATTTTATCAAATAATTATTTTACTTTAAAAGTAACAGAGATGGGGGAACGTGTAACAGTTAGCGAGCGACATATAGCTTGTTCATAAGCAGAACAGTTCATAAACACAGGTATTCACGATTTGAATTTGTTATTTGTATCGAATACAGATCTTGATTAAAATCATAATAAAATACATAAAGTGAGTAAATTAACACTAATACCTACAAAGTTTTAAAATGAATTAATTTAATTCTAAGCAAGTCTAATATCTATTCAGTGCAGGTGGAACTGAGGAGATGTACATGATACATTGATAATACAAGGCCCAGGTTTTCAAGGTCACATGATATTGGCCCAGGTTTTGAAGGACATGCATGTGATATTAGCCCAGGTTTTGAAGGGCATGCATGTGATATTAGCCCAGGTTTTAAAGGTCACGTGATATTGGCCTGGGTTTTTAAGGGCATGCGTGTGATATTAGCCCAGGTTTGTAAAGGTAACGTGATATTGACCTGGGGTTTTAAGGGCATGTATGTGATATTAGCCCAGGTTTTTATAGAAGGGAACATGATAAAGGCCTGGGTTTTAAATGAGAAGATTAAGTAGGGCCGGGTTTTAAATGAGCACCAAAGGTGTGTAGGTACAAGTTCCTTGGAAGCAGCTTTCAAAGTGTGTGCAGCCAGTCACCACTTTTTTCCAACCTGTAATCCATTAGCTCAGTAGTGCAGTTACTGCGCTGGAGGATCCCGAGCTGCTACTGGTAAATGAGGCAGGGAATACCCCTCTGAAACTCCCCCTCCTGCACAGCTGGACTTCTGACAACAATAACAGGCCTGGATTTCGCAAGGTGCGCTACTGCCATAAGAATAAGTACTTCTGCTATATACACACCACTCAGCTGCCCTCCAACATGTTGAATTTTAAACGTTTTCAGATACAGAATAAAGGGCTTCCCAAGTCACTGAGACGGTAAAGGGACTTGTTGTGGTTATTAAAGGTCAGTAGTAGGAGGTTCCCCGGTGTCCTGGCTCTCTCATTCTGGTCCCAGATATCATTCAGAAATTTTAGGCCAACAATCCAAATTAATTGAAGTAAATTGCAACCAGAGGATCCATTTAAGTTTTGACTGAAATGTCAAATATGTAATGGAAATTAAAATATGGTGTCATGGGAGAGCAATGAAAAAGTCATGGAATTTTAATAGAGTGGAAGAGTGGGAACCAATGTAATTACAGCAATATGACTGCAATGTCTTTGTAGATACTTTTTTTTCTGCTCCCTGGAGCTTTTGCATGTTCTAGGCCCATGTAATCGCTGCTTGTAGTCATATTTAGTCTGACTTTTTTTATTGTTAATTACTATTATTAAGCTCAAAGCACTCAATAAAGGTGCAAGCAGAAAATGGCCACATAAAATCTTAAACATGTTTTAAACATAGTGATGGGAACACACAGATGTTGACCTGAGGCATATAATCTGGGGTAAGACCATGTTAATTTAAAAAACAAAAAACAAACATAAAAAATAAAAAAAGTGATTAATAAAGCCAGAGAAGAGTTTAGAATCACTTTTCCCTTTTGTTCTGATTAAAAAGTCTTGCAATAGAAACTTTATACCAGTTGTGCTTGAGACAAAAGCATGGGTATGGGCGGTAAGGAAAACGCATTGTTTTTGAATAATACTTTAAAAAAATCCTTCATAGAGCAAACATTAGAGCTTAGTCATCAGTGCATTTCCTTCAGAAATCATTCAAGAACAACACATTATGTAAAGCAAATGCACATAAAAAGGGGTAAATAACTATATTTGCCATCACTAAGCACATACTTTTGCTTATAACCAATTCATAAAGTAGCAATTTCATACTCTTGAATTAATGTATGCTGTGTGAAGGCCCTATGAATTTGCACTTTATAATGTGTGACCCAATTTTGGACATTTCATTTTCAGAGACAGCCAAGGATACCTTCATTGGCCTTGCCTGTTCATGGTGTAACTTGGGTCAGTAGGGCTTACTGCATGCACCAGTCCACTTACAGTCAACTGGACTCAATGTTTCATCTGTTTGTCCCCCTTAATAATCACACAAAATATGAAAACATGAAATGTCACATTTTTATTTTTTGTCGAGTCTGATGTTTTACACCATCATTTATTTTGGTTAGTTACAAAACATAAATAAAATCAACAATTGAATTACAATTTTACAGTGGTGTAATCATCAGCAGTCAAAAGTTAAAAGTTGTATTTTTTATTCTGTTTAATATTTTGGAGTCCCCCTGGCTTATTTTTCTGCCCCTAGAAACACCTAGATAATGTCAAGATTTGAAAGTGTGTTTTAACATTTTAAGTGCTTAAATTGCTTAATGTTTCAAGTTATCCTAAACAACTTGAAACATCTGAGTTCAAAGGCAGAGTCGAAGGGCTCAGAGAGGGGGGCTGAGAATGGGAAATCACCCAGGGGTAAAGCGGGGGAACTCCAATAGGGCGGAGCTGATGGTTCAAACCAGTGTGTCAGATCACCAGAGCTTGTAAATACTGATCAGTACACTTTTTTTATACATTTTTTACAATCCCATTTCTAAATACAAAAATAATATATATTTTTTAGATTACATTTTGGTAACACCTCAGAATAGGTTGGGCTGCAAGTCCCTCCAAACCTGTGACATGCGGTTCAGGAGTCAGCTGGGTAACTCTCCTGCTCGTAATGAACCTGCACTGTAATACGAAAAGGTGGCCTGTCTGAGGAGAGACTGTGGAAATTCCAAGAATATTATTAAGAGCTTAATTACCAATATGCCTTGTCTAAAAGTTAACTTTGCAATCAGTGTAAGTTCAAGTATTAGCACAATTTGGATATCTTTAATACTTTACTCCCACTTTCTAAAAATAATAATAATAATCTGCATTACACTCACTCTTTCTTTCATTATGCTTACTCTGTCTTTCATACACATTTTATCTCCCTTTCACAAAATCTCTCTAGTTTGAATAGGCAGCTATTTGGAGAGTAGGACAGTAAACAAAGATGTTACAGTGCGGAGTACTACAACGCTGTTAGAGTGAGAGCTTCTTCTCAAAGAAGTGATCATGGGTAGTGTGGTTTAGTGTGATGCAATGTTTTAGAACTACAATTCTTTGTCACAGAAGGAATATCCCACAAAATATGAACTCTCAAAGGCAATATGGGGACAAACCACAACGGTTTCCTCTTTCTATAACTGAAACACAACACTTGGCATTTTTAAAATTGAAATGTGCCAATTCATTTTTCCCCATCCTATTTACATATTACAACACATTGTTTGATTTGCTGGAACGATGAAAATGAATGGAAGTTCTGACAAAGCACGTTCAACATGTGAATCAACGTGCATAGGGAGTGATCAAGTTACATTTCCTCCATATGGATAAGTATGCATTTGATTCTGAATTTGACCATTTGGTCTGTGGATGAAACATGCTTAGGGCAGGCTGGGTGCAGATGCAGGTGTGTGAAACACAAGCACAGATCTCTCAGGTGGCAGGTGCCAACACTGAAATCCACCACTATGTTCCAGATGTCCTGTGTCAACTCCAACTGTTTACCACCAATATTTACTGCTACTTGTATGAGTACATGTTCAGTAAACATCAGTAATAAACTTTCCTACCAAATCAGCAAAGGAAAATACTGCTGATAATCATATTACAGAGTCTGGGCAAGTACGAGTTCAAATAAAGTGTTGGAATAACTTTGTAATTACAATACTATTTTTACTGACATGTTAGAAACTGACCTGTTGGAATAACTGGGTTATTAGGTCCTCTTGTAAATGACCTCCTACCTAATGTAAAACAATCACCCTATGTGTCAATTTTAAAAAAATCATGAAAAACATGCCATGTCCGTGCACTGCGGTTTAAGTACGAGTGTTCTTTGTGACTCTGTGTCTAGCGATGGTTGCTAGGCAACGTGGCCTGTGCTGTGATGTGCTGTTGTAAATGCTTTATGTCCTGTTGTTGCTATGGAGACTCTTGTGCTATATTCATTAGAGATGTCTGGTTGCTGTCTCCGTGCATCTATTCAACAGAATTGAGTTTCATTCACATTAGAATGTACAGACTTAAATCAAGACAGCACAAGATGTTAAAGAACAGTTACTAATTGCACTTTTTATTTATGTAGTCCTTAGTCAATATAATCATAGACATATATATATTTTAAATAATAGTATATACTAGTAGAAATTTCTGTCTGTTCCTTCATATCTCTAGTTAGAAAGAGTTCAGGCCCAAGTGAGTTGGATATTTAAAAAACATAAAATAAAAATAAAATTTAAAACTTGACACTTAAACAATTCCAAAGCACACAGAGAATATGTAATAAACACGCACGCACACCCACACAAACACACACACCTGCACGTGGCTCTTTTGTGCTGCACATGCACTGTTTTTCCTCTCTCTCATCTCTCCTCTATAAATCCCCTTCCTGTGTCTCTCTCTCTCTCTCTCTCTCTCTCTCTCTCTCTCAGCCACACATCCCACATACACCCTCCTCTCACCACCCCCCCATATTCCTCCCCTCTTACTGCTGTCCCAGGGGGAGGGTGGAGGGTTGGGGCACAGGGTGCAGTTTGGCACTGGAGGGCAAAACAGAAGATGAACAAGAGGATGAGGAGGAAGAGGAAGAACAAGAACAGAACACCCCCATTCCTGCCCCACTGTCAGGGGGGGGCACTGAGCCGGGGGTGTGGGGCACAGACACAGACGAGGGCATCTGGGGCTGGTTGTGAGGGGGTAAGTGGGGTAATTGTTGGGGCTGAGACAGTAAGTGAGGCTGTATCTGACTCTGCTGTAGCTGCTGTAAGTGAAAGCGTGGTTGCTGTGGCTGGGGCAGCTGGGGGGCTTGAGGGATGTGAGTTTGCTGTTGCTGTTGTTGTTGTTGTGTATCTGCGGCCCCCACCCCGCTCCACTGCACCACCCCCCCTCCGCTCCCGTACTGAGGGGGGGAAATGGCAGAGTGGGCCGCAGAAGCAGGGGCTGCTGGGAGATTCAGGGGGACAGGTGCGAACCAAGCAGGAGCGGTCTGTAGGGAGGAGATATCACATGATTACACAACAGCTCTATCAATCACATACACAGAAACATAGCACTGTTATGCATACTGTATATTTAACGCCTATTTAAATCACATACAGAGAAACATAGCGCTGTTATACATACTGTATATCTAACGCCTATTTAAATCACAAACACAGAAACGTATCAATCACATACTCAATCACACACAAAGGCACAGAACTGCAGTATTTTAAATATTCTACCTCTGCAGCCTGGCCCCAACCTCCCAGCTCTTGCACCTGCTGAATCTGCTTAATCTGGTTGAGCGAGGGCTTTGGGGGGGTGGGACCGACAGTCTCTTTCGTCCAATCATCCACCAGTTTGTGCAACTCATCCGTAAATGTGCTCTTCCTACTGGCTGAACCCTGGGACAGGGTACTGGGGCCTGTGTAGAAACAGACAGTGATGGTTACTCCCACGCTCCTTGTTTTTCCACTCTGATATTTTCCCACACAAAGATACAAGCTCAGTGACCTTGTTTCAGTGATATGGCTCTCTTTGCTCTCACCGCTCTCGATGGTCAATGCTGCAGGGTTTGCCAGGGGGCAGTAATGAGGCAGTCTGTTCTCCTCTCCGCCTGAAAAAACGCTGGACTGCTGGACTCCTATGAGAGAAAGAGAGAGAGAAAGACATTTTGTAGCTGTTATCTCAGTCAAAGATAACAGTATAAATTACATTCTGTTGAGGCACTTAATCTGTTATAACCTGTATTAATGGCTAATATGTAAATGCAAGTCATACAATACAAGCAAATAAATAAAGGTCCTGTTAAGTAATCCAACCTCAGAATGACTTCACTCACTTACAGCAGAGGCACAGCAAACACACATCTTCCTGCACTGCTCAGCAGGAGAGAAGTACAGGCAGTTACCTGGATGCGCGACTCCATTGTTGTCCAAGTGTGAGTGGGGTCGAGGCCGTGCCTTGCTTTTGGCGGGTCTGGGCCTGCGGGGGGAAAGGGTGGGGCCTGCAAGGGGCAGGAGGGGTGGGGTGCGAGGCAGGGGAGGGTGCTGGTCTTTGAGGGAGCGTAACTGCCTGTAGAGATCCTGGAGCTCTCTGTTCTGCTGGGCCTGGAGAGAGACCACCTCTCTGATGTGCCTAAGACACAGGGAGACCGACACAGGCCAGGGCCACAGGCAGAGGGATGCAAGAGGGGAGGAAGAGGAGGATGTGAGACAAAAATATCAATATACTACTACATTATTCCCTGTTTATACAATTCGGTGCATACCCAAACCAAAAAGAATGATATGAACTTACATATTTCTTAAAAGAAACAACTGCATTTGAAATGCACAGCATAAAATAATAAACGTACAATACAATATAATTATCATAAATGTATTAATTTACTATATACATTTCTATCATGAAAAGGCTAATTCTTGTGTATTTTTCATACATTTGAAGGTTGATGTATTTTCTCATATATTCCCAATATATACTAATGCACCTAAATGCCTAATATATAATATAGGTTGTTGTAGTAAAATAATATCTTACTCAATCTACTTACCTGGTTAAATAAAGGATTAATATACCTCATCTATATGTTTTATTTGAGTAATACCTTTTTTTCAACATATTGCTATACCCAAGAACTGCAACTCACATGTTCAATTCAGTTATTTTATTGGCAGGATAAACCAAAGCAGTGTTGCAGCCACATACCATGTATATTTTATTGGCAGGATAAACCATACATGGTATGTGGCTGCAACACTGCTTTGGTTTATCCTGCCAATAAAATAACTGAATTGAACATGTACAGTGCTACCTGCTGGAGCAGAATGGATGATTGTTGTGGCATGGGGTTTGAGGTTTTTTTTTTTTGCAAAGAGCCAGAAAATGTGAGCGACTCGCCAGAGAACACATTTATACACCAGCCCTGTCATGACTTATGCATTTAGCCATAAATGTAGGACTGCTTTTGTAGAACGTGGACTTCATTTCACTTGTGTTGGCATTGGCCCATATTTTAGAACACTCACAAAAAAATAAAACACAGAGAGATATTGGCCCATTGATGAGTCCAGAATAAGGACTGAATGGTTTTAGGCATCTGATACTCACCTGAATGGACAGTAGCAAACTTCTGTCAGCAACCTAAACTCCCCCTTTGTGTGTATTTGTGTATGGTGAAGGTGTGTGTGTACATATGTGTGTATAGTGAGAGTGTATAAGTGTATCGTGTGTGTGTATGTATGTGTGTATAGTGAGAGTTTGTAAGTGTATCGTGTGTGTGCACATGTATAGTGATAAGTGTATAGTGTGTGTGTACGTATGTGTGTATAGTGAGAGTGTGTAAGTGTATCGTGTGTGTGTATGTATGTGTGTATAGTGAGAGTTTGTAAGTGTATCGTGTGTGTGCACATGTATAGTGATAAGTGTATAGTGTGTGTGTACGTATGTGTGTATAGTGAGAGTGTGTAAGTGTATCGTGTGTGTGTGTGTATGTATGTGTGTATAGTGAGAGTTTGTAAGTGTATCGTGTGTGTGCACATGTATAGTGATAAGTGTATAGTGTGTGTGTACGTATGTGTGTATAGTGAGAGTGTGTAAGTGTATAGTGTGTGTTTAAGTATGTGTGTATAGTGAGAGTGTGTAAGTAAGAAGTGAGTGCGCGTTCTTACTCACTTCTCTCTAAGTTGGTGCAGTTCTCTCCTCAGCTCTTCGTCCTCCAGTTCACTTTCATCATCATCATCATCATCGTCGCTACTGCCATGGGGAGAGGGAGAGGACACTCTGGGCAGAAGGAGGGGTATGGGGCCCCTCTTCCTCTCCTCCCTCTCACCCTCCTTCCCCCTGACTCTATTCCTCTCTCCTCCCAGGTCCGGGGACACAGGCGGGCTGTCCGTCAGTCTGTCCTCGGCCTGCGCCTCTGCGTGGCTCACAGAGAAGCGCCCCACTTTCCTGTGGACAGCGGCTTTGGCAGCAGGAGCCTGCTGCGGGGAGCAGATCTCAGCAGGCAGGGCCACCGGGGTCACCTTGAAGAGAGAGGCAAAAGGAAAGAGAGGGAGAGAAGGGAAAAGAGAGAGGGAGGGACAGAAGGAGACAGTGTAAGCAGAGTTTACTGTCATCACGTGATGTACGTCTGATATGCTTAAAGTGGCACACAGGGAGTGGCGCGTTAGTCACCTGAAATCGACCCGTGCGAGACTGACCCTGGAGTGGGGCAGTGTGCTTGCTCTCCTCCTTCACACTCTGACTGCTGTTTACCTCTGATGGAGAGACCGAGACAAACGGAGGGCAGGGTACAGACAGCGGCACGTAGACAGACACACAGAGAGACACAGACAGGAACACGCAAACCACACGTGTGTAAACAGACGGACATACACATGTACACAGTCAGACAGACAAAGGTGGACAATACAGAGGACACAAGAACAGACATGCAGACACACACAAAATGGGAAAAGCATTAATAGAGGCTGATATCACTCATATCAACTTCATAATTACATTGTATAACATTACTAATCATCAATACCTCCACTTTATTTACAAACATACACAGGCATTTATGTGAATGTGGCAATATTTTATGTGTATGCAAATATACAGTGGGTATAAAAAGTATTTTTTCATTTTATTTTCTTACTTCATGGAATAAAAATGGATTTAATTGAGATTTTGTGCCACTGATCAACACTCATCAAAGCCCAGACTTCAATACATCAAGGGGGGTTAAAACCTATGGAATCAATTATTGTCTGTTATTTTTATTTGTAATTCGTTTCGAAAAAGCTTTAGGGTTGTTGTTTTTTTATTTGACATTAGAGTATTTTGTGTTGATCAGTGGCAAGAAATCCCAATTAAAATGGTGGCAGTGTAGTGTAATGGTTAGGGAAGTGGACTTGTAACTCAGAGGTTGCTGGTTCAATTCCCAGGTGGAGCACTGCCGTTGTACCCTTGAGCAAGGTACTTAACCTGAATTGCTTCAGTAAAATATCCAGCTGTATAAATGTAAAGAAATGTAAACTGTGTAAGTGTCTGCTAAATGCCTAAAATATAAATGTAAAATGTAAATCCAATTTGATTCCATGAATTAAGAAAATAAAATGTGAAAAATGCCAAATGCCAATTGGCATTCACTGAATACTTTTTATTCCCAATGTAAACACTATTTTCTAAAGTTTATATGCTGATCATCTTTTTCTTTACAAAATCTATTTAAATGTAATACAAGAATATGTCATGACATGCTGAAAGTGCAGGGGAGGTCCAGGGACAGGGAGTGGGGTACTTGTGAGAGGAAACACGATCAACTAAAAAGGGAAAAAGAGGAATGAGGAGGTTGGTGTAGAAACAGCATATGGGAGTGCATAACGATGTAAACAATAACCAATAACCCCTTATACACTACCCCATACCCCACACACTGACATACTCACATACACCCCCCCCACCACACACACACACACTCATACACCCACACTCGTATGCACACACACATAACTGTCAAACACACACACGCACACACTCACAGCCACACACTCTCTCACATACACCCCCACACAATCATACAGTGGGTATAAAAAGTATTCACCCCCTTTGGGATTTTTCTAATTTAATTTTCTTACTTCATGGAATCAAAATGGATTTAATTGGGATTTCTTCCCACTGATCAACACAACATACTCTACAATGTCAAATAAAAAACATCTATAAAGCTTTTTCTTTTTCTTAATTACAAATAAAAAACAGACAATATTTGATTACATAAGTATTCACCCCTTTTGCTTAAATAAACTCTGGTGCAAATGGTTGCATAATTATTTGAGTCCACCTGTGTACAATTAAGGTGTTTCAAATGATTTCAAATTAAATACACCTGCCTGTGAGAGGTCCCACAGTTGGTTAGTGCATTTCCAAACAAGAGCTTCATCATGAAGACCAAAGAACATTCAAAGCAAATCTGAGAAAAGGTTTTTGACTTTGAATGTCCCCCGGAGCACCGTTAAGACCATCGTAAATAAATGGAGAGGATATGGCACAACTGTGAATTTGCCTAGAACAGGCCATCCTCCAAAACTGAGCATTCGTGCAAGAAGGGCACTTGATTAGGGAGGCCACCAAGAGGCCTATGGCAACAGTCTTCCATTGCAGAGATGGGAGAAACTGTCCATGGGAAAACAATAGCCCAGTGCTTCACAAATCTGCACTTTATGGGAGGGTGGCAAAAAGAAAACCATTGTTGAACCAAACACATTAAATCTTGCCTAGAAGGCAATCTTTACCAGAAGGCATGTGGGAGACTCTCAAACCAAGTGGAGGAAGATTCTATGGTCTGATGAGACCAAGATTTAACTTTTTGGCCTCAACATTAGGCACTATGTTTGGTGCAAGCCTAACACTGCGCATCATCCCAACACTATCCCTATTGTGAAACATGGTGGTGGGAAAACTTGTCAAAATAGAGGCCAAAATGGATGGAGCAAGATATTGAAAAGCCCAGTCAAAGCCCAGAACTCAATCCCCTTGAGAATCTGTGGAAAGATTTGAAAATTGTTGTTCATCCAACCTGATGGTGCTTGAGCAAAAAATATAAATAAATGGGCAAAAATTGCAGTGTCCAGATGTGTAAAGCTGGTAGAGACTTGCCCAAATAGACTCATAGCTGTAATTGCAGCTAAAGGGGCTTCTACAAATTATTAAGTCAAGGGGGATGAATACTTATGGAATCAATTATTCTGTTTTTTAATTATTAATTTTCAAAGAAAAAGCTTTCGAGTTGTTGTTTTTATTTCACATTATAGAGTATTTTCTGTTTATCAGTGGCAATAAATCCCAATTAAATCAATTTTGATTACATTTTGAAGTAAGAAAATAAAATTAGAACAACTCCTACACACTCATATGCACACACGCACACACACAAAGTGTGATATATACATGCACACTCACTCACACACACTCACACGCACACACATACTACGGTCACATGAGACAGAATGTGCATTCAGACTGTTAGCCTTCATGGTGTTGGATGTTTGGGAATACTCTAAGGCTCTACATTGTATGTATGTGTGTACATAGATACATAACATCCAATATAATATTGATTATATTGAAACAAGATACATACTAACACAAGATACATAATAGCTTAAATGATTACTAACAACTGTACAATATATTACAGTATTCATTCATATATCACTATACACAAACATATATTCTAAGCACAACATACATATGCAACAAGCACATGCATTTAGGCGAATAGGGACAAACGCCTGTATTTGCACACGCATAACATACCATGTACACTACCAATCAAAAGTTTTAGAACACCCCCATTTTCCAATTTTTACAGAAATGTAAGCAGTTCAAGTCCAGTGAATAACCTTAAATGGTAAGCGGCAAACTGCCAGAGGTTAAAAAAAAAAGTTTAGGTTACCAAAAACTTAAAAATAATGTACAGTTTTTGGCAGTGAGTAGTTTCCTACACCATCAAAAGGCACTTGGAAACTGGAGGAAACTCTGACAGGAAGAGGTCTGGCAGACCCAAAGCCACAACAAAATCAGAAGACAAGTTCTGAGAGTCAACAGCTTGCGTGATAGGCGGCTCACAGGACAACAACTTCAAGCACAGCTTAACACTGGTCGAAGTAAGGAAGTCTCAGTTTCAACTGTGAAGAGAAGACTTCGAGCTGCAAGTTTGACAAGTCGAGTGGCAGTAAGAAAGCCATTGCTAAGATGGCAAAATAAGAAAAAGAGGCTTGCCTGGGCCATGAAGCACCGCCAGTGGACTACTGAAGACTGGAAGAAGGTCTTATGGACCGATGAATCAAAAATTGAAATCTTGACATTTTGAAAGGTTTTTGTAGGCTGTCGAGTAGGCGAAAGGATGGTTCCTCAGTGTGTGACACCAACTGTCAAACATGGAGGAGGAAGCATGATGGTCTGGGGCTCGTTTGCTGGATCCAGAGTCGGTGACTTGCACAGAGCGACTGTTAACCCACGTTAACCCATTACTTGTTCCCTGAAAAGGGCTCAAACTCAGAAATTTACATTATTTTTCAGTTTTTGGTAACCTAAACCTTTTTTTAACCTCTGGCAGTTTACCGCTTAGGTTTGTACCATTTCAGGATATTCACTGGACTTGAACTGCTTATATTTCTGTAAAAACTGGAAAATGGGGGTGTTCTAAAACTTTGGCTCAGTAGTGTAGATACAGATCTATAGTATAAACATCAACAACAGTCTAACAGATGTAAAACTGCACATGCAAGAGAACGCAAAAAAAAATCATAAAGAATAAAATTCAACCTTAATTAAAGCACTCCTATGAATGAGACCACTGAAGTACACCATACACTACGTAACAGAAGTGATTCGTCGGTTTGAAATAAACGAGGCTAAACCCCATACTTTTAAACCTATGATTACTCTCAATCTGTTTCCATTGACACTCCTTGATTATTAATCAAACATTTGATTAGCTGAATAATGAATACTAATAGGTATAGCTTCCCAATCCCAATAGCTTCCCAATCTTGTGACATTTGTTTGCCGGGCTTTATTGCACGCCTTTCAAAGCTAGTGCGCTATATAGTTAACGGAGGGAATTAAGTTAAAAGTGTAGTTCTCAATAACGATTCTCAGTTTAGTTTTACTCAATTAAATCTCTCATTGTCATTTACATTCTGTAACCGGACA
The DNA here is from genome assembly GCA_029706075.1 of Aldrovandia affinis. Lineage (NCBI taxonomy): Eukaryota > Metazoa > Chordata > Actinopteri > Notacanthiformes > Halosauridae > Aldrovandia > Aldrovandia affinis. Next base: position 481,621 of record JAINUG010000101.1, read on the forward strand.
GGAAGAAAGAGAACGCTACAGCGTGAGACACAATCAAGAGGAGGCTATGTGATTTCTCTCCCATAGATTATTCAATCATGTGGCTCGCTTGTTAATTAAGCAAGTTAAATAAAAACAGGTTGAGAACAATGGTCTATTTAAAGGTAAGATTTCATCCTCCTTTATTCCAAGCTCACCAGCCGCCACTGCTATATATAGTAATAAAATGCTTATAAAGTATGCTGCAAACACTACAGTTTGCAACTGCAGTATCTGACAAACGTACGGCACATGGATTGAGAAGAAAAGGAACTCCTAAAGAACTCGACACTATTCTCACCTAAACACTGTTTAACATTGGACAAGTTGATCTTCACACTGTAACAATGTTGATTCACAGTGAAGAGCTGTAAAATCGGCCGACAGTGTAGTGTAATGGTTAGGGAGCTGGGCTTGTAACTCAGAGGTTGCAGGTTCAATTCCCAGGTGGGGCACTGCCATTGTACCCTTGAGCAAGCTACTTAACCTGAATTGCTTCAGTAAAATATCCAGCTGTATAAATTGATAGTATGTAAAGAAATGTAAACTGTGTAAGTCACTCTGGATAAGAGTGTCTGCTAAAAATGGCCCAAACAAATATTTAAAAAAATGTGTAGAATTGCCACTGTACAGAAATAAATATTTATTTGATAAATACCAGTGTGTATAGAGGAAGAGAGCACTAACACTCTGTACTCTAGGGGCTGCTGTGCAATGGAACAGAGCACTACTACTCTGTATTCTACTGTAGGGGCTGCTGTGCAATGGAACAGAGCACTAACACTCTGTACTGTAATGTAGGGGCTGTCGTGTAAAGGTTTTGTAAACAGGATTTTTTTTACATTTATCCTACACTCTAAATGCTCCTCTTAGCTAAATTCCCTACTGTTCATAAGTCATAGAGATATTAAAAAATCAATACATAAAAAATATATAGGACTGTAATAATATGACAAAATGAATATATAAGCTCTCCTAAACAAATAAATAGGCATATGGATATATTAATCTAAACTAATCCCTGAAACAATTTAAAAGTTACAACACAAATCCAATCAACAAAATCAAATACAGACCTACCACAATAACAACACTAATCACACAGAAATCTACATATTAAATTTGGAATCATATTCCCTCACATCCCATTCTCACTCTCTCGCTCTCTCTTCCACACTCTCTTTCTCTCTGTCAGAAGACACTACCTTGCTGGACTCTGGGTTTCTTGAACAAGCTGGCAGAGTGACGTAGTTTGCACGCCCAGCTTTTGAATTTGTGAGTCCAGGATTTCTTGCTAACAGGATTTCTGATACTAGGACATGTCAGGTTTAGGCCAAAATATCCACCTCCTGCATTGAGCTGCTGCTGTCCGGGCCGGAGCATGAGTGCGGGCTCACCGGAGAGGGGCCACGCTGCGTCTCCTGGAGTACTGGCTTCGGAAAGAAGGGGAGCAGCCTGGGGTAGAGGGGAAGGGACGGGAGGAGGGGAAGGAAGGGGGGGACAGGGCGGGAAAGAGTTGTGAGGGAAAGATACATTCACACTCAAATAGAGAGATAAACAGTACAGCACAACACAAGTAGGTATATACACACCTTCAAGTCTTATACATATATAGAGAGATTATATACACTACAAGTGCACAGATTCTCTGAAATGCACATTCAGCTGCAAACACCACACAAGCGCAAACAATCACGCACACTGTAAACATAATATGCAGATGTGGAATTGTAAGGTCAACCTGGCATTGTAATTACCACATACAGAACATACAGAATAAGATAAATATATACTCAGTTAGAGAGAGAGAGTCCCGTCAACATCCACAAACCCTACTTACACAGACTGGGGTTTCGGTGGGCGGAGGTGGGTGTGTGGCCGCATCTCTGTGTGGGGGCATGGGGAGCGAGCGCGGGGGGGGAGTAGAGGAGGAGGGCAGAGCAGGCTCCAGCACACCAGACGCAACCATGAGGGATGAGGTACCCGCGTCTGATGCTCCTGCTTCTGCTACCGCTTCTCCGTCAGCGTCGGGGGACGTGGAGGAGGAGCGGGAGGTGGAGGAGGAGGAGGAGGTGGAGGAAGAGGAATGTGGGGAGGTGTCAGAGGAGGAGGCGGGAGGAGGGAAGGAGGGGCGCCGCGGGTGTGCCTCTGTGGTGGTAGAGATGGCCGACACAGAGGTGGGAGCTACAGTGGAGGCCGCAGTGGAGCCCCCTGCAGGAGCCGCCCCGCTACTGTACTCCTGGTAAAGCAGATTCCTCAGCTTTTCATCCAGCGTTTTGATGCGGTTGTCAACAAACTCGATTTTGGGAGGCCCTTCGCTATCGGACTCTGCCACAGAGGAAGGCTGGGCTGGGGAGGGACTGAGGGTCTGAGACAGAGGGGGCAGGGAGGTTTCGGACGCACAGAGGGGGAGGGCGGGCAGTGGGGTATCGGAGGAAAGGAGGGTGGGGGCAGGGGACTGGTGGTGTCCTCGCCAGTGACACCGGTCTCCCCTGCAGAAAGCTCTGACTCTGAATGCTGCTGCTGTAATGGCTGCTGCTGTGTCTGTTGTAATGGCTGCTGTAATGGTTGCTGATGCAGCATGTGCTGCAGCAGCCCCTGTTGCCGTGGCAACTCAGACTGCTGTTGTGATGAAAGCTGCTGGAAAGCCTGTTGCGGCGGACGGTCCAGGGAAAGCTGTTGAGGGATGTGCTGCTGAATGGGCTGCTGTTGTAAAGATGGAGGCTGTTGTATTTCGAGAGGTTGAACTGTCTGTTGAAGTTCCTGTTGTTGAAGTGCTTTCTGTTGATACACCACATGTGGTGGTTGCACTGATTCTTGTTGTACATGTTGCTGCAGTAGTGGTTGTTGGCGTATCTGTTGTTGAAGTATTTCCTGTTGCATTGGTTGTTGCTGTTGTATTTGAGCTGTTTGCTGCTGACCTGCCTGTAACTGTTGCTGCAGTTCCTGTTTCTGCAGCTGTCCCAGCTGTTGTGGCAGAGAATGGGGTAGCAGTGGTTGTGTTTGCTGAAATGAATGTTGCTGTTGTAACTGCTGACTTTGACTGGGTTGGAGCTGCTCTATGGGTAACTGCTCCTGCATTTCTGACTGTTGCTGTTGTAATTGCTCTATGTGTACTGGTTGTAGTGACTGGTGTAAAGTCTGCTGTAATTGCTGTTGCTGTAACTGTTCTTGGTAGAGCTTATGTAGTGACAGTTGTAATTCCTGTTGTTGCTGTTCCACATTTAACTGCTGTAAGGATGGTGGCTGTTGCATTTGCTGGACCTGTATTGACTGTTGTTGTAAGAATGGCTGTTGTATTGGTTGAGGCTGTACTGACTGTTGTTGTAGGGGTGGTTGTTGTATTTGTTGAGGTTGTACTGACTGTTGTTCTATGGACTGTTGTTGGATATGCTGAGGCTGTACTGATTGTTGCTGTAGAGTTGGCTGTGTGATTTCAAGAGGCTTTACTGATTGTTGTTGTAAGAATGGCTGTTGTTGTATTGGTTGAGCCTGTGCTGACTGTTGTTGTAGGAGTGGTTGTTGTATTAGTTGAGGTTGTACTGACTGTTGTTCTATGGACTGTAGTTGTATTTGTTGAGGCTGTACTGAGTGTTGTTGTAAGGACATTTGTTGTATTTGCTGAGGCAGTACTGACTGTTGTTGTAAGAATGGCTGTTGTATCTGAAGAGACTGTACTGACTGTGGTAAGGATAACGGTTGTTGCTGTATTTGCTGAGGCTGTACTGAATGCTGCGGTCTCTGTTGTACCTCTGCTTGTTGTTGAAGCACAAGGTGTTGTGGGTAGTCTTGCTTCTCCGCCACCTGCTCGCACTGCTCCAACTGCCCTGCTACACTCAGCTGGTCCTGCTCGCTGAGGCTCACAGGGTGAGCGGCAGCAGCAGGGGGGGGGTGAACGGAGGAGGGAGGCTGGCGCCGGTCTCTCTCAGACAGGGACCCCCCTGGGAGGAGTGTGTCTGCAGGACCTGGGGGCAAAATGGAGCAGACACTAGGGGCAGGGACTGAGGCGCATGCAGCTGGATAGACAGCAGAGGAGCGAATGGGGCTGGGGAAGCAGACCAGGCTGGAGGGCCTGGTGCTGGAGTCATGGATGGGTGCGGAGGCTGTGGGAGCTGAGGAGTCAGGTGGGACAGAGGTAACTGCACTGGAAAGAGAAGAGGCTGGGGCAGATACAGAGTCAGCTATTGCTGCAGGGGCAGCAGTGGTCGGGGCAGACATGGAGGCAGGGGCAGAGACAGTGGAGGCCGGGGTAGCAGACGCAGAGCCAGAGGTACAAGCAGAGGCACTGACTCCACTGAAGGACCCCGAACGCTGCGATCCATCAATGTCTAGATGGATAGAAGAGAGGGACACAGGGTTACTCCTATCACTGTCCTGCAGCACCATAGCACTCTATATTTGACAGAAAGGAAGGCAGATTCCCACCTCTCTGAGGGTCCTTGTCTGTAGACTGCAGTTGGATGTTTTCTCCAGCAGGGGGTGGTGTGGAGGCCCCCTGGGTGGAGAGGGAGTCTCTGTGCCGAATCGTCTGGTTGATGAAGAAACGCCAGCGCCCCACAGGGGAGGACTGGGGCGCTGAGTCCACTGAGAGACAGAGAGAGAGAGCCGGAAGGGGGGACGAGGTACAGTACAGATCAGCTACAGTGTGGATGATGAGCAGAATGAGCTCTACAGCGTTGATAACCATAAGGGGTAAGAGGTAAAAATAGACAGGGAAGATGTACTCACTGCTGGGGATTGCAGGAGTGCTCACATGCAGCTGCTCCACGGATCCAGTCTGACACAAACACAGAGTCAGAGGAGCATTAAAACTCAATTCAATATAGCCCTCACCTAGAGAGGAGGTGGTATAAACCATGGGATGAAAAGTAAATTATAACAGGGAATTATTCAGTCACTGATAACCCGTAGTTACAGGTGCATGCCGCTTTCTGTGGCGAGAAGCAGCCAGTTGTACAGGTAGGCCCTGAAAACAAGACAGAGCGTGTGTAACGTGCAATTTTACATTTACCAGAGACCCATTAACGAGGCAGAAGGGAAATGGGGAGCATGGCTTATGCAACGGAGCACACGTAGATTGGGTGTGCTGTATTATACTGTGTGAGAATAGAGACGTTGTGTATTCTGCGTGAGCAGGGTGAAGAATGTGTTCAGTGGATATGCAGACCTGCGGTTGGGTGTGAAGGATTTCCAGAGCCCTCTTGACAATTGCCCTCAGATCCTCCACAAACTTCTCTTTCTCCGACTCCAGGACAAAATCCTCCTCCACCTGCACAGCCACACAGTCATAATCACACGACTTCATCTCCATGCAATATCATAGGGGTAATTATCATCATTATTATTTCAAATGACATGCACATGCACGTGCACACACTCCAGACATACTCATAAACACACACACAAACAGACACAGTTTCTCACCATGTAATCAGCGATGTCTTCAGGAGTATCCCCTTCAGGGTCAAACTTGAAGGTGACCATCTTGTTACTGTGGGTCTCCAACTGACACTCCACCATGTTGTCCCCGCTGCCGGACACCTGGAGTGGGCAAAAGGAAGGATAAGACAGGATAGTACCCAATCAACTCACAAACAGGTGAGTCTTTAAAAAAAAAATGTTTTGCCCCCATTTTTAGTTTTTCTTCTAATTCTCATTTGGAATGCACCAATCTTATTTGCAAGCCCATTCCCATCCCATCGCTGCAACGTGTCAATCCGGAAGTGCATAACCTAGGACTCTGGCCTCCAGAACACATGCAGGACAGCCAGCACTTCTTTCCACCAGCCAAAATGTGCAATGACTGCATCGGAGGAAAGCACTATTGATGCAGGTAGAGAGCTGGCAGACTGCAGAGGTAATTTGTGTGCAATGAGGTGGGGAAATACTCTGCCGATCAAAACACTGGTCAACGCTACAGCCGAATATCTGCCACCCTGCATGGCTGGGCTGCACTGACAGTGTCAAGGTTTTGATTTCCGACCATGTCGCTGCACTGAGAATGGGTGCTTTAGCTGGGCTCGTCACTCAACATCCTCTGTAAGCTCTATGCTTGTCCAAAATACAATGTGTGTTTATATGTAAATGAGTGTGTGCGCGTGTGTGAATGAGTGTTTGCATGTCGGTTTGCACATGTGCATGTGTCTGTATGTGAGTGAGTCTGTGCATGTGTGTGCGGGTAAGTGTGCGTGTTTACCTGGAGCATGCTCAGTTGAAAGTGTGTGCCTTTGTCAGTCCTCTGATAGGAAGATCTCCTCTGGGATTTCACTCTCTCCAGCTTCCCATTGGCTAAGAACAACTGAGATTCCTCTCCATTGGCTAGGAGGATCTGTGAGTCCTCTCCATTGACTGGAAAAGAACTGAGGAACCAAAGGGAGAAAGCCATGGGTAAAATAATTGATAACACTGCTGTGCAGTCTGTCATTCATTTAGCTCAGCTAGGGTCACAGATAGGACAGATCCTCTTGCACCAGGAGATGTGTGACAGGCTGGGGTGAGACATGTCTGTGCCTAACTCAGACGGACTGTCCCACACAAACAGTAAATGGGATGGAGTACCAGATGCTCAACCCTGACTCAACTTCTTCAGTTTGTGCCCATAGAGGAACAAAATATTGTTAGGAACCGGATAAGGACCCAGACGCAGATCAGGATAAGGCAAAAGAGTTGTTTAATGGGAAGCAGGGGTCAAACCAGGTGATCAGAGAATCGGAGGTACAAAAACGCGAGGCAGAGAGAAGTCGAAAACAGGCAGTCAAAAGGTCGATAATCAGGAAGGCAGAAAGGCAAACAAACAAAATCACTAGGCAGGCTCGGAGTCGTAATAAGAAGGGTAGTCTCGGGAAATACAAATTACACTGGCTTCGGAAAGATAGGCTCAGGGAAAAATGAATCAACGTACTGACAACGGGTGAATGAAAACACTGAACATATATACAGGCAGAGACAGGAAACACAATGGGAATCAGGTGTGACTGGGAGGAGAGAGAGGTAGGAACACAGGTGAAAACAATGGGAATCGTAATCTAATTACGAGGGGAGACGAAAGACACGGACTGGGAAACATACAAACAAATATACAATAAACGACCTGGGAGATCAGGCAGACACGTGCATAGCTAGAAGGGGAGGAACGCAAAGAGAGAAAGTGCGTGCGTATGAAAGGGAAAGTGAAAAGCTAATCAGGGATACGATAATGAGAGAGAATGAGCGAAGGTCAGAAGCGTGAGATAATTAGTGATTAGTAGTGTTAGTAACTTAATCTAAATCCCTAATGTTAGTAGATTAGTTGGTTAGTACTAAATACATCTAACTAATATATACAAAGTGCAATCTAGAAAGTAAGAAGGAAGAAAACGAGATAATAAGCGAAGGCGGAGGAAACCCGGAAATCCTAAACACCCGAAGTGCATGACAAGACAAGGAGTGGATCTAGAAATAAACGGAACAGGAACAATAACAGACGGGGGAGCAGAACGTGACAGAACAGTGAAAAATGCAAAGCAGAAAAAAGAATAATGAAACATGACTGATAATAAATAAACAAAGTACAAAAATGACAGAACAATAACTCAGAATATAACAAATATATATAGAACAAAATAGGAATGATTAAATATTAAACGCATCATAACAGCAGGTTGTGCTGTACCATTTGATATTTACAGAACGGGACAAAGCAGCATAATGGTGTGAGTCGTATGACCTCTCCTCTGGTTTAATATTTCAGTACAAGCTATGGAGGCATGCGTGATGGTATTAACTCATTAATCAACTATCGGTATGGCTGGCATAATGATTAGTAGTCATTGTAGTAGTTGTAGGAGACTTTCCTCCAGGACACAATGCTCCTCTGTGCTACAACAGTGTCCAGCAGCATACAATACATACCTGGATAAAGGCTGCCTGTCTGTGCTGGAAGGGCCCTGCGTCTCCTGCAGTGTCACATGAAAACAGACATGTACGCACGCAGACACAGGGAAACAGAAATACATACACGCAGACACAGGGGAACAGAAATACATACGCGCAGACACAGGGAAACAGAAATACATACACACAGACACAGGGAAACACGGACAGGAGGAAATACAGGGATTCACAGAAGACGTCATGAACCCACACAAACACACAAACACACACACACACACACACACACACACACACACACCGAGAAATTAGTAGCATGACAAAAATGATTTTGCTAAAAAGGGTGGAACTGGAAGGGAAAATGCAACACTATAAAACTGTTATACCAATGGGACAATACAGACAAATAACACAATAATTAACTGGAAAATTATTAGATTTATTTAAGAGGTCAATGTTTTGAGTTGGTCAGCGTGTAACTGGTTAGTGAAAATGTATACAATGTAAGATATTTAATGCAATAGAATAGATACGCTGTTCATTTGTATTTAGAACAAAACAATGAAATGTAAGCATCTGTCCAGTTTAAAAAGCATAGCTGTTTTAAGTGTGTTCCTGCATTTGTGGAAGTGAATGAGTGATATTTTGCATTAGCTTCTGTTCTAGGTGGATGTAAGCAGTACAGTATGGTGTGTTGTCTGTGCTTCTGTACCTGAGCGGTGCCCAGCAAGGCGGGGTCACAATCTGGCAGCGAGGACGGGGGCAGTGAGGGGCAGTTAGAGCCAAAGGACTGTGAAGCAGTGACAGGAGACGGGGAGGGAGGGGCAGCAGCATCAGCTGCCCCAGGCTGGGGTGCCTGTGTCTCCAGAGGGAGGGGCAGTGAGGAGGGGGGGTAGGATGAGATGTGACAGGGATTGGGAGACAGCTGTGGGGGCTGGAAGGCAGCAGGAGGGGACGACAGCGGTTCTGTTCTTCCTGTCGCCTCAGCCTGCGTCTGTGTGTGAGAGTGTGTCTGTGTCTGCGCACTGGTCTGTGTTTGTGTGTGTGTCTGTACCTGCATGCTCGTCTGTGTCTGTGTGTGTGCAGGTAGGGTTTGCAGCTGCTGGTGCTGTGGAGAAAGAGGGGCACCTGCTACTACCTGGCTGTAGAGCGGAGGGGGGATTTTGGACTGAGTCTGGGGTATCTGACTGGGCATTTGGGTGGTCTGGTGGGGGTTGATTTGGGGCTGAGATGGCAGTTGACCATGATCAGGGGGAACTGGAGCTTGAAGCTGCAGCGGTACAGTCTGATGCAGCTGCTGTTGCAGAGGCGCAGCCTGGTGCAGTTGTTGCTCATATTGGTGCGGCGGGGGTTGCGCTGGCTGCACGGTCTGCATGGCTGGCTGCATTGCCATGCCTACGGACTGAGGCTGCGCCGATGGTGTGGTCTGTGCCTGTATCTGTGGCTGTCCGGCCTGTGGGAGGTGCTGAGGGGTGGATGGCAGGGAGGCAGTGCTGATACTGCTGGTAGCGGCAGTAATTGCCGTTTGTTGAGGCAATATCTGCTGATAGTGCAACAGTGTCTGCTGTTGCGTGGGCTGGCTTAGGTCCGGAGGCTGCTGGACCGACTGCAGAAGCTGCTGAGTAGGTAGGGAGGAGGGGGTATACTGCGCTGTTTGCAGGCCAGCTGAAGCCTGGGGCTGGAGTTGAGCCTGGGTCTGCACTGGCATTTTAACATGGGCCTGCACTAAGGTCTGAGAGTGGGGCTGACCATGGCTGGAGGCCACGGGTTGAGCCTGCAGCTGAGACTGACTCTGCTGAGGAAACACCTGGCCCTGGGGCACTTGGCATTGAGGCTGCATTTGACTCTGAATTTGACCTATCAGGGGCACTTGGCATTGGGGCTGGATCTGAGTTTGAATGTGACCTTGCAGTGGGATTTGATTATTTGTCTGTATCTGAGCAATTGTATGAGTTGAAGGCAAACTCTGAGACTGAATCTGAGGCTGGGATTGCATTTGAGTTTGTATTTGAGCTGTGGCCTGCTGGGGTGGAGCCTGGGCCTGCATTTGAGTTTGCATTTGGGGGGTGACCAGCTGGGTCAGACCCTGGGCCTGCATTTGAGGTTGGATTTGAGCAATGGCATGCTGGGGTGGGGCCTGGGCCTGCATTTGAGTTTGTATTTGGGGCATGCCTTGCTGTGGCAGGGCCTGAGCCTGCATTTGAGTTTGTATTTGAGACACACTCTGCTGAGGCACAGCCTGCATTTGAGCTTGGATTTGAGACAGACTGTGCTGAGGCAGGGCCTGGGCTTGCATCTGTGGTTGGATTTGAGACACTCCCTGTTGAGGAGAAGCCTGGGCCTGCATTTGAATTTGGATTTGAGACAGGCTCTGCAGGGGAGGAGCCTGGGCCTGCATTTGAGTTTGGATTTGAGACATGCCCTGTTGGGGCTGAGCCTGAGCCTGCATTTGAGTTTGGATTTGAGACATGCCCTGCTGGGGCTGAGCCTGGGCCTGCATTTGTTGTGGGACCTGTGGCAGTGGCTGATTCTGACCCTGAGTCAGTGAATGGATCTGACTTTGGATCAGCGCCTGCTGGACCTGGGTCTGATTTAAGGTCAGAGCTTGATTTGAGACCTGAGCCTGGAGCTGTACTGGGATCTGCACCTGGCCCTGTATTTGAACTTGGGACTGAATTGGAGGCTGTACCTGACCCTTGTGTGGGTCCTGAGTCTGTGGTGGGATTGTAGCTGTAATCTGTCTAGCATCAGTGGGTGCTGGAGCCAAGAGGGGAAACTGGGACTCAGCTAAAGAGCTCCTCTGGTGTGGCTGGGAGAGGTAAGCTTCCTGTTGCTGTATTAACATTTGTTGTTGCAGCTGCTCCATTTGTTGCTGCTGTGTAAGGAGGGTCTGAGGCTGCTGCAATAATGGTGCCTGTTGTTGTTGCTGTGAGAAACCAGACTGTTGTTGATCCCTCTGTTGCTCCTGGATCAAAGCCTGTTGCTCACACTGCTGTAGCGATGCTACATCTTGATTTTGAATTGGAGGCCGTTGCTGCAGCTGTTGGTCAGTTTGTTGCTGTTTAAATGAAACCTGTTGCTCCACTTGTAGTTGTTGCTGTTGTAATAAGGCCTGTTGTTGCTCCATCTGTTGTTGTTGTAATAAGGCCTGTTGTTGCTCCATCTGTTGCTGTTGTAATAAGGCTTGCTGTTGCTCCATCTGTTGTTGTTGTAATAAGGCCTGTTGTTGCTCCATCTGTTGTTGTTGTAACAAAACTTGTTGATGTTGCTCCATCTGTTGTTGCTGTAACAAAGCCTGTTGTTGCTCCGCTTGTTGTTGTAACAAAGCTTGTTGCTGTTGCTCCACCTGTAGTTGTTGCTGTTGTAATAAGGCCTGTTGTTGCTCCGCCTGTTGTTGTAATAAAGCTTGTTGCTGTTTCTCCAATTTATGTTGCTGCAATAAAGCCTGTTGCTCCATCTGTTGTTGTTGTAACAAAGCTTGCTGCTGTTGCTCCACCTGTTGTTGCTGTAACAAAGCTTGTTGATGTTGCTCCATCTGTTGTTGCTGCAATAAAGCCTGTTGTTGGTCCACCTGCTGTTGTACATAAAGTTGATCGACTGGCTGTGAATGCATGAGAGGTTGTCGGTGCTGCTGCTGTGGCAAAGCTGCATATGGCTGTTGTACAGAACTTGGGTGCGGCTCAAGTTGTTGCTGTTGTGTCAAATTTGTGGGCTGCAGGTCTGCTTGTGGCTGCGGCTGCTGCTCGACTTGCTGTACAGAGACAGTCTGAGGATGAATCAACCCTGCCTGCTGCTCTAAGAGAGTGACGGCTTGCTGCTGCTGCTCCATCTGATGCAGTAAGGTCGTCTGCTGCTCTGCCAGTGCCTGCTGTTGTTGCTGTGCCAGCACTTGCTGATGGATTAAAGCAGGTTGTGCTGGCTGGGGTAACAAAGGATTGTGTAACATTTCAGGCTGTTGCAAGGGGGCAACACTAGGCTGTGCCTGCTGAGGAAGAGGGGCAATACCTCCTATCCCTCCCTGGGGCAAATAAGACACCTCCCCAGGGTCTCCGACTGAGATGGGGGCAGTGAGGTGGACATTAGCAGGGGCGTGGGGTGACACTGGGGGCAGGAAAGGCTGTGTAGGGGCAACTGCAGGGCCGGAGGGAGCAGTTTCTCCCTCTGTATGGCAGGGCTGATGGGATGATTAGAGAGAAGGAATGAGGGGATTGGGACAGATGGCAGGAAAGAAAGGGAGGGAAATACAGAAAGATACGATGCAGAGTAGTGAGAGAATGCAGGCATGATAAAGGAGTGATAAGATCAAGAAATGAAATTTGAGGGAGGGAGGGAGAGAGAGAGAGAGCAAGGGTAGGCATTAATGTAAGGTACTGATTATCAAAGGAAAGATTAGAATTTAAGATTGCACATTTCTTAAGCTTTGAAAGCACATTGAACAAACATGGCCCCTGACATCTGTATCATTGCTGTCTTTTGTGTTTCAATTGCACACAAGAGCACTGAAGCTATGCAACCAGAGTTTAAAAAACAACTGTTCAACAATTTTGCTATTGAAAATGAAACAAATATATAACAGTCTAGCTAGCTGGGGTAAATCCATGTGATAAAATAATTGGCACAGTAGAGTAGATAGTTAAACAGAACAGCTGTGACAAACTTGTAAACCAACACCACTGCTTTACAGATTTTTTTTGCTACTGTAAACTTACAATATGGAACTTGCTAACTCAAAGACTGAGACAAAACGCATCCTGTGAATGAAGGAATTAGGGATTACAAGGCACTGGAATTACACCCATGAACAAGTTGTACAAAAATAATTCTAAGTGGTGCTACAAGTGTGAGCAAATGGAGCAATAGACATGCTTACATTGAAAACAAGAAAAATGTATATGCTTGAGACTTGTCTTTACTAGGAATGCGTCAGAAGCTGTGAGAGCACATTGCCCGCACCTTTAAGCACGAGGACCTTCCAGAAATGTCCATGACTCTCATACTGTGCTGCAGGGGACTCTGGGAATATTGGAATAGAACTCTCCATGCCTTATCATTTTGATTAATAGTGCTAACGAGAGCTGGAAAACATGCTTTTTTTTCATAAAAGTGATGAAGGTGTGTGTGTGTGTGTATGCATAAGTGTGTGTGTGTGTGTGTGTGTGTGTGTGTGTGTGTGTGTGTGTGTGTGTTGTGTTTCTTGTTATGTCCGTCATGATGATCTGTGTATTAATCACTTTACACACAACAGTAGAAGGATATGGTGTTATTACATGGTTTCTGTCCTATTATATGCAAAAGCAGAATCGGCCCCATGAGAAGCATTGCCATCGGCACATACAGCCTGGAACGGGTGCAGAAAGAAATGACATACTGGAGCCGATGCCGAGACAGACACCCAGGTGAATGTTTTTTACCTGTGGATACTGCTGTGGTACCCCTGGTGACACTTGTGTTGCTAGAGTGACTGGCTGAGTTAAGGTCTGGCCAATAGGCATGACTGGAGCCCCACCACTCTGGCCAGTGGGAATGCTAGGAATCCCTCCACTCTGACCAACTGGGAGCATCTGTGGGTGGGCTACTCCCCCTGCGCTCTGCACTGCCTGATAAACACAAGTACCACAAAAAAACATTTCCAAACAAAAATGTATGCCTTGTCTTGCATTTGTAATTATGCAAAGAAAAGAGGAGACTTTGACATACACACAGGGACAAACCACATACTACATACATGCTCAGTAGGTAATGCAGTTTCACAAAAGGTGAAATTAATCAAATCAGATAATCAAAGAAAGTACAGTTCTGAATGGTATGCAGGCCAAAACCTCACCAACCACCCCTGCACTACACTCACTCATCTGACACAAAAAAATTGAAGTCACTCACAGAAGTGGCAGCATGGTAGCTCGATTGAACATGTGCGTAGGGGAGCCCTTGGTGCAGGCCAGACTCCCCCTGCATAGGAAAAACTTGGTTGGGTCCACTGGCTGCAGACTCACAGCTGGCTGAAGTGATGCTCTCACCTTCTGCAAAAGAGATGCAGAGATGCATGAACACAAACAGGTTTTAGGCATCTACTGCGTGACTGAACGCTGTTCCACCACGCAGTGCATACCCTATATACAACACCTGTTAGACCACTCCCAACTGCACAGCTCTCAGTTATCACTTACAGTACACTACACATGCATGCACTACAGACCGCCGTTTCATTTATTTAACCATTAGTTAAGCAGAAGCGTCCACAGACAACTCATTACTCTATTGCAGTGCTTCTCAATTATTTTCTGTTACGCCCCCCCTAGGAAGAAGAAAACATTTCGCGAAAAAAAGCTGAGACCAGTTTATGTATTTCGCGGACCGGGGAGGGGTGCTACGCGAAAAAGCTGAGACCATTTATTTTAACCGGTCCGCGGTGCTAAAAAGTTTTTTTTTTTTTACGTTTTCTTCAATTTTGCGCCCCTCTTGCACCCCCCACGCTACGCCTCTGGTCACACGCGCCCCCTGGCATCGCACCGCGCCCCACTATTTGAGAAACACTGCTCTATTGCAAGGATGGCCAGGGGGATCAAGGTGAGTAGGGAATGTGAGGATTGTGTAGCCAATTAGCTGTAAAGGGGACGATTATGTGGCCAGTTTGGAAGTTTGATCAGGTGACTGGGGTTTTCTCTTTTCAAGAAGTGCATGTCTCTCACACACTGGTCGTTGCACAGGGTTTGGGGACTTTTCTGCTGGCAGGTGAGGGGGTTACCTGTGAGGCCAGTGGCTGCCAAGCTGTGGACGTGCTGCAGCATGACGTGCTGGTCCACCTCCGGTAGCTCCTCGGCATCCCCTTGCCCCGTGGCGGCCCCGGGCCCCTGGGAGGAGGGACAAGAGGGGTGGGGGCAGGAGTAGGAGGGCAAGGCGTGAGATGAGTCCCTCCTGTCCTCGGGCCCAAACTGGAGCAGCTGCTGTTGCCGTCTCTCGCGGGACCTCTTGATGAGCGTGACCCTGTCGCGGATCGACTTCCCCACCACTTTGGCATCGCTCTCATGGAAGAAGCCGGATTTCACCTGGGACGGAGTGAGGAGGACAATGAAGGAGGAGAGAGAGAGAGAGGAAGGAGGAGAGGACCACGGGATGAAATGGGTCATGCATCATTTCATCCTATTTTCTGACTCACCACTCCTCTAGTGGCTCCACTGCACAGCTGCTGTCTGTGCAGCCTCCCTCCTCATCTCTCTCACCCTGCTTCTCTCTCTCCATCTATCACTCTCAATTCAAATCAAAATGCTTTATTGGCCTCTATAGCTATTCATAAAAAAGCAACAACAATTACTATCATTATAATCAGACCAACAACAATAAAATTAATTAATGCATGACTTATTTAGTCTTGCTTCAGTGCTCCCAAAGGCTTTGACAGTTTTGTACTGCCAGTAATGGACAGCTCCATTACACTTCTACAAACATTCTCCTTTTTGACATTTCTACTAGGGTCTGGGAAAAATGTTTACATTGAATATATTTTTATTTATTTTGCAATGGAAATGTTTTCAAATCTCTTTAAATTTCTGACACCTTGTTTAATAGATGAGGTAAAGCCACTTTAGACCTTTATATTCCTGTTATTAATGCTTCCTGTTGTCTAGGTTTGTACCCCCTTAACTGGAAAGGCTCTACATACATAAAATATATTATTATTATTAGAAGAAGAGCAGTGCTGTGTTGGTTGCAGTGCAGCCTCTCTGCCTGTGATGGCTGGTCTCTATGTTTAGGTTGTGTGCTTCCAATGTGTTCCTCATTTTTTGAACGTGATCAGATTGTCTGTTATAGTGTGCTCTTAATCATTAATGTTCTTAATGCATTCTTTGTGCTTTTGTTTGTGTCTCAGTGAGTGAAATAGGTTTGCTGTATTTTGGTTGACCATCCTTCCCTCCCCCTCCCAACCTCGCTCTGTCTCTTTCCTTTTCTCCCTCCTTCTCCCCCACTCCCCCCACCCTGCTCTCATTCTTTCACTATCCTCCCCCTACTAGAGATTACATGAGAGGACAAAATTAGCTTTGAATAGTTTGGTTTTTTAAGAACAAATATTTGATATTCAACATCATAGTAAATAATAAATAGAATTTCTTTTAAACAACACGCCTTTAGCCTAAACAATTCAAGACACTGCTACACTACTTGAGAAAATAAAAAAGAATGTTTTGGTCTATAGTTTAATATGTTCTTATTCAAAAATATCGGCATGCTGATGTAATCGGGGCGAAGGCGAGAGCACAGTCAGTTCACAATTAGTCCTGCCATGGAGAAAACTCTCAGATGGCACAGGCATGGCTGGCACAAACAAGTATGCTTGCTTGTGCATCAAAGTAGCTAGTGTAAAGCTAGCTAGCTAGCTAACTGCCTGACGTCTATGTCAGGAGTGTGATTTTAGCACTGTTAGACTGTCACAAATTAGACTGATAATGTTGCTAGCTATCTAGCAAGATTGATTGGTAATTTTGCTGACTAGCTTGCTAACCTTCCAAAGTATTGCTGCTGCGTGACTGCATGACCTGCCTGGACCAGCGACACAGTGCAGCCTGCAGTCTCAATCTCACTGGCTTCTGGCAGGCGTTGTGATGTTGCTTGTTAAGACTCTGGCTTGGCTCAACCTTGGCTCTTAGGTAAATATAGCCTCTATAACTTTTCATGTTACGGAGGTACTGATATGCCTTTTATGGTTGCTCATAGCACCTCCATCCATCGCTATGGACAAAAATAACTGTAAACACTCCCATACATAATTATTGGCTACTTTTTCACGTCATCCTCCCAACTCCACTGTAGAGGGATGAGGGGATGACAGTAAATTGTCAAGTAAGTATAGTTATATATCCCCCACCCCTTTCTCCCTCTCTCACCATCTCGAGAGCCACTTCCTCAGCACTGTCGTTCTCCAGGTCGTAGCTGAACTCTATGGCCTCATTGTCCTTGTGTTTGCCCTTCAGTTTCTTGGGCTCCTCCACCCAGATGCGCAGCGCCAGGCAATCCTGGACACCCGTGTCCTCTTCTGCCAGCTCTACTCGTACGCCTGTGTCCTCGCCGAAGAAGGCGTGCGTCAGCAGGTCCCGTATGGACAGCCTATGGAGTGCAGTGCAACGTTTAACACACTGTGGCACGCTCTGCTGTGTTACACTATGGCACGCCCTGCTGCGTTACACTGTGGCACGCCCTGCTGCGTTACACTGTGGCACGCCCTGCTGCGTTACACTGTGGCACGCCCTGCTGCGTTACACTGTGGCACGCCCTGCTGCGTTACACTGTGGCACGCCCTGCTGCGTTACACTGTGGCACGCCCTGCTGCGTTACACTGTGGCACGCCCTGCTGCGTTACACTGTGGCACGCCCTGCTGCGTTACACTGTGGCACGCCCTGCTGCGTTACACTGTGGCACGCCCTGCTGCGTTACACTGTGGCACGGCCTGCTGCGTTACACTGTGGCACGCCCTGCTGCGTTACACTGTGGCACGGCCTGCTGCGTTACACTGTGGCACGCCCTGCTGCGTTACACTGTGGCACGGCCTGCTGCGTTACACTGTGGCACGCTCTGCTGTGTTACACTATGGCACGCCCTGCTGCGTTACACTGTGGCACGGCCTGCTGCGTTACACTGTGGCACGCCCTGCTGCGTTACACTGTGGCACGGCCTGCTGCGTTACACTGTGGCACGCCCTGCTGCGTTACACTGTGGCACGCCCTGCTGCGTTACACTGTGGCACGCCCTGCTGCGTTACACTGTGGCACGCCCTGCTGCGTTACACTGTGGCTTACCTCTGGCTCTTGTTCTGTCGAATGCAGCCTTCAATTATCTCTTTAATCTCTGGATCTGGGACTTTGTCAAAGCTGGCCGGTTTGATGCCCTGCAGGGAAGAGGGGAGCAGTTACCTGTATCTGCAATGCACAGGGGATACACAGAGAGCAGGGACACAGGGAAAAACAGTCAACTGCACAAACACAGACTCACGCTGGTGACTTTGCGGTAGATCTGCGCTGCGTTCTGGCACTCGGAGTACGGGTACTCTGAGGTGGCCATCTCCAGCATGCACATCCCGAAGGCGTACACATCCACGGACTCGTCGTAGTGCTCCTCGTACATCTCCGGCGCCATAAACTCTGGGGTGCCTGGGAGACGGAGGCGGAATGCGGTCATGCTCCTGTCACTACCCCCAGAGTCTGTCATACATTACTCTGAACCACCAGCAGGGGGAGCGCTGGTAATGTGATCACTTGGTGTCACCTTTTGAAATGGCTGCTTTTGAGGGCTGTTACAACACTTGTTAAGGGTTCCAGTTTTGTTCATATTATCACCATTTTCACCACAGACCGTTTCAACATCCTCATAGGAAAAGATTCTACACATGTACAGTGCATTTCCACACACTATCACTCAAAGTGTAAGATTGTGTACATTAAAAGTGTAGATTAAATATGCAGCTGGGTCCTTGGAAAATGGGACTTGGGAATTATGCATATAATCTACTGTTTCTTTCTCTGGCCTTTCGAACTGTTTCATTTGAAGACATTGCATTGCAGTGTAGTCTACATAAATAGCTTCAGCTTACAGAAATGCTATTGACAGGATGAGTCTAAGTACATTTTGGGATGTTTCTGGGTTGATTACAAAAAAATAATTACCCAAGAACAGTCAGAGCACTTACTGAAAGATGACATGAGACATTAACCTATGTTTAGCTAAAAATTAAGAAAGTATTTTTAAATGTATTTATTCTTTTTGCTGTTTTTTACCCATTTGTCCCCAAAGTTTTAGTATCCAATTCCCTCTCTCTCTTTTTTCGTGCCAATTATCTCTCTCTCGTATGAGAACTCCCTGCCGTAGCCTCCTTAGAGCCAGTGCCCGCCTAGGCCGAAGCCTGTCACCGATGCACGACCGCTCATATATGCAGCGAGTCTTTCCTTTGGCTTTTATCCCTCTCCACTTCCTGGGGTGGACAGCCAATTGCCGCCCCCTAGTGGCACTCCCGGCCAGAGCCGAACGTGGTGCGACCGGTGGAATCGAACACTGGTCACCGTGGCTAGCGTCGAATGCTCTTACCGCTAGACCACGCAGGAGGCCATATATGGTGTTATTTTTTTAATCGACCGTAACTCCGGCACCCCAGAACCTCTCCTGTGCACAGCAAACAGTGTCGGCTTCCCTCCCCCCTCCCTGGGGCGGACAGACAATTTCCGCCCCCGGTGGCACTCCCGGCCAGAGCCGACTCAGCCGACAGCATCGGACCACGCGGGAGGCCTATATGGTGTTCTTTTAAACTTTTAATGATTATTAAGTATTAGGTTGATTAATTACGGATAACGGTAATCTTTAGAGAAACTTAAAATGAAATAAATGGAATTTACAAAGCACATATTGAATATTTATATAATTGAAACAGTTTAACTCTGGAACGGAGCATGTTCAGTTCAGGACAGTTGAAACAGCAATTCAGCACGATGCCGGGTCAGAGATGAAAAAAGTTGGTGTAGATGCCTGGGGGGAGGGAGAGGGCAGAAAAAGGGGGGGTCACAGAAGACCCTGTGGTGAGTAATGATGGGTGGCAGTACCGATGACGCTCTTGGCAAAGGACGTCCGCATGAGCGTGGCCAGGCCCAAGTCCCCGATCTTGACGGAGCCGGTGGGGCCGGTGATGAAGATGTTGTCGCACTTCAGATCGCGGTGCACGATGGGCGGAGTTCGCGTGTGCAGGAAATGCAGCCCCTTCAGGATCTGTCTGCACCAGCTGCGCAGGACTTTGGGTTTCATCACTTTGAAGCGCTTCAGGTACCTGTGCCACAGGCATATTGGAGGAGTCACAGGTATAATGGAGGAGTCACAGGTGTAGTGGAGGAGTCACAGGTGTAATGGAGGAGTCACAGGCATAGTGAAGGAGTCACAGGTATAGTGGAGGAGTCACAGGTATAATGGAGGATTCACAGGTATAACGGAGGAGTCACAGGTATAGTGAAGGAGTCACAGGTGTAGTGGAGGAGTCACAGGTACAGTGGAGGATTCATAGGTGTAGTGGAGGAGTCACAGGTATAATGGAGGAGTCACAGGTATAGTGGAGGAGTCACAGGTATAGTGGAGGATTCATAGGTGTAGTGGAGGAGTCACAGGTATAATGGAGGAGTCACAGGTATAGTGGAGGAGTCACAGGTATAATGGAGGATTCACAGGTATAACGGAGGAGTCACAGGTATAGTGAAGGAGTCACAGGTATAATGGAGGAGTCACAGGTATAGTGGAGGAGTCACAGGTATAGTGGAGGATTCATAGGTGTAGTGGAGGAGTCACAGGTATAATGGAGGAGTCACAGGTATAGTGGAGGAGTCACAGGTATAATGGAGGAGTCACAGGTATAGTGGAGGAGTCATAGGTATAGTTCTGATATACTGTAACATTGGACAGTTGATTAAAGACCCTCAATAAAATGCAAACTGGAAAAACACTTGGAGCATACCCTTACATATATTATCAATTAATGTCATACCAGCACTGAGACAACAGTAACTGAACGTGAAAATGGGTAATAATTCCAGCATGGTTAGAATTCCCAGGACAGGTTAGCTGAACAGGGGGAGAGCAGAGAGAGCATCACTCACGTTTTGAGAGTGCCAGAGGTCATGAGTTCGGTCACCAGGACAATGCACTTCTTGCCCCTCAGGACTGACTCCCAGGAGTCATAGAAGCGCACGATGTTGGGGTGTTGCAGGCCTTTCAGCATTTCTGCCTCCTCCTTAAAACGCTGCTGCTCTGCCTTGGTCAGCTTGCGGTCCTGAGGAAGAAAGAGACACACAGCACTGAGCATGGGAGAGGCACACAACACTGAGCATGGGAGCAAGACCTGAGGAGGAATTTAGCGTAGCGAACATTCACCTGTGTTTCATACCAAGTATTGCCTTACAATAGAACCTCAGAAACAGGAACGCATCGGGAATGGAGATTGTTCGCAACTCTAAAATGTTTGTTACTTTTGAATGTGACATAAAAATAAACCAAGTTTAAGTATTTGACGCCTTTGTTGACTGAAATTGTTACGTACATTACTGTAACCTTATTTTGAAATGAATACTATTTCAAATAAATAATTTTGTAGCTTAGTTTACGTTAATAACAATAAAACCAGCGATAATCTGGAATTTATTAGAACATACATCTATTCCTCTGTCAGCTTTCCTTTTCCTAATTGGCTACCAAATAGGGAGAAAATCGGGAAAAAAAAAAAAAAAAAAGATACGTTTTTCTTCATAATATTTCATAATTCATTAACTTGATGTTTGACAATAACTTGGCTCTGACATTCCAGCCCCTAATTGTTCACTAAACAATTACTTCAATTTAAAAAAATTAGCTGACTCAAAAACAACTAAAAATGAAAGGGGCTTTAACTTGATTGATCTTTATTCTGTTGCTTCCATCAGCAAACATAGTTAAAGTGATGGAGCTGTGCAGTTTTGATTTTGCTGAAGTTGTCAGGCTTCATGGATCGGGCAACTTGAAAAGTGGACGGCTGGTTCAGATCTGATAACCATTTTTGCCAGGGTTAGCCAAGTGATCAGGAATAACCTCATCCCATCCAAACTTCATTCGACAAAGTTCTTGTAGAATCAGCTTCGCTTTCAGAACAAACGGTGACAGGAAGCTAAGCGGATCGTATACTGAACTGACTATTGAGAGAAGACCTCTTCTTGTGACTGGTTGACTCTTTACATTGATCTGAAAGGTGAAAGTATCATTGTCAATGTTCCACTGTATTCCTAGAGACCTTTCAACTGGCAGCTTTTCACAGTCAAGGTCCAGCTCTTTCATCCGACATACTTTGTCTTCTTTTGGAATGGAAACCAGAACTGATCAACTATTACTAACCCACTTAGTCAATTTAAATCCGCCTTCAGCACAGGCATTATTTCACTAGCGTTATGGCATGCTCTTCTGTGTCTATGGATTTCAAACAATCATCTACATAAAGGTTGTGCTTGGACAAAATGTCTTGGCTCTTCATCACACTTGTCATCATTCTCATTTGCGTTTCTTTGTAGTGCAAAGTTGCCACAGCTTGGCGGTGAAATGGCTCCAAAGAGATGGACCTTCATCCTGTATTCTTCCAGCTTTGAGTCCGTGTTGCCATTAGGCCACCACAGAAAGTGCAAGTAATCAACATGATCAGGACAAACTCTTACTTGATGAAACATTCTCTCGATATCAGCCATCATTGTAACTTTTTCTTGACAGAATCTCAATAGAACTCCCAGGAGCATGTTGGTGAGATCTGGACCCTGAAGGA
This sequence comes from Aldrovandia affinis, assembly GCA_029706075.1. Classification (NCBI taxonomy): domain Eukaryota; kingdom Metazoa; phylum Chordata; class Actinopteri; order Notacanthiformes; family Halosauridae; genus Aldrovandia; species Aldrovandia affinis. The sequence goes on from JAINUG010000101.1 coordinate 503,808, forward strand.
GCTCACTGTTGAGGGATGTACCTTGATATGTTGCTGTGCAGTCAAATACAACTCTGATCTTCTGTTTCTGTTTGTGGTAAACACCAGGATGGTGTATATACCAAGCTTTTCCTTCTTTTTGCAGAAGCTGCTCTTGAGGAACTTTCTCCGCATAACCCTTATTGATCATGTTGTTCATGAAGTCTTTATACTCGGTCAAGAAATTATCCTCTCTCCTGAACTTCTTTAGGAGATGTTGAGCCCATTGTTTCGCCATTTGTCGGTTGTTTGGCATGATTACTACTTCCTCCTTACGGAAAGGCAATGGCAAGTAGTAGTGACCATCTTCAAGGGTTACTGAGTCCGAGGCGATCTTCATAAACCTACGGTCTTCCTCTGACATCTCACTCCTTCCTTCACAGTGTTTCTCAGAAAAGTCATGATTATATTGCTGCACAAGAACCTCCTCCAAGCTGGCAATTGAGATCCTACTAGCCATTACTTTCTGACGGCCCGCATCACCAGCAGCGGTGCAACCATCAAGTGGTCCATTGACCACCCATCCTAACAGGGTTTTAACCGCATACGGTCCATCATCTTGGCTATTGATAACTTGCCAGGGTTCCATGGCCTTGTTCACTCCAATTAAAAGTTCCACATCAGCATCGATTTCTGTCAAACGAATCTCCTTCAAGTAGGACCATTTTCTGATATCCTTTGGAGTCAAGATATTATCCTATTGTTCTTTGGGTATACACCTTCGGCAGTAAATTAATCTGTCACCTTCCAACGTTGCCTAATTCCAGTCCAGTGACTTCATAGTTTGAAACCGGCTTCTCCTGACCCATCGTTCTCAAAAGGATGTACGTCCGCTTGCCTTCTGCATGCAACCTTTTCATGAGTGTCTCGGTGCAAAATGTGGCTGAACTGCCTGGGTCTAGGAAGCCATAGGTGGTTACAGTCTTGTCACTCTTTGCGAGTTTCACTTGTACTGGAACAATAGCGAGTACACATTCTTTACCAGCCCCGATACCTTCCCTGGTTTCCATAGAAACAAGTGCACTACTGACAAGGGTTTCTTCATGCTTTGCTGCAGTGCTACTCGTTTCCTTTTTTCTCTGATCATCTCTTGGTGTACTGTCCTTCTTCTGGTTTTCTATATTAAGCAAGGGCGGATGCTTTTTCTGACAGTTCTGACATGTCATTCGTTGCCTACAATGTTTACCAAGGTGTCCTTTGGTCAGACATCCAAAGCATAGGCCATTAGATTTTACAAGATCAACTTTCACTTCATGTGGTTGTGCTTGCAGTCGCTGGCCTGTGACTAAGGAATGTTCTCCTGTACAATAAATGCATTGGTCATTTGACACATTGTTCTGCTTCCAGAGCTTCTTGCCCTGTTGTACTTTTGGCTTTAGTAATGCTTTTCTGGCAATCACAGGGTCTTGTATGTCCCCATACAAAGGATCTGTTACAATGGTGGCTTGCTTTTTAATGAATAGAACAAGATAAATGAATTTAGCCCTGCATTGTGTATTCTCATGTATGTCACTGGCAATGGACCTCCATCTCTCCCTATACTTAAAGGCAGCTTTAAGACAATAAGCCTGATGTTTGAGGGACTATCAAGCTTTTCCAGATATTGCAAGATATTGCAAGTCTCGCATGGCATTGTGACATCTTCTAAGATAGAGTCCATAGGCTGTTCAAGGCTTTTTCCATGAAAGCATTGGTAATCTTGATTTAATTTCCAAAGTTATTTTCAAGTAGCTTCTTAGCTTCAACAAAACCATTGCCTGGTTGCATCTGCAAGCAGCTACGCACCAGGTCTATTGATTGTGCAGTTGTATATTGTTCCAGGAAGTAGAGTGGGCTGGCAGTGCAGTATAATGGTTAGGGAACTGGGCTTGTAACTCAAGAGGTTGTAGGTTTGATTCCCACGTAGGGCACTGCTGTTGTATCCTTGAGCAAGGTACTTAACCTGAATTGCTTCAGTATAATATCCAGCTGTATAAATGTGTTGTATGTAAAGAAATGTAAACTGTAAGTCGCTCTGGAGAAGAGCGTCTGCTAACTGCCTAAAATGTAATGTAAATGTCTTCCAGCATGTCTTGGTGGATATGTGCTGAGTACTTTTTAGCACTGAATTCTGTACATATAGCTAATTGTCATCACCACTGCCTTCTTGCTCAACACTATGTATCCCCACTTACTCCTCATAAAAATTTAAAAAAAGACTAACATTTTCCTTACCAGTGTTACAGGTATGGTACGCAGCTGCCTGCAATGTCTATCGCTGTATTACTGCACTGATCTCTTGTGCGAACTATGATTGTTCCTACCATGTATTTATGCACATCTTCTAAGTCGCTCTGGATAAGAGCATCTGCTAAATGCTTAGAATGTAAAATGTAAAAATGTAATGTAGAGTCTTGTCTTGACTGTTACTTGTTTTGTCCTCAATTCCATGTTCAAAAGCTTTGATGACAGGTCTGAAATTAATTGGATCCCCATTAATTAATTGGATCCCCAAACACAGGGATTTCCCTCATAGGGAGTAGCGCAAGTTTTTGCTGAGTGACAAGGATCTCAGCTATGTCATCCTGTCTTTGCATTACATCAGACATCACATTTTGATTGACAGCTTAATTCCTTTTGGATTGTTCATTCATTATTGAGGTTTGTGCATTTTCAGGTTTTATATGTTATTCGAGATTGATTTGCAAAGTTGACCTTGGCTGAGGTTGAGATTCAATTTTATGTTGCTGTTGAATAGCAACCTTTGGCAGTGGGGTTTTTGGAACTGTTCCTATTCTAGTGAATTCAATTGGTTATTGCTCAAGGATAATTAATTCAGAATGTTCCTTCATCATATCATAATGAGCATTCATGGCATCATGTCCTGTTACAGTTGTTTGAGAGAATGTTTCAAATTGATCAAGAACCTTTAGCTTGGCAGTGGAGGCTGCAATGTCAGTTTTTAATTGTAATTTTTCTTTCCAGATCTCAGTATCTGCTGCAGCCGTGGCAGTCTGGCTAGCTTGGCTCAAGTTCTCAGTCATCGTTCCTTTGTATTCAAACAATTAATGACAATCATCTTGTTTATGCACATAAATCGTTACATCGAAGTGCTTCACCCGACAATATTGCGCAACGCGGATGCACCCATAAACATTTCATAAAAAATCAGTGAGTCCATCCATATAACGTTAAACATTCCACATTCCACATATCACATCTTGTAAGTCGCTCTGGATAAGAGCGTCTGCTAAATGCTTAAAATGTAAAATGTATATCAATTTGTTTGTCAGGTCAACAAACAAAGCTCAGAAGCTGCGCTTTTACCTGTGTCAAATCCTTCCAAAGGAACGGTTTCAATTCCATAACAAAACGGAATACGTCTTCATTAAATGTCAATGGTATCTTTTAACTTGCAGGAGTTTGTCCGAAATGCAAGAGATGTTTCTACTTGCAAAGAGTTTTTCAACTTGATCTAGTGGCTATCTTTCAAAACAAACTTTTAGCATGAGTGAAATAGCATCAACGCACCTGTTTTCCTTTGCTTGTAGCTTGTAACATTATTGCCGACATAGACACACAGGCTCCGGAGATGAGTAACAAAAGCAAGCAACAAAAGTATCCGGGTGGCTGTGTAGTGATGTAGTGTGTATATCCAAGTTTCAAAAAGGTGTATCAAAAAAGGCGATTCAAATGTTTAAATTAGAAAAGTGCAAACAAGGGGCCTCCCGTGTGGTCCAGTGGTTTGACGCTGGCCACGGCGACCGGAGTTCAATTCCCAGTAAGTGCCAGAGTCGGCTCTGGCCGGGAGTGCCACCAGGGGCGGCAATTAGCTGTTCGCCCCAGGGAGGGGGGAGGGAAGCCGACAGGATGTTCGGTGCACACAGGAGTGGCTCTGGGGTGCCGGAGTTATGGTCGGCGGCTTGGTGAGTGCCGTCTTGAAAGAGATGATGCTTCGCTTTCGACACAACATTCACAGGGCTACGGCAGCAAACTCCTAGTACAAGGGGATTGCCATGAAAATAGTGGGTGTAATTGGATACCAAATTGGGAGAAAATGGGAGAAAAATCCGAAATTTCCTTTAGCAAACTGATTCAGTGTGATTGAAAAACTATATCGCTTCCACGCTTACTAAGATGCTCTCTCTTCCCAACGAAAAACACACTTCCTCATATTGTGTCTTCTGTCCGCTTACGTTGGGTGGAGCCAAAAATCTATATACCTCAAAACTCAGGTATAGGACAAAACTAGAACTAAAAAAGGGAAGTTTTTCTTCATAATAATTCATTAACTTGATGTTTGACAATAACTTGGCTCTGACAGTAGGCATGAGGTGCTTTTCAACATTACTTGCATTCTTTGGACGCCAAACATAATGCTGATGTGCATGTCCAAAAAGCTTGATTCGGCCACAAGACATGGTTCCAGTTGTAGTTCAGGGCCCGTATTCACAAAGCATTTTATCTTACCACTAGGAGTATTTCTAAATCGCACTAAAACCTTTTAGTTAGGAGTCCCACCTTAAAACCTATTCACAAAGCTGCAAAGACAAACTCATACTAAGGAATTCCTAGAATCTTCAAGCTAAGAATGAGGGCGGGGTTGACGTCGTTGCTAAGGATGACGTTGTTTCTCATGAACGAGCTTACTCAGAATGCCCACAGCGATTGGCTAATATAGGGGATGGGTCTCTGCCCGCGATTTCAACCTAGAGAAATACAGTTTTTCTGTAGTATTTCAATTCCCCAAATCTCGATGCAGAGTTACAGCAAAGAGATAGACAACCATGTATGTTTTGGTTTGCTTTGTTTTTCATACTAAATGCCTTTCTGGGAGGCAGATTTTTAGAAACGCGACCGAATTAAATACAATTTAAACATTAGCGATCTTTTAATTTTTTATTAAATTAATTCAGGCATAAGACCACCCTAGTTAAATCGCCTAAGGCGTACTGAATCTAAAAATGTATTTTGTGGAATTTTCGAATAAAGATTTAGTGAAATAACTTAAATTGAAAAACTGAAATTATCATTCATTCAATTCCTTGAGAATAGTTACTGGTAATTTTTGGCCTTTGGTCCCGTTATAATTTTTTTTTGCTGATCCAAAAAATGATCCGATGCACCCCTATTATATTCTAATAAAGATTCTAAAATACAAATGTAGGCTACGTGTCACTGATTTAACATGAAACCAAGAATACTGACTAGTCAATTGACCCTTCGCTAAACCACGCCCCAAAACGCAAACTGGCCAATCACAGCGCCGTGTTTTACATACTCCACAGAGCCTCCGACAGTGCTTGGCTGCCTTCCATTCACTTTCACGCAAAAATTAGAAATTTTCTTCATTTTAGAGCTGGTTTTGCGGATTTTTAGCAAATTATGGTTAAACGTTGTGCCTGGGGCACGTGTAACAGTGACACTCGTTACCCAGAGAGGTTTGAAGGAGATATACGTTTTTTTCCCTTTATAAAACCTAAATAAAATCCTGAAAAGTGTTAGCCAGCTAAGCTAACGTGGCTACGGTCTGGATATACAGCTCCGGGTTGCAACGTTGGTAAAGTTAGACTAAATGTTAGCTTTGTTATTCGTGATCCAGACAGCTTGCTAACGTTAAGATGTTACAGTCAAGCTCTAGAAAACCAAGTGGGTAACGTTACCTTGATGTCAAAATGTAATACTATTCTTTCATTACTATTTCAGCACTTTGTCAAATGGGAAGCCCAGTCCCGAGTCCCCAAATCTTGTGGAAGACTGGGCTGACACACTGCTGATATTTTTTGCTTTACAGAGGTCCAGGAGCTACCTGTGGAGCTAACCAGAGTAATGTCGTTACAGCACACTATAGGCGACTAATGTTACGTTAGTTAGCTAATGCTAGCTAACTTACTACTGAATGTAACGTTATATAGGCCTACTGCTTTTGCTTTTTAATGATTGTAATAGTGAATAGAGACCTACCCAGCTTTACAGGAACAGTGTAACTTAATGTCGTTGTCTCAATCGCCCGGTGATGCGGTGGTTCAGTTTTACTCTGATCTGTAGGCTTTCGCTTCTATCTTAATTTTTTTTACGTCATTTTGTTGCTGAGTCAGTGTGATATCTTGAATATAACCTTCAAATGCATATTGTATACCCTTCTGTCTGCTTCTATATGAAATTGCTTTTTCTATTTTCCAAAAATTGGACAACATTTCTCCAGGGAGTGCAGTTAGTGACAGTGGGAGCGCCATGTTGGCTCCGAAAGCTTGACGTACATAGCAACAATAACTAAGGGGGCGTGGTTTAGCGAAGGGTCAATTGGTTACATGTCTGCATCTCGTAAACAATCAGCGGGTATCTATATATAATATATATAATATAATATATATAATACCCTCGCAATTGAGGCGGTACCTTTTTATGAGCTCTGTATCATTCAATATCTCCAGTGTTGACGCAATTGCGACAACGATTGCCGGCCGCACCAGATTTTCGGATCGCCGTGAGTAGGTCTTTAGCGACTTAGAAGTCCTCTTGGCTGCTTTTAACTTCTCCTGGACTTAGGAGCTGTTTTTAGCTCTCAAACCCTTTGTGAAATACTCTTATCCCCAAAATTTAGGAAATTTAGAGTGACACGCCCATTATTTTTCGGACTTGCTCCTAAATTGCGGAGTTTGCAACTTTTACCCTTAAAATGCTTTGTGAATACGGGCCCAGATGTAGTTTGACAAATTCAAGAAAACTTTTTCTGTGAATTCTTCAAAAGAGGCTTCCTTCTTGCAATTCTGCCATAAGGCCATTGTCATGTAGGCATCGTCGAACAGTAGCTTTAGACACCTTGTAACCCCAAGATGCCAAGTTATTTTGAAGAACTTGAACTGTGCCCGTTGGACTTTTTGCCTCTCGAACCATCCATCTCACTACACGTGGGCGCAAGATAGACTTGCGTTCTCTACCTGGCAGGTTAGCTAGTGTAGCCATCTCCTGATCTGTAGAGGTCAATAACCTTTTGTCTGATACTTTTAGGGAGTTATTTGCCTTTCACTATGATGATGGTTTACCACAGTATTTCAAACGTGTGTTCCCTCGTTTTTATACCCTAGGGAAACAAGAAACCCTTGTAGGCCACTGCATAGTTCCATAACCTTCCAATGAACTTAAAATAAGTTGCATATTTATGAAGATTTGTTTTTGTTGGATAACATTAAAAAGAATAGTTAGGGGTATGAATAATTGTGATCCAGATGTTTTCTGTAAAAATATTATTAATAAAACAAAATGTTTTTCTGAACAATTGTATTAGTAATGTAGATTTTGAATTTTCAGAATTTTGTGAGCATAAAATATACCTCAATACTTATATCGTTTATTTTATACGATATCTTTTGTTCATCTTTATCATGGGTATGAATAAAAATTGAGCCTACTGTACATCAGCAATTGGTGGGATAATGCAAATCGGTATCGCCTGAGCTCTAACAAAGACATGTCCCTTTGTCTAATTTTGATAGCATTTTAAGTGTTTTATTGATGGAAAGTAGGGGTGCACCGATATATCGGTGGACTATCGGTATCAGATGATATTTGTCTTGTTGACTGCAATCGGCTTATCGGCCAATAAGATCAAATTTACCAATGGCAGTGACCGATAATTATCCGTCAATTTGTGTTGCGTCAATCTGGTCTAAATGTTCAAACCTGAATGGAACATTGTCACGTTTTGTCTGGACCTACCCTAGTTAGTAGGGGTGTAACGGTACACGTATTCGTACCGAACCGTTCTTTCGGTTTGGTACGCGCTGTGAACTAAACAAATGCGTTTCTACGTAATGCACTTACAGCACTTTTTTTGTGTGTGTAACTTAATTCAAAACTCTGAGCCCCCCGAAGATACAACTTGCGCAAAGGGCCGGATGTTGTTCGTTCAGCCCACGTACGTCTATGGCACACAGCCCAGCCTCGTAGTCCGTATGGCGAACGCAAATAAGAAGCCAGAGCTTGAATACTCTCCCATATCATTCAAGTCTCCTGTTTGGGAACATTACGGTTTCCCAGTAAACTACAGTAGCAATGGACAAAGACAGGTGGATCAGACGAAAGCAGCGTGCCGGCATTGCTCAACTGAGTTCGGATATGTCGCTGGCAGTACGTCGAACTTGATTACTCATTTGAGACGGCATCACCCGAATGTGAATATCACTGGTACAAGAAAACAGAGTGCAGTGCAAATCATGTCACATTGGCATGTAAATGGCATTTAAACAGCCTCTCGCTGATCATTCAGACCAGGTCAAATACCCTCTCGTCCGCATTTCAGTACATTGTTCAGTAAATTATGGGCAATTAGCCACTGTTTACAAATGTCCTAATAAATAAAAAGCAATTATATGTTTGCATTTATTCCCCCCCGCTGTACTGAAAACTTATCGAACCATGACTTCAAAACCACCCCTACAAGATCGTGGGTTATTGACTGAACAAATTCACTCCATGCGTCGCTAGCGCCAATTTTGGCGCTTTGATGATGCTTCCCTCTGGCTTCACGACAGTGAAATTGCACTTCATATCAAGGCTGGCTGTGATTGGCTGTGTTGTTGTGTTGTATGTTGCGGAATGGAAAAGGCCAAAACGAATTGAGCAATTATTCTCCTCCATGCAACAATGTTATAGCCTAACCGCAATAATCAACATTTGTACATTTGCCTTGGTTGATCATTTAAATTACGATAACGGTGTAAAATTCGGTTATCGCCCAGCTCTAATGCATGCATGCGTGTTTAGTTTTTTTTGACACTGTCAAATGAAGAAAATGTGTCAGCATGTGCATTACAAGGTGTCGGAGAAAGAAAACCGATTTGCAATTTGTAACAAATGTTCCAGTGAGATTTTAAGAGGAGGCAACTCAAGCAAGGATTTTAATACATCAAATATGATCATCCATTTACATGTAAGACATGTAGCACAGTACAACAAGTATGTGAAAGAATGTTACAATAAAAGCTGGTCCATACATTTGTATGATTTAATTTGTGCTCATTGAAATGTATAATGTAGTAAAAAACGTATATAGAAAATTATAATAAATCTGAGATTTGTTCTAGTGTACTAATGATCTAGCTTGCTACTAGACAGCTAGCTAGTGAATGTAGCAAGCTTGACTCCAGATTAATAAGCTAATGTGCTAGTAGACTTGTTAGCTATTAAGAAGTAAAAGTTTAACAGATTTCTTCCTTAATTCTTTTTATTCTGCAGCAAAAAAATAAAATATTCTACAGCATTTAAAGCAGGCAAGCATGTTTGTTCAGTTACCTGACAATAATCACCATGGTAACACAAAGTGCCCCACCCCTCATAAATATTCAAATACTTATAGGGGGTAGAAAAATAATGGAAACACCAAAACAACACTATATGAATATTTATTAACTAATAAGGAGTTGGTATGCTCTTTGCCTTCAGAACAGCTTAATTCCTTCTTTGAATGCTGTTATACAAGTTTTTAACTGTTTATAGTGGGATATTGGACCATTCTTTAAGAAGAAAAGCCTCCAGTTCTTTGAGGGATGAAGGTGGATCTACTCTACACTCTACATTCCAGAACGTCCCATAAAGGTTCAATGACGTTTAGATCTGGTGACTGGAAGGCCATGGAAGGTGTTTGACTTCATCTTGACCACTCTTGAATCCATTTAGCAGTGTGTATGGCGGGGCATTATCATCTTGGAATATGGGAGCATCTTGAGAAAACAATGTTTGCACCATAGGATGCATCTGGTCACCTAAAATGGCTTCATATTCCTTGGCCGTAATTCTACTATGCAGAGTAATAATCAGACCCAATAACTCCCACTAGATGGCTGCTGAAAGTTTGCATTTAAATGCAACCACTTGCACACCTGTTGTCTATTATGAACACTATCTGGTATTCAGGCCATACATGTACATTATTTCAGCTGCACCGACTTTGCAGTAAATAGCAAACATAAGAGCAACTTAAGCAACAGTGCATACACATGTCCACCAGGTGGCAGTAAGGGGATACAGTACAGCGCCACTGGTCTAGGCAACACCCCCCTTTTGCCTTTGAGAAAAATCTCTGCTGGCATTCCCATTTATGGTAGATTCTGCAGAAATGTCTTATAGGCAGAGAGCATGCGGCATGGTGTCGGTCAGGGAAAGAGGAAATATGGGTTAATGTTCATATTTTACTCATATACTCATTAATTTAGGACTATTAGTTTATTATATAAATTTGCTTGATTTTAAAAGTGATTATGTGAGTGATTCAGAAATAGTAAAGTAGCGCAGGCAATGTGAGCTACTGTCTCACACTTCAAAAGAGAAACACATGAGTTTCACTTCCTTTGATTCCCCCTTTTTTGAAATGCCATTTTTATGGGAGTATGACAAAGCATGCAAGGTAACAGTGGAGAGCTCAAAGTTATCTAATCATAAACTTTCCTATGTACTAATGTGAGCTGATTGTACATTTTCCCTAGTATGGCTGATATCTGACTGAAAGTCACTGGTGATATATCTGATTGATGTTTCTCTACTCAGTAATGTAGTCCGTAATGTGTCCACAGTGCACCCAGGTCAATAACATGTCCACACTGGAATCAGGTCAATAATGAGTCCACACTACACCCAGGTCAATAATGAGTCCACAGTGCACTCAGGTCAATAACGTGTCCACACTGGAATCAGGTCAATAATGAGTCCACACTGCAATCAGGTCAATAATGAGTCCACACTGCACCCAGGTCAATAACATGTCCACAGTGCACCCAGGTCAATGCACCCAGGTCAATAATGTGTCCACACTGCACCCAGGTCAATAATGTGTCCACACTGCACCCAGGTCAATAATGTGTCCACACTGCACCCAGGTCAATAATGAGTCCACAGTGCACTCAGGTCAATAACGTGTCCACACTGGAATCAGGTCAATAATGAGTCCACACTGCACCCAGGTCAATAACATGTCCACCCAGGTCTGCACCACCCTGGTCAATAAGGCACCCAGGTCAATAATGTGTCCACACTGCACCCAGGTCAATAATGTGTCCACAGTGCACTCAGGTCAATAATGAGTCCACAGCGCACTCAGGACAATAATGTGTCCACACTAGGGCTGTCACTTTAGGAAAAAATTATATTCACTTTTTCCATTGTGGCATAATGTGAAGGATGATGCTCAAGCAGGTGGAATGCAAGGTTTGGCTTGTTTGTCAGGGCTTGACCTCTGGCCATTACATGCTTCCCACATTCTCTACAGATGGGTTCTGAATCGAAAGTGAGACCACACGGGTGAACGAGTTCGCTTTTTAAGGCGATATAATTAGTCATTACAGACCACCTCGGTATAGGAATCAGCCTCAAGATATCGCAAGTTTTATAAGGGACTGCAAACGGAGATTCATGCCGTGTAGCTAGCTAATAACAGCTGGGAAGTGTGAGGGAGCTGTCTGCACGTGCGTACAATTGCGCTGTAAACCAAACAAAATGCAAGAACAGCCAAAAAGGTGGTGGGATTAAATTACATTAGCAGACACCCTAGGTCCAGTATTATATTATTTAACATGGGTTATTTAGACATTTTAGTAGGGTAACAATTGAAATATATTTTTCCCCGCATGAAAATAGCTTTTTCCACGTGATTTACTATCACGATATTATGTTAAGTTTATGATAGTACTATTTCATACTTTAATATCGTGGTATATCGTCATACCGGTATACCGTCACACCCCTAATTTGAATTTGAATTTCCTTATCCAAAAAGGTTTTGACCTTTTGCAAGACTAAAAATAACCATTGATTGGTAATTATTTGGATTACATGTTTTACCGTTTGTATCCACAAGTGGGCACAAGCAGACAATGTCTTTTGTCAGAATTAATTAGTGAAAAGTTTAAATGCAGAATATGAGGACAAATATTGCCACATTTTCAAAAACAATTAGCAGAGTATGCTTTTCAAATAAGTAATAATAATGTTAATAACAATACTCACGACAATTGGGCTGCATTCAGCAATGCCATGGCAATGTAATGTACTAACTAAACTGGGAATGAGTAGAGGGAACTGCTCATGAACAAGTACAAGCCCACCAAACTAAAAATAAATAAAAAACTAAACAAACTACTTAGTCGGCTACAGTCCATGCTGCACTCAGGTCATTAATGTGTCCACAGTGCACTCAGGTCAATAATGTGTCAATAATGTGTTCACTGCAAAACATATCACTACATATGGTTTCCCAGTCCTTTTATTTTACTGCAAACAAGTTGTATAGAACAGTAAGGAAATCCCTGTCTATTTATCATCCTCTCTGTGATGTATTCATTTAAAGAGGCACGTTCCCTAATATTATTAAAAAGAGCTGAGAAACGTAACACCAGTCATTTAGATTCTCTACATCACATTTAAAAATAATAATAATATATGCAATTTAGCAGACACTTTTATCCAGAGCAACTATTCACCAGTTTTGTGGTTTACACACAATTTCATTTAAAAATGATCAAGGTGTGATATTTATTGAGATGATATTTCACTTCACTGTTCATCTCCTGCCCCCCTCTTCTTTCATCGGACAGTTAGCCTACTCCACGCATCCATTTATATTCAGCTTTCTGAGCTCCTGTTTCCTTTTTTGGAAGCTGCTGTGGGCGCCACTGCTCCTCCCCTCCCGCTCTCTTCTCTGTGATTCCCCCCTCCCCTCCTCTCCCCTCCCTTCCCCTTGGCTCTTGGAAATTCAAGTTGAAGCATGAAAAGCAGTGCGACTAGCCCAAGACAGGAGACCCCCTCCAGTTGGTCTGGCTCCTCCCTCCTCCCAGGTCTCTGTCCGTCACTGTCTCCCTCACCACCTGGGTCACTCCAGGTCATTATGGTAATTATCAGTCATGTGACATTCACCCCCCCCACACACACAACACACTCATACCCGCACACACACATGCACACACACGCGAACACGCACGCGCGCACGCACGCACACACACACGCACACACACACGCACACACACGCACACACACTGTGACTGGGAAACAGATGCTCTGCTACAAATGATCACAATGATTCCTCTTGACTTAAAATATCTTTGTTTGAGATATGAGGATATTCTCATTATAATATAATTGATTTGATCTTTAAACATATAAAAGTTATGAATTGGTTATCAACTAGTTTTACAGCATTAAAAGAGAGAGAGAGAGAGAGAGAGAGAGAGAGAGAGAGAGAGAGAGAGAGAGAGAGAGAGAGAGAGAGAGAGAGAGAGAGAGAGAGAGAGAGAGAGAGAGAGAGAGAGAGAGAGGAGGTGAAGAGAGAAAGAGGAGGGGGAGCAATTGGGGAGCAGACATGGATAGTGTAATGTAACCTTTAGGCTGACCACGAAAGAATGAAACAAAAAGTGAGAGGAAGAGAGAGAAAAGGCAACAAAGAGAGAGAGGAACATAGAGAGCAATGAAGGGAGGGGGTGGCCAGTTTAGCCATGAAAGACACTATTGTGTGAGCCAGTGTCAGGAGAGAATGGCAGTGGGAGTCCTTCTACATCCAGCGGGAGAGTGAATAAACTAGTCACTCTGTACTGCAATATATCTACTGCACACTTACTGCTATTGCTGAGTGTGCGTGTCATTCCAGTTCATGTACACATACATATATCTTCTGCCTGTGACTGGGAAAAAAAGTTAAACATTCCTTGTTGTTTATCTGTTTTTCTTTTTCGAATGAAATTTTGTTTTTAAGAGTTGCCTATTCTAATATCTAAAGCAGACATTTATATTACATTACTGCTTGGTCGACCATGACACTTGGTGATTGATCAATCACAGTGAAGTGATCCTGAGTAATGATCTCAGATGCCTGTAACAAGCTTTGCTCAGGCAGCAGGAGACCAGCATAGTGGCAGGCTTGCATGGGCCCATAACCCCAGTTCAGGTTGAGCCCATGAGGATACACTACTCTGCGGGGGGGGCCTGACCGAGAGCCTGAATGCTCCTGACTGACCCTGCTGTCCTACTGAATGAAGTGCAAAATGAGTGTGAATAGGATTCAGTCTACTATTGCTGTTACTCTCTCAGCCTTGCCCTCTCCATCGCTCCATACCAAATGTGCTCTCCAGTTACATCGTTTAATTTCATTCAATTCTGTATTCCCTTGAGTCAACGCTTTACTGTATATCCAGACAGTTATACTCTACACACTACAGAAAGAGACACAGAGACAGAGAGAGACACAGAGAGAGAGAGAGAGACGGAGACGGAGACGGAGAGAGACGGAGACAGAGACAGAGACAGAGACAGAGACAGAGACAGAGACAGAGACAGAGACAGAGACAGAGACAGAGACAGAGACAGAGACAGAGACAGAGACAGAGACAGAGACAGAGAGAGAGAGAGAGAGAGAGAGAAAGAGAGATTAATTAATTTAGTGTTTCTTCTGTATATGTATATATGTGCATGTTTGGCAATTAATGAAGTTTGTCATTCTCAACATGATCCAACTACAATATAACAATTATCTTACGTTTTAAGTTCTTCTCGAGTATGTACTCATAACTGCCAAAATAATATTGGAGAGAAGCAACACCATTCTTCCATGAGAAATTCCATCATTTGGTAGTGATGTTGATGGTGGTGGAAAATGCTGTTTCAGGCACTGCTCAAGAATATCCATAATTGTTCAATTGATGTCACGATGTCACTGTCACTGTTCCATGTATACTACACATTATTGTTCTCTATCACCCACCAGGTCAGGTCCACTAGGAAGTTTCCTAGATGAGATGGATGCCCTACTCAACTCCTTCCCTGAGGATGGCACTCCTGTCCAACTTCTTGGCAACTTAAACCTGCTGCTGAACACCCCTCAGTCCTCCGCCTTTCTTCCCCTCCTTCAATCCTTCGACTTCACCATCCACCCACAAGGCCGGCAACCAACTGGACCTTGTCTTCACCAGGAACTGCACCTCACCCAACATTGTAGTATCTCCTCTTCATGTGTCTGACCACTGCTTTGTCTTTTTCCCTCCCCCTCCCCTCATCATCTGTCATCCCTTCCCCCCTACTGATACCTTCTCTCAACTACCTGTTGAGGAAGCCTCATCCACTCTGCTATCCTCTCTCTCCTCCTCCTTTGACTCTGCCCTCTCTCCACCAAACCTGCTTGTCTCCTACCCCCCACCCCCTGGCTAACTGACTGCATTCGTACTGACCGCCTCAAACTGCGAGCGGCAGAAAGGAAATGGAGAAACTCCAAATCCCCTGGTGACCTGACTGACTTCCACACTCTCCTGGCTACCTTCTTCTCTAACCTCTCCTCTGCTAAATCAGATTTTTTCTTTTCCAAGATTCAGTCCTCTGCTTTTAACCCTCTTAAACTGTTCTCTACATTTTCCTCACTCCTCACCACTCCTCCTCCCCCACCCACCTCCTCTCTAACCGTGGATAAATTTGCATCCTTTTTTCGCAAGAAGGTTAATGACATTCACAACTCCTTCTCCCCAACCTCTCCTGCACCTAACCCTCCCACACCCTATCTCACAACCCAAACCTCTCGCCTCCCTGTCTTCCTTCTCACTCCTCCCTGACTGACATCTCACAACTGGTTCACTCCCACCGTCCTGCCACCTGCCCTCTCGATCCCATTCCTTCCCCCCTCTTCCAGTCCATCACTATGGACATTCTCCCCATTGTCTCCAATGCCTCTTGTTAATCAATGCTTCTTTCCTCTGGTTCTGTCCCCTCTACCCTCAAAAGGACCCATGTCATCCCCCTCCTCAAGAAACCCTCTCTGAACCCTGCTGACATCTCTATTGAGACCCAGGTCCCAGTGTGTATCTCTGCATGCCTGGCAGACATCTCTGCTTGGATGTTCTCTCACCACCTGAAGGTGAACCTGGGGAAGACAGAGCTGCTCTTCCTCCCATCTGACCGTTCCTCACCCAAGAGGCCACACAACTCCTGGTCCAGGCCCTGGTGATCTCATGCCTGCACTACTGCAATTCCCTGATGGCAGGCTTACCAGCCTGTGCCATCAAGCCACTGCAACTGGTGCAGAATGCTGCCGCATGGCTAGTGTTCAACCAACCCAAGTTCACGCATGTCACCCCACTACTCACCTCACTGGCTCCCTATCGCAGCATGGATCAAATTTAAATCACTGGTGCTGGCTTATCAAGCCGCTAGAGGAACTGCTCCCTCCTACCTCCAGACACTCATCACACCCTACACCCCAGCCAGACTCTTCCGCTCTGCCTCCTCTGGCAAACTGACTGTCCCATCCCCCCAGGCCCCAGGCACCCGCTCCTCACGGTCTCGCCTCTTCTCTGTCCTGACCCCTCAGTGGTGGAACAATCTTCCGCACTCGGTCAGGACCGCAGAATCACTGGCCATCTTCTGCAAGAGACTCAAAACCCACTTCTTCAGACTCTGAAATCTACCACTGAAATCTGTACATTTAACTAATTGTCATCACCACTGCTCACATGTTTAATACTGCTTTTCGCTCTTCTTTCCTGGGGTTACAGGTATGGTATGCAGCTGTCAACAATGATGCCTATTGCTGTATTACAATGATTGATCATACCATGCATTAATGCACATCTTGTGAGTCGCTCTGGATAAGAGTGTCTGCTAAATGCTTAAAATGTAAAATGTAAAAAAATGTAGGATGAAGGTGATCACTCAGAATGGCCAGAGTGGACCTAAACCATGGCAGGAAAATGCACCTTGAACCATAACAGAGCCGTCAGAACCCTTCATTTACTCATTTACATTTTCTCAAGTGTTGCCTTTACTTTGGCAGTTACCTGTATCTGTCTCTGTGTGTGTGTGTGTGTGTGTGTGTGTGTGTGTGTGTGTGTGTGTGTGTGTGTGTGTGTGTGTGTGTGTGTGTGTGTGTGTGTGTGTGTGTGTGTGTGTGAGAGTGTGTTTGTGTGTAAGCATGTGTGACAGTGGATGTTAGATTGTTTGTGTGTAAGCATGTGTAGTGGATGAGTAGCTGTCAGTGAGATTATAGTTCCGGAATCTATGGGAGATCAGACCAACAGAGCTGGAAAAGGCCAGTCTCACCTGGATTACAACACAAAGTCTCTGCTTTCACTGAGCCACTCTTTGCCAGCAACGCTAAAGCCTACTTCTTCTGCTATCACTATCACTGTCCTGTAACCGGTGCTACTGCTTCTGCAATCACTATCACTGTGCTGGAACCCATGCTACCATCTCTGGAGTTACTACCACTATCCTGGCTGCGGGAAACTGCTTTTAAGTTAGTAATAAACTTACCAATTTATTACACTTACAAATAATAATTTCATACATCCATATACTCAATACACGTGTTAGAGAAAACTGCACTGAGCTGAAAGTCCCTCTCTGTCTCACCGTCTGTTCATAATTCAACTGAGGCACAGGCATATTATCCCTTTGGAATTCCTATTCCTGCTGCGGGTTTGCACATCAGACACGGCCACCCACCCGTGCCACTAACAGAGCTTCAGATTTCAGGCTGCCACATGGACATGACATATTTCAAAGTAACTCTAACCTCTGAATTTATCAATAAAATGTGCATCAGGTGTATTGGTAAATTGTAACAGCTTCATTTCTCATGAGCTGCATGCACACCTGGTGTGGTGAGGGGGATGTTCCTGCAGCTCCATAACTGGCTGTGTGCAGCAGAGCCAAGCCCTTCTTTCCAAACGATTGCTCATAAAACCTGTAGCGACGTGTTGTGTGTATCAATTGAACCTTATAATTTACTCTGACTCTGATGGTTGCTGGCATTTTCTTTTCAACCTCTATGTACATTTTAGGAAAATCTCCTCTTGGAGATCTATGTGGGGAGAGGACATGCACAGATTATGGAAAGTTAACAAAACATTGTTCATAGCATTACTGGAGCTAACGCTAGTATTACATGGTTGAACAGAATTTAAACTAACACCAAATCTATGTAATATAGAGGCCTGCATATTTCTAACAATGATGATAATCAAAAGGTAAACCTCTCATCTTCCATAATAAGCTCCACACTTAAACCAAAAGAACTACACAACATTCAGGTTACTTGTGCTACATTCACCTTTGGGCACACATGCTTGAGAGAAGCGAGGATGGTACTACTATAAACTCGCAAGTTGCAACCGTATTTAGAGCACCATGTGTGTTTGTCACATAGCAATTCAATAAACCTGCAACAAGAGTTCTAATAACGTTACATGAAGTTTGTTGTTCTTCTACATTGTACAAATTTGTAGTAGTTGTTCTCTACATAGATTTTTTAATTTCAGAAGAACCAGAGATGGGTCTTTTGTGCTTGATGTTTTGCTCAATGCATTCTCGGCTGATCCAATTGTCTAATAATTTAATTTAATTGTCTAATATTTGAATAATCAATCTAACCGTAAAGCTTTCTCCTCAACATTCACCAAGGCTTTGAAGCAAAAGTAATGTTTTTTTACATTTCTTACAAAAGTTATGATTTAGGGCGGCACGGTGGTGCAGTGGATAGCACTGTCGCCTCACAGCAAGAAGGTCTCGGGTTCGAATCCAGGCCGGGGCCTTTCTGTGTGGAGTTTGCATGTTCTCCCCATGTCCGCGTGGGTTTCCTCCGGGTACTCCGGTTTCCTCCCACAGTCCAAAAACATGCACGTTAGCCTAATTGGAGAGTCTAAATTGCCCGTAGGTATGAGTGTGTGAGTG
>JAINUG010000101.1:525000-551887 GCA_029706075.1 Aldrovandia affinis
GCCTGCAGACCTCTCTGTGCCTCTGTGTGTTTGGAGTGCAGATTTAGACGTGTAGACGTGTTTGGCGTGCAGACTCTGCTCTGTCTCTGGGACTGGGGCTGAAATCTGGGGGGTCAGTGTGGATTTAATGGTGAAAGGGTAGGTGGGCGGGGGCCCATATGACCTGCCTTTTGCCCTCTCACTCAGGGATTAGTCAGGCTGTTGTGAAGGATTAGCTCCAGATCAGACACATGACCAGGAAAGTGCTTCAGCACAACACCACCAAGCAAATGAGCTGATAAATCTTCAAACGTGATGTAAACTGTGAGCAGGACAAACCTTTCCCCTTTTCTCTCCGCCTTCTCTCTGCTCTGTACTTCCCCTCATTAAATCACTCAATTTCTGTGCTTTCTTTCTGTTCGTTCCCTCCATCTACCACCTCTCTTCATTTGTACCAGGTTGTATTCTGTAGTAATGTGACAGTGAGGGAGGCTTCATGATTTCCAAATGCAGGTCAACAATGTCTCATTCATATCAGAAAATCATTATGCGTTCTCCACCAAAACATTGGGTTGTTTTGTGCAAGTCTCTGCAGTCCTTATTGACTTTCCTTTGAATTACTCAATGCCACTACAAGGCCTACTATAATAATAATAATACATTTTCTTTATAAAGTGCTTTTCAAATAGATATCTCTTAGTGCTGCACAGAGTGCGTGGTGACATTGCAACACACAATAAAAACAATAGTACACTTTAAAAAGACAAAGACCAAGAAATTACATATCATAATAATGCATGGCTAAATACAGGTTGTTTTTTTTACGTCAAGGGGAGAAGAGTTTTTAGGTGAAAGCAATGTGGTACAGGTGGGTTTTGAGTCCAGTTTTGAATGAGGAGAGTGTTTAAAGTAGCTGAAGGTGGTTGGGCAGTTCTCTCTACAGTTCTCTCTATTCTCACCATACCTCTCTTTTCCATTTCTCTCCTTCTCTCTCTCTCTATAGCCCCTTCTTTCTCCCCATCTGTTGTCCGTTCCCTGTGTCCTTCAGCACAATTAATTCTGCTGGTACCCATAACTCCAGAGGTCTGATTCAATAACAACAACAGCAGCAATTCCCACCACTGTGTGGTACAACGATACAGCGTTCCGATAGGACAGTTTCTCTGCCACAGTGAGCCACTTAGTGCCACACCACGTTACACTGTAGGTTAATTCACACATTAAACATGCATCTACCCATTTACCTCATGTGTTTCACATTCCACTCCAAACCTCTCAATTAATGAGATCATTTAATTAGTTAATTAACCAGATGCCATTATGTCCCTTATGTATATTACATCATATGATGCCAAATGGTCAGCATCTGACTATAAAAAGTACATTTTCGGAAGAAACTGTGTGTGCTTGCTGAAAGCAGTCTTATTAGCAAAGTGGAAATGGTATCAAAATGGGTATACTTGAATCATCTCACCAGTCTAAGTATTTTGGAATTGAATCAGAATTTCCAGCATAAAGAGTCACTGAGTTACAAATACAATACAAGTCTATGGAAGTGGCGGAATGTATAATATGTAGTAAATATGTAATGAATATGTGATAAATAACATTAAATGCGTATTATTAGAAACAATACAAGGATGCAAATAAATACTTTAATAATAAGTCTTTTTTGTTGTGTACTCAAGTTTTTCAACTAAGAGTACAGGTGCTCCTTGGAAAAAAGGTTAGTGCAGCACCTGGGTCAGAGAGGCGCAACCCTTTCTTTGAGAGGAATGACAAAGAGTGATTTCTCTCCTCTTTTCATCCCCACCTAGTATGGAATTCTTATGAATAACAGAGAAACACAAGAGGCTGAGATTTCACCATCTACTGCAGCAGTCTCCTGGGTAACGCCATTCCATTTCATATGTACAGAGAACACACACACACACACACACACACACACACACACACACACACACACACACACACACACACACACACACACACACAAGGTCACTCACAGAATACAGGTGAAATGGGACATCTCCATTACACACACACACACACACACAGTGTTGTCACCACAGAATACAGGTGAAATGGGACATCTCCATTACAACTGAGAGCCACAACAGTGTTGTCCCACCCAACATGTGAACCTACAACCTTCAAGTTAAAAACGCAGTTGCCTAATTTCTCCCCCTCTACTTTCCTTGAGCTGTAGGGTAAAATCATGCTCACCTGCAACTCGCACCAGGCCACCTCCACCCAGGTGTCGGTGTCCAGCCCCTTGTAGACCGTCTTGAAGGCTCCCCTTCCAAGCTCAATGTCAAACTTAAGGAAGCGGCCACCAGGGGAGGTGGCCACCGCCTTCATCTCAGCCTCCTCCTCCTGCTCGCGGTCCCTCTCCCTGCCTCTGTGGGCGGGGCTGGAGGAGGCAGGGGCGCTCTTCCCAGTGTCCTGCGTAGAACCATCGTCGGCTGCGGCCATGGCGGGGGCATCAGCTGCCCGTTGTGCTTTGCCGCCGATGGCGAAGACCGAGTCGGAGGTTCTGAGGACCGGGACGGGAGCGCTCGGTGGCGCCGCCTCCGGCTCCTCCACCTCGTCCTCTTCCTCACAGAGCTCCACACTTTTGCGAAAGAAGCGCTTGTTCTCCCTCCTTGGCCGGTGGCCTTGGGAAGCAGGGGAGGACGGCATGGAAACGGACAGCGGCCCAACAGCTGTCACCCCTTCCTGCACCTCTCCCGTTTCCCCTCCCCCTCTTCTCTTCTCCGTCCGGGAGGAAGGGAAGTCGTAAGGAGTGCTGCGGGTCCTCTCCCTTTCTCGGCCTGCTCCTCCATCTCGCTCCGCCCCCTCTTTCCTCTCTCCGTCTGCATAGCCCTCAGGCTCCACCCCCTCCTCTCTTTGTCGGTCTGCCCCGCCCTCTCGTGCTGGCTCCACCTCCATATCTCTCCGTCTACCTGCCCCGCTCTCCCTTGCTGACCCCTCCACCCTTGTCTCTCCATCAGGTTTCTCAGAGGAGTCCTCTGTGGCCGTAGGCTCTCCAGGATCAGTAGCCATGGAAACGGTCTTTTCCCACTCCTCCCCCTTCTCGCCCTCCTTCCCTCTCGTTCTCCGTTGGACCCCGTCTCTCTCTCTTCTGGTGGTCACCTTTCCCCTTGTTCTTATGTTCCTCGTTCCTGATGACTTTCTTCCAGCTGGAGGACTGTTTCACTGCAGTGTTATGGTATTCCGTCTTTCCTTCTCTCCATCTCCAGCTCACTTGTCTTGTCCCTTTCGCACCCTCTTAGAGCAGGAAACTCAATAAATACCTACAAATAATTTAAAACTAATTATGTACATAAATTCAGAGAAGGGATTTTTCCAGATCTGTGTGTGCAAAGCTGCCCTTCCTCGTCTTCCCTTCTTCACAGAACAAAGGTTTTCAGGTGAATCCTAAAAACACAAAGAAAAACAACAACAGCACATCAATATTCTATATCAATTATAATGCAAAGGAATGTGGATAATAAAGTACAGGGCTGGGATTTCATTGTACTAGGGGGCTACAATACAATACAATCATTTAGCAGATGCTTTTAGAACCCAGAGAGTACAAATATTGTCTCAAGGCCAATTTCAGGAAACTTGGACATTTCAGGGAAACTTGAGTATCATCAACTGATCAAGAGGTTGGGGAGAACAGCTGAGGATACTGCCTCCAACTATCGAATGGTCACACCCCGCTAAAATCAAGAGACATGCAAGATTCTGTCACTTTGAGAAGCTAACCAAAGCACGGCCTTCTCTGATAATGCTATCGCTTCACTGGGATGGAATGAATAAATAAGTCAACAAATTTGTCACTCAAGCTGTTATTTATTGTTACCAGGAATACAAGTGCACAGAGTTAGACGAACAGTGAAATAAGTGTAATGAGGTGGCTACAACAAAAGGAAGCCCTGAGAGAACGCTCTTGTGCTGTGATCGCACGGAGCCACGTTTCTTACAACATTACAAAGGAATGGGATGCGCAAATATGAACAAGGCTAGCTAGGCAGCTAAACATAAGGTTAGGCTAGGCCGCAGGGGTGTCCAATCTTATCCGAGAAGGGCCAGTGTGGGTGCAGGCTTTTGTTCTAGCTTCTGTTGAAACACCCGATTCAACTAATTCACCAATCATGGTCTACAATCAAGACCTTGATTAGTTTAATCAGTTGTTTAGTGCTGGGCTAGAACGAAAGCCTGCACCCACACCGGCCCTTCTCGGATAAGATTGGACACCCCTGGGCTAGGGCAATATAAGCGGTATAACCAGTATGTAGCCAGCTGGCTAGCTATGTCCACTTTTGCAAAGATTAACAAACATACATTAGTCAACCTAGCTAACGTTAGAATTCAGACACTCCCCCTGTTCCTCCTCAATAGGCTTGTTATTATATCAAGCTAACGGCTGAAATGAATACAGCTGTATTTTGCCATTTTTGTCAGGTGGGTTTTCTGGTGAGGGAGGAGAGGAGTTCTCAACATCAGTAGCTCAGCTAGCATGTGATATGACTATTCGGCCTGAGAGGAACAAGAGGCACTGGAGTGGCCCTTTAATGGCATTCAGGTCATATTCAACTAATTTACACATCTTCAGAAAATTGCTACACATTTCCCAATAATTACTATTCAAATGTCAGATTGTGTTGAAAAATTGCTATGCAAATCAAAAGTTATTTGCATGCATTCATTCTTGTACCATAGTCTCTATTGGACAACAACCAGGAGAAATGATGATTCCTACTTTTCTTCAATCAATAATCTACACACAGGCACACTAAATAATTGGGCATTGTCCTGCAGTTGGCACATTGCTTCACTATAAATTAAAACTACGGACCAAATAAGTACCCAAATCACTTAACTGTTGATTAATCTGGAGTTTCCACTTGGAGATCACTCTGCTTATTCACATTATCTGTGTTTGTACCTTGTACATACTTTGTACATGCAGCTCACATACGAAAACTGGAATTTCCCCACCCCTGTGAAATCAAGTGACACCAAAACTGATATTCTGAAGAGCATCCTGTGGTTAGCTGTGAAATGTTTGTTATACAGGTCATGTCTTCAGCATTCTGAAACGTGATTGGCTGGGAGGACATTTGTTTTTTATGTACAAGCATGAGTGTAAGTGCCACCTTGCAATATTCTCATCTCATAAGGTTATATACCCTTCATTCCGGAAATGTGTTAGATAAGTATGCATCCCACTTCATATATAATTTTTTAGCATTTGTAGTAAATATATATAAATAAAATAAACTGTATGAATAAAATTATATAAAACATGAGTAATCATAAAGTTATTGCTATTCTTAATATTGTTGCCTGTAGATATACATAAACTTAACAAAGTTCCTATTCTTGCAAAATCACAATCCCAACCCTGTCCTTACTCTTCCCACCGAGTTTCAGATGGGAAATAGTAATCTCAGATATGAACCAAATTAAGACATGAAGTCTGATATAAGTAGCATATATGTAGCATTTCTTAAATCTATAATGAATTTAATAAGATTTTATTACAATTACGTTAAAGGAGTACTGTCATGGATTTAAACTAAATTATGAAATGATTTCTCTTATAAATAATGTTTTTGTATCAATAAAACTATGATTTTTTAAACTTTTTAAACTTATAAACTTTTTTTAACTGGGAAATACAGCAGTCTACTGGATGGGCGTGGTAATGATATTCTCAAACAAATTATGTCTAGTAATAATACTGCTGGCTAATACGGGAATGCACACCTTCACTCACTTTGAAAAGTAAGTCACATAAATATTGTCCCAAAAATAAAGAAAATAAAACTTGGTTACATTGTAATGCTTAGTTAACAGTTTTTTAAATATACGCGATTGTTCAAAGGTTATACTCATATCCACCAATTTCCTGAGAGAGACCACAGGCGCAGCCATGACACTGGACACATTTCCGGTACTGTTACTAATTTCCGTTAGCCCCAAAGGCAAGTTGCTAGCTACATGTATATTTTGTTTAGAATTCTCACCAGATAGATAATGCCTTCGGGCTCAATATGTGCCATTCGCATGTGCGCAAATAACTCCCGAAAACGTAAAAATGTCAAGAATGGAGCCTGCTTTCAACACAATCAGACTCGCAAAACATGTCCTGCACCCTATACGCTACATTCAATGCCCAAGGACGAGACGAAAACAAGAGAATGGCTTGCAGCACTGAAGTTAAAACATCCACCGAATAAGTTGTATGTTTGTTCTTTTCATTTTTTTTCACCACAAACCAACAGAGTTGCACCTGAATCCGGAGTTATTCCTGGGGTATGAGCGTTATTCATGGCCTATCCAGGTGCGAGGTTACGGCCCAGACTAGGTTAGACATCGGCTTTGACCAGCAAAGTTGAATACTCATTATGCAAATGAATTTCTGAATTAACTGAAGACAGTAAAATATATATTATTTTTTTGTTACGTCCATTTGAATAAACTTTCTTTGTCATGAATTGAAATCATTTGTATAAACGTCTTTATTCCATCTGTGCACACGTGTTCGGTCTTTCCACTAACCACTGCATTCTGGACCTGAATCAAGATAAATAATTGTATTGTTTTTTAACCTCAAGGTATCTTTACATTATTAAAAGCCTGGACAAATACATAAAGAAGTCATTATTATAGTATGGTATGTTTATTGTTTTCAGAGTTTGACAAAATTTGTATAGACTGCATGAAAATGGTTATGCTTCACTAACCTAGCTTTTGCTACTTAGACATGCTAACGTTACCTAATCATGTTACCTAGCTCTAAACAGAACCTGTAATATCGGTTCTGTTTAGAGCTAGTTATAACCTTGGTGCTAGTAAGCTGCAATAGAGCTCTCTTTGAGAAATCTGCAGGAATATCAGCGATTTTGCCTTGTCCTGGTTTGGATGGAACTAGCGATGCAAATTTTTTCTAACCGATAGTTGACCCTTATTAATCGGTTATTATCGGTTAACCGATAAGCTTAAATAGGCTATAAACACATGACGTAAATCCATGAACAATTAAAAATACAGCCGCATATTCAAACACAGGCTGTCTACCCTGCGCGCTAATCCGATAAGACCGCTATAGTTTAGGCTAGCCTATTCATTAACATTTTAAAATAGCCTAACAGGGAGAAAAAAGCTAATATTAGCCAGAAAAGAGGCCGTTTCTGCTGTCATGGTCCCACGAGCACAGTGATTTAGTAGCTTCCCCAACACTGGCAATGAACAACACAGGCAGCCTATAATTGGCTACGGCGAGCCAGTAAAAAAAAAAAAAAAAGGAGACACATTTTCACTCACCCGTTGTCAAATAATGTTGAAACACAAGGCCAAGCAGCAAAGTTTCTTAATTCAGCTAACGTTAGCTAGCCATTCCGTTTTGGTAGGTCTATGGCTTTGAAAGCGTGTTCCACCAACAGACTTTGGCTAGTAGATAGGCAATAATGTGCATTAATCATTAACCTAAACAGTCTAAATTAAATCTAGCCAAATACAGACTTGATGATGTTGCATTTGAAAGACTGTGCTCCGGCACCTAAAACATTAACTTAAAAAAATACACTGTAGTGCACTTCATCGTCGTTTTTAACGAAATGGTCCCAAACCAAACTCCGTTTTGCTCGCTTCATTTTGTTCTCTAACTCTGTGAGAGTTAACGTTGCCTACAAGTAACATAGCCATGTAAAAGCTAAGGAAACGAAACTTAGGCATCTGAAAGTTAACGAAACACAGGCATCTGAAGGTTAACTAAACAAAACCTAACCTAGCCGATATCAGGTTATGGTGGTGTGGATTGGATTTAAGAATTGTTTTCCCCCACACCCCAGTTGATATGCATGGAAATTCAAATTGCCAACATTATGCTGCAATTTGTTTAAAATTAACTGTTTAACTGATAAGATTAATCGGTTAAAATTCCTATTGTTGATTAACGGTTAGTCGGTTAACCATTAACATCCCTAGATGGAATGATCCACATATATTCCTGCAGCTCTCTCGAAGAAAGAGCTCTACTGCAGCTAGGTGTTAGTGATGCTTCTATGAATCACGTTACTCTAATTCATATATCCCTACCTTCCAGATCATAGCTGCTGCATGGCTACAGGATTTCCCTAACCCTGCAATGCAGGAACAGCCGACCGTTTCTATCACGCCACTGGCTCTCATCATTACCCAAGCCAGCTGTTTGGATTTGTTGGTACTCTGGCTAGGCTCAACCTCAGCTTTTAAGACAGTAAACTCGCTGTCTTTTTTACACATTAATTTACCATTCTTATTGCTATGTAGATAATTATAAGCCTCTGTGCTTTTGTATTTTCTAAGTCCCTCGCCATCAACGCCCTCACTAAGAGCAAAGTAGTTCACAATGTCAACATAGCTAACATCGGGCCATTGTTTCATATCATCTACCCATTCCGTTGGGGTAGACGGATGGGGCACTTTCACAGCATTGTCCCCAGTACTTGTTAAATAATGCAATCCATATAACCATCTGTGAAATTTGGCCATTTTACACAATGTTCGTCTTCTTAAACACGCAGCTACACACGTAAACACAGTGGAGCGGATATCAGTAACAGGATTACACATGACGCTGCTATGAATCATGGGAAAGGTCAGAGTTCGGGAAAGTGGTCAATAGGTGAGGGAAAAAAAGCTACTGTAGCCTTGTAGCAGAGTGTGGGCGTGCCTTTAGGATGGGAGGGAATTCAAAATGTAGACAAATGTTCACTGGTCTATTCAAATGACCTGTGTTATTACGTCATGACTCGGCAGGAAAAAAGACCAATTTGTGAAACCTGTTGAGCAGGAGCTCTTGCAATCTAAATCAGAAATTACCGCAAAATGACATTGACCACATTTTCCAAACTGGTTTTATCCACTAATGCACAAAAAAACTCCTGAATTCAGGAGTACTCCTATAATATGTATATTTATATTTGCCGTTTTATTTGTTTTATCTCTTCTTATTTGCCTACATTTAACAATGCAATACATCTCTATTAGTGTTTTCCTGTAACACAATAAATATTTATGAAAAGAGACTAAACCACATTCCTAATCATTTCAGTAAATCCCCTCTGATTTCCATACCAGGCCCTGGGTGCTATTGTTTCCATCCTAAAGCTGGGCGAATCACATGTTCAGAGATCTACATATGTCCAGTAAAAGCAACCTTGCAGAGACAACAACACCTAAAGTACTACTCCAGGGAGCCTGCCACTACATCCGTAATCAACGGTTGTCAAATTTACTCAACTGTTTACAATTATACGGCGATGAAGGTACTGAATTGCATCTGACCAGTCAAATGTTTCTGTGAGCTTTCCCAAAAAGACGCAGTGTGCGTTCAGAGGGCCCATTAGCCAATACAGGGTGATTATGATTAATAATGCATGAGGTGGTATGGGCCACTTCATCATGTTTAATTCATAGGCTGAGGGTGGGGGGGCGGGGAGGGTTGAACGGCACAGATAGGCATTGGGGGAAATAAAGGCATTGAATTCTCATATTAATGGTGGTCAGCAGTACTCCAACTCCTTGCCCGCGCAGCCACAATGGATGCAGTGCTTGATGAATACGGCTGTTGATTTATTCATCAGCTGTAAGTGAATTTTCATTGCTCCGCAGTGCCCTCTCTCCACAGGACAAGAATGTGAGAGGAGCAGGCAAAGCCCCAATAACGCTTCTGCACACAGATTTTATACTTCTTCTCCTTGTCTCTGTGTCTCTGTCCCACTGTCTCTCTGTCCATCTGTGCTCCTCCATAACCTCACTCTCACACACAGGGGGACCCGGTCAGCTCAGAGAGCAGCAGGGATTGGAAATCACTAATTACATTGTGCAAGAGCTCATTCATGGGTGATTACAGAGTGATTACAACACAGTGCCATGAACAAATACAAATACACCTTGCATAACACACACACATACCTTACACCACCCATACACTAAGCATACGGTAGTCACAAAGTAACATACATTTTAGCACCCACAAACTAAACATAGTCACCCAGTAAAACAAACACAGGCGCACACATACACAAACACAGACACACACATACGTGTACACACACACACACAATCACATCCATTCTGTCAGTCCCTGTCACTCACTCTGTGCCTGAGTACCCTCTAACCAGCAGTGCATTACAGCATAAAGTGAGGGGGAAAGGGATATGACACAGCAAGACAAAGAGTGAAAAAGACAGGGACAGAGATGGAAAGAAAGAAAGAGATTCACTACAAATAAAAGTCCCTCTCTACATAGTTGTCCTGCTGTCACCCACTGAACAGGGCCCAGACTGACAGCTGAAGAAATACTGTCAGACCTGGTCAATGACAGTAATTGTGAACTTTCAACTTAACAGTGAAATCATTTAAATTTGACTAAAAATTATTATAATCCATAATAAAACATTTTGCAATATATGGCTGTGCAGTGTGAGGTCTACTTACAGATCAAGATTTTACTAAATGTGACTAACATCAAATAGAAACCAATACATGCAGAACATGGGAGCATCTTAGTACAGACTATAACCCAACACAATGCATGCAGGAAAGAGTTAAGCTGATTTCCATTATTAATTGATTTCAGGGCAATTACATTTTGGACACACCTGAAAACAGCAACCAGCACTGAAATGCAGAGTGCCAAGTCCAGAGAACGGCCTCCTCAGCCAGCTAGACCTCAGGCTCACTGCAAACTACAGGCAGCCGCGGGACACTAATATTTCAACACAATTAGTCACCACAACAAATGGTGACACAACAAACCTTATTTGTTTATAACAAACACAAAAACAGAAAATCAATTTGAGTGCTCTCTACTGTGGCTGAATGTTGAAGCACAGTGACAAATAAAATATGAGGAAAAACGTTGACAAGGTGCACTGCACACTCAGCCTGGCTATTGAAACCAGGTAACACAGACTTAGCTCTCTGGGCAGACAGCTTGAGGAGAATTTCCTTGCACTGCAATACATTTAAAACTTCCCAATCTGGGAAGAAAAGAGGTATGCTGTAATGGCAGCAAATACAGCTACCTGTCATTGAAAGACCGTTTGCGACATACATATTCTAAACAGAGCCCCTTTCCATAGGACTTTTTCATTATTTCACCCCTTCCTGTGAAGGCCTAAAAATGTCTATTTCCGCCTGTTTTTCACTACTACTATAACAAGCCTACTATCTTGTGGGCTACATAAAATGTACAACTATTTACAACCTACTTACTAATATGATGAATTTTCCCTCTAAAGCCATAGCAGATTCCAGATAAATAATTGTTGTGTGTGCTACTCCAAGGGGCTGTACACTTCTCCCCCAAAAATGGATGCAAATATCTAAAAGCAATTGAATTCTACAGTGTTGTTTCTATAAACAAACAGGACCCAGGCATCCTTTGGTGCCCTTAAAAGTGGTTACATGTTTTTAGCCAGTCACATGCCATACTATGTTTTTTTTTTTTTTTTTTTTACTATGATCTATACCTTGTACAGATATGAGAGTAACATTAATTATAAGTCGATTCCTGCATCAGATCAGTGTATCCAAGTGTCCATAAACCTATTCAAAACGTACTATAAATAAGTTATCTTGTACAAATCTATTCAACCAGAGCCCCTTTAGCCAGAATGCTTTCCAGATTAATCATCATTGTAACAGATCATCATTGTAACAACAACATGGGTAGTGTTGTCATATGCGTCATCCGAGTCAAGACTCAAGGCAGATGAATCACCTTCCGAAAACAAGCCAGCATCTAGTGTCTTCAAAAACCTCTTCTAAGACACAAATGACAGCGACTTGCTGCCATCATGAAGCATAAACAATTACTAATTTTATTTTTGTTTAAATCACACAGAATCCAGAAGTGGCATTTGCCCCGTTTCTGCATGCATATGCAACTGGACTGGTCAGATGCGCGTTGACCTATCTCTGCCCAACAGTGACCGTGAGAAGCCAGTGAGAGCTCGTTTGAAAGCTTAGAACCTGACCAATTTAACCATGACCAATAGCTTCTATGTCCAACCAACCAATAGCTATTCAGATGATAAAACTCACGTTCGGTGGCTGGATACAGGCGCGTGGTTAGTGCTTCGGTGCGTCAGTCAAAATCTCATGAAATATACAGACTATGCAGAATTTATTTTAATTCCACAAAAACAAAAAGCAAAACAACCTTGGCTCTCATTCGCTAAGTGAAATGATTGATACGCACATCTCTGCCCTGAGGAGACTCATGATATAAATTATTGTACGCACCCCTGAGACATTTGAATGCAGTTATTTTAGCTGAAATGGAGCATGATTTTTTAAAGCAAAGATTTACAACTTGGTAACATCAGTGATGGGAGAGTTTATACGAGAGTAAAGTTTAGCGTGTTCATTTGGGTGTAATAACAGGGGGGATTAAATGCCCCCAAGGTTTTATGATCATAATAATTACGGATTGGCATAACAACGACTTTCCCAGACTCAAGCACTTTTTAAGGCAATGACATTGAGAAAAATATATAAATAGCAATTACAATTAATAATTTTTATGAATTGTGAATTATGCTAATTCTTATGGCGTAGGTGCCATACTGCTAGGGGGCTGACGGGAAGAGGTTAACCTATTTGTTTATTAGTTGTCATTTTTCGTAATGTCTGTATTAAACGTGATTGTGCTTTGACACCCCAAGACTGAGACATAGAGAAAAAGTCAGAAGTGTGCTGGATAATCATTAAGAGAGAAGTGGAGAGAACAGAAGAGGGGAGAAGGGAATTCCAGTTTAGTCACATTCCTGCTAGAACTCCAAGCCTGTAGTTAAACAGACACTTGCACACACTCACATGCACATGTACAGTACCTGCACACATGCATGTGCACACACGCACACACAATACTTTGTGCCACATTCAGTTTGTACCTTGAATACCTTGCCAAATATTTCAAAAATCAAGCAAAAATCCAAACATAGAGGATGAGAGTAATGAGAGTAAGGCAGAGGTATGACAGCACATGCAAGTAAAAATGTGAGAGGATGACCGTGTGACTGATTTCATATGAAAGTTTAAATTAAAGTTTGTCAATCATAAAAATGTTAATCTTAAAATTCTATCTGCAAACTGAAATGTGGAGAAAACTGTTGGAAAGAGAAAACAGCCACGAGAAAGAGGGGAAACGTTCCTGAAAAACATGCTCTTATCTGCCTGTGCCTTCAGGGCAAGGAGGTTTTGCAAAACTACATACCGGACAGAGTGATTACAGAACATCAAACTTTTCTTTCTCTCTCTCTTTCATACACACACAATCTCACCATCACAAAAATAGTCTCTCTCACACATAACACACACACACAGTCTTACATAAATACAAATCTTACACAGACACACACACATATGCACCCATACATAGTCTTAAATAAACACACACACACACACACACACACACACACAGTCTTAAATACACACACACACACACACACACACAGTCTTAAACACACTCAGAGGCACGCACACACCTTACGCATCAGGAAGGTATATATGGAATGTCTATACAGTTCCCATCACATACTCCAAGCGGCAGAGTGAATTGTGAGTGAAAAAATACTGTATCTATACTGAGCAACTTATTAAATACAATGTAATGTTTTAATTTATGGTTAATATATCAAACAATAATTGTTGTACACAATCCAGATGCAGATTGTTCTCTTCTATTTTATACAACTGCTATATACATATATATAGTTCATGGTTTACCAATATTTCTCATCATTTAATGAAAATCAGTAGCTTTGGCAGAGAAAATAAGAAATCATTCCTCATTATAATGGAAAAGGAAATTCATGATTATCTAAGCAGCAGCTGGTGTACAGTAGAATGAATGCAGTGAGCAGGTACTATCTCTTAATCCGAGATGTAAACCCATCTCCACTGACCATGGCTTTCTTAACTTTTCTGTCTCTCTTCATGCTGGTGAAGGTGTGCTCTTTTCAAGGGCAATGCTAAAACTGCACCAGGTATCCCAGCATCAAACACAACAACTGAGTAAGGCTCGAACTTTCAAAACCAGATGAAAATAACAGCAATAAATGACTGATGACTAAAAAAAGACCTAATGGCTGATAAAGACATCGGGGCTGATGGCTGCTCTATCATAACTGGACATTAGACCAGACTGACTTCAAACCCAATGTGAAGACCTCGAAAATATACAATTCCGAAAGAGAAGGTTGCATCAACAGACTGCTATAAACTATGTAGTAACACAGCAAGCTCACCCAGGAGCAGGCAGAGAACAAAATTAGTTTGCCAATTTAATGCATTTAAAAAAATGATTTTTAAAGTTAAATTGCTTAATTGAAAAACGTAAAAAAATGTCTCGTTTTCACTTCCAATGCTCACATACATTTGAAAAATCTCTCCATTTCCACACACACACACACACACACACACACACACACACACACACACACACACACACACACACACACACACACACACACACACACACACACACACACACACACACACACACACACACACACACACACACACACACGTAAGCACACACAGAATTTCTGTCCCTCTCTCACACTCATTAAACCCCAAACACAACAAACAGGCTGCAACACCCAGTCCCCCTCTCTCTCTGTCTGCTGCTCTCCCTCGCTCTTTTCATCCCTCTCTTCACGGCCATACACACATTAATCCCCTGGTACTGAACGGGCTCTGCGCATTTACTGGGACAGACAAAGGGAGAGTCATGGGGAGGAGGGAGGGGAACCCACAGACAGACTGTTTGGGGAGAGAGGTGGGGGTGGGGGATAAAAACGTGTTCATAAGCAGGGGGAGGAAAGGGCGGGGGGAGGGGGTCAAGGTCTGAGACTCAGGGGTGGGCAGGAGAAGAGAAAGAAATATGGAGGGGGGGCCTGATGGAGAGGGTGGGAAAATGTGTGTGAGAGACAAACAGAGAAAGAGAGAGAGCAAGAGATAAAGAGAGTGAGTCAGGAGCGGGGGGGTTGTGCACAGAAAGGGAGTGTGTATGTGTCTGTGTGTGTGTGAGTGAGAGAGCGAGAGAGAGAGAAAGAGGGAGGGGGGGGTGTTCCCTGATAAAATATGTGCCAGTGTTTGTGTGAATGAAAGCAATGACTATAGCTAAATTTCTGCATGAACAAAAACAGTTCTAGTTTGGGCCGGGGAGAGTGGGAGAGGAACAGAGAGAGACGGAGATGAGGAGATAGCTGTGGAGAGGACCGGAAAGGGAGGACAGAATGAGACTTTCAGTTCTGTTTTCACAGGAGCAGTTCTGTACAGCTACCGAATGCAGAATATAATATTGTTTTTAATTCCGAGAACAGCTGAGTCTACAGTTAGGAGTGCTTGTTCATTGCCCAGATCCATTGAGTTGCTCACATCACTCGGCTAATATAGTTTTCAAAACTATGAATGGGTGTGTGAAAGAGTTGAGTGTTAAATAAGCTGCTGATAATGACGGGGGACAGGACAGTGAGAAACTGTCCCCTGGCACACACCCACAGGGCTGGTTCAGTCCGGCCATAGAGGGAGACGGGCAGGGAGGCACTCCGGTAAGCTCGTTAAAGCCCAGCTCGTTAGCCCCTCCTGATTAATCATGTGAGCACAGATTCCAGCCGTTCTGAAGGGAAGTTGGACAGAGAGATTAGCGTGCTCCCACTGCAGACCTAATGCAGGGCATTAAAGGGATACTGCTGCCATTTGAAGCAGATATCAAATCCTGCTACCGTGCGATTCCTGCTAACTAAATCTCATATGGCAGGGAATGTGCCTGTGTCCAAACAAAATACTTCATCAGGTCTAGCTTTTAAAAACATTGTAGAAATCAGGCCCCAACCCCAACCCTGCCCTGTCACTGCACCTGACACCAGCCCTAAACTCACACCCAAACCAAACACTAATCCTACATTCAGTTACATAACAATGTGTACCTGCACAGCAGTGACAATGCTTATAGACCCCCAAGGGCATCTCTTTTAAACGTTTTCTATCAGTCAACAGGTACGAATTGCAGCTACAAATTGCAGCTACTGCACTGATCTTGTACGCTAACTTTGATTGTTCTCACCTTGTATTAATGCACATCTTGTAAGTCGCTCTGGATGAGAGCGTCTGCTAAATGCTTAAAATGTAAAATGTAAATGCAAATATATTGTTTTCAACTGGAAACACACTGTGGGAAAAAATGTACAGGGACACATGAACCCCACATCACACACATAGGCCCTTAATGCTTGGTACTGCATGTCCAATAAAAACATTTTTCCTGTGTTTGATCGTCTCATGTCGTGTGGCTGCCATGCCATCTTTGGAAGGATTTGGCAACAAACTGTTCTTCGCCTGGTTCTAGCTGAAGCTGTTATTTACAGGGGAGGAGGAAGGCACTACACTCTGCCTCCACAGTGCAGGAGGCAAACTAGAGATGTTTGCCATTTGACCATCCACCACAAAGTGAGACATGCTGATAGCACTGTAATGTTACATAAGCTTGAACTGATATACTCTACTGTTTATAATGTATGTATTTAATGCTGTGTTGCTTTGGCTCCCCCGGCTCAATCATGCCAGTGGGATGTGATACTGACCTTGAATGAGAGACAGAGGCCAGTGACATTGTGTTCAAAGTACTAGTGCTAGTGGTATTATTGACTTTTTTCACTCTATTTCCTTGATATCTTTACCTGACATAGTGTGCTTTGGCAATACTTGAAGTAGTAACACCAATAAAACATTGTGACTGAAACATAACTGGAGCAGAGTTCTACACAAGGAAGAAAGGCAGAAGGAGGGACAGAGCCAAGATGAGAGAATGAGGAGAAGGCCTTGATGAATGGAATTATAGAGCATGTCATAGAACAGTTGAAATGAAAGAATGAAAATACAATACCAATATTTATTGTCCAATGATGGTGCAGCATGTGGCAATGAGTGTTTTTGCAGGCACGCAGCTCAGGAAGAATGAGCTCAGATATCACACACTCTGACACTCTGACTGTCTTCTTCTCTCCTATCTCCTATCTCATCAAGATCCTGTCCAGCCAAAATGAACAAGGGCTAACATATTTCCTCTAGAGATGTTTATTATTTATTATCAAATACGTGGACCAGGCCTTATTTGGACTTCAGCACACTGAATATGGTTGACCTGTGCTACTCTATTATTGATTTATCATCAACCATTTTCCCACGGTTTCAACAATGGCATAGCAGCCATGTTTTATACATGATCAGACAGCTTTTTAAACAAACAGCTTCCCACTAATGACTTGAAGGCACTATATGTAAATGGAACTGTTCAAATGCTCTCTCAGGATTAAAAAACCCCAGCTAATCAGGAATGTGACTGATTCTCACTTGTGTCAGAATGTTGTAATACATGCACATTTGGTTTTAAAGTGGTCTCCATCACAAACATGTCTCCACCCCTTTCAGTGTTACAGTAATTTGCTTCTATTCAATCATGCCTCGTTAAGTGCAACTAGCAAACAGATACACTGTATCTATATCCATAAGCACAATGCATATTGTTGTGATGCATTATATCTGTCCCTGTTTCTATCTGTCTCTGTTTCACTGTATCTTTCTCACTCCCTCTTCCTCTCCACCCAGGCTGTGTGGTTTAGAATGACAGTTTCTACAGCATTTATTTCAACAATGGCTGACATGTTACACCAGTATCCCGTTCTGAGCCACTGGCAGATGTAATGCAAGATATCAGCCAGGACAGACCCTCTCTGTTCTGACTCTCTACACTACGCTTTTAGGTGATGCTTAGGTTGCGCCTTTCTGACACCAGCCCACAAACAACCGTGGGAAGAAATAGAGCTTTCCCGCAGAGAGCAATACTCAAAGTTTCACGACTACTGAAAAACAAACAGTCAATCCATTTCAGGTTAATTTAACATTTTTAAAGGGTTAGGTGAAATCAATAAAAAAAATGGCTGTTGTGGACTAGTACAACAGTTCCCTTTGACTGTTTTCATAACAAGTTGGCCAACTTGGTTTACCAACAATGGTTCCATAGCTTTCCTATGGAAGGTAGCAGTTCCTTGATAATCTTTGGGAACACCTAGGCTCTTAATCACTGTGCAGGAAATGGAGAGAAAGCATGGCAGACCATGGAGGTGCAGCTGAAATATCACTGCTCAAGCTGGGAGCTTGACTACAAAATGGAGACACTTGTAGGAAGTAGACACTACAATGTGTCTACTTCCTTGAAACACATGGTGGATCTACATTTGGCCTATCTGGACATTATGAATACTTGCAATAATTTGCTAAAACCTGAGAATTCCACCATTAACTCCATTATAGTGCATGAATTAACACATTTGGACACACAGGGAAATACATATATTCACAGAACATTAAAAACAAGTACTCAGCCATGGAGAGGTAGGAATCAGTGGACTGAGAAGAACACAGAGAAAGCATGTGGATAGTCCAAATAAAATGTTTGTAAATGTATGTTCATAAACCCACACACAGTCAGAAAACAGAGAGAGAGATAAACACTGGTACTCAAACTGGGAGAGACAGATAACAATGTCACATTTTTCATTAAAACAAAAGAACTGCAAATTAAAAATCACATTAACAGGCTAAGCATAGGGAACCGCAACCCAACTTCTTGGAAGAACACAGATGTGAACAAAATGTTTACTGAGATTCGGGCGCAAGAAAAACAAAGCCCTGATTCAGTCACATTTCCACACATTTTATCATTACTAAACTAAATGGGAAATACATTGAAATTAATACTTGACATATGTATAATGTAACACATACTTAAATTCAATACCTAAAGGATGAAGCACATTGTGGTTAGATTGAACAGGAGGCTAACTAAACTCCTGTTCCCAAAAAGGTGTACATTTCTGTTTTTACCCATTTATCTAGTTCCCTGTTTGGGTATTGTTTGGCATCTGATAAACGTGTCATAATCCAATAATGCCAAAACAGAATAATTTTAAACAGTTAAAAGACTGACCATATATATAGACCATGCCCACAACAACACCAGGTACACATTTAGTCAATAAATGCAGTTATACATTGACAGTGTCGACGTAATGACACATAACATCTTTATACAACCAATGCTTTAGCTATCAATGCTATTTTAAACATTCTACTTATATACTACTTGTAATAACTTTACACACTGACAAATAAAATGGGTTATTGTCAAAGGTTTCCCTCATTTTCTCTCCGTTTCTCGACAACTGCCCTAACCGTCTGATACGCACGCCGTCGTCTGACACCAATGTTTTTGGTGCCGTACCACCCCTGCATCCCTCCCTATTTCTCTCTCCATCTAAGGGTAAGCTGCTGACTACTAAATATTGGTAATATACAACATCGCACGCCC
The DNA here is from genome assembly GCA_029706075.1 of Aldrovandia affinis. Lineage (NCBI taxonomy): Eukaryota > Metazoa > Chordata > Actinopteri > Notacanthiformes > Halosauridae > Aldrovandia > Aldrovandia affinis. The sequence continues at coordinate 544,406 of JAINUG010000101.1, forward strand.
CGGTAATACAGACAAACCGGTAATATGCAGTTTGTAACACATTATTTTAGCTCGCATTAACGTTAATGTTATTTGTTTTCGACGCACCACCCCCACCACCGTCCCCCAAACACACACACACACACACACCCTGAATGTCTTGCTACAAACACATTTAGCTATGTATCTAGTTACCATGAAACTGTACGAAAATTCGGCTTTTAATTCTTCATCATGAAGATAAATAGATGACTGACTGCAGACAATAAATGTATTTCACCATTTCTCGTTTCATTTCTCGATTTCTCGGTTCACTGTCATAGCCGGCTACTGTCTGCATGACGGCAATGCAGTACTCCAGTCTCAAGCTCAAGTCCAGCTTGCTGGCTACTGTTCCTGACTGGCTACCATTTACAACAAGGCTTTCAGCGTAGCCCAGCCAGCGAGCTCGCTTGCCTTATTATGCCAAATGAGAAATCACGCACAAGCATGATCTCTCACACACAAACACGCCCGCGCGCTACAAGCTATCCAACGATAGCGTTACTTCATTAATGAACAATATCTTCATTTCTAAATTACAGCTACAACACTAAAACCTTTAGTGAGCTAACTTAAGTCACACAGGAAAAACGGAACCCCGAGCTATAACACTAGATAACGAGCTATTTAGCTCGTTTAACAACATAATAAAGCTGTCAGTGTCACCATTATTAACCAGCCAACTGAAATAATCAAGCTAGCTTGCTAGCCAGCTAATGTTTGCTGAAATAATTCCCCACAAATCAAGTAACTAGCTATCTAGCATGCTATTATATGTAATATCATGCTAGAATAAAGTATATGAAAACATGTTTGAGATAGTTAATTTAAATAAAAGTTTAACAGGAATACTTACCTAGGTGCAGCATAATGTCATCCTTTTTGTGATTTAGCGAATGCTAACGTTACTCTGATCTCCGTTGGCTTGCCGGTCCGTCTGTAATGGCTAACGTTATACTAGACTATAAGTTAGCAAGCTGGGGTTATTTTTATTCCGTTTCCCTTCACTCCATTTATTTAAATATGGGACATTATTCAATCCTTTGATATTATTGTCTAAAAATAGCTTCTATATAAAAAATATACGTTTTATGAATAGCTTATGTCCATGTCTTCCGAATCATTTCGGTGTTTGAGCTAACGGCAACTAGCGAACGATGTTACTAGCAGCTAGGTAGTCAGCTAAATCCCCATTCCAGCGTCGATTTTCAGTCAATTTGGCGAACTCGGGTCTCCGTAACTATGTTGTAGTTAAACATTATTGCTGGTCGTTTTGTCGTTGTTTCATTTCTATAGTAAATATATTTTAGTATATTAATTCGTGTATATTTTACGATGAAAAACAAGGCTGACCGTGCATTTGTGGGGTCGATATGTCTTGCGTGTTGTGGATGCACCGACGGTCTCTCTCTTTCTGTGTGACAGCCGTTGGAAGATACAGGATCCTCTCGCGCCCATGCTCGCGCTCGTACGCGCCACCGCTGTTGCTTGACCGTGACAATTTATTCGCAGGAAGGGCGCGCACGCCCGTGCACATTAAGTGCACATTACACCGTCTTACTGTACATAACATTAGTTACGTATTTACAGCACTAATGTTTTACGAGCCAGAGGTTAAAAATCTAATGTTAGAATGATTTTTGTGATCTTATTACTAATTATTCATATTTATAATTCGGTTATAATGCCAAAATATTTCATATTTGGTAATTAAACTGACCTGATTAAATGAAGACTATCTTGAATTAAATGTGTAATTCAAGACGTGTGTTGATGAAAAAGTTGTATTTCCCTCTGGGAACGCTTTGGCTGTTAGAGCTCAGGGGAAACAAACCAATTATTTATTTAATTATTAGGTACGCAACATTGCCCTGAAAACAAATTATTTGTGTGGTGGGCTCACTGCCCCTATCCCTGACACACAAGTAGGTTACAACATTCGGACCCCAGTGAATGCTCAAGTAACTCCGGATCAATAACTGATGCGTATTCGCGGTTTATATACCCTGGATATTCGTAATGTTGAGCAAGGCGCTGCACTTTAAGTGTCTGATAGGAAGCAGGGAGCAGAAGTGGTATAAGAGGTGGGATTGTGGTTGCACTATCACCTGTGTTGGGAGGCATACGGCTGCTATATCATTTAGCAAGGGTCTTAATCTTCAATTTCATGAAATACGCAATCGTATAAATAAATACTATGACAATGCCAAATTCATGTTTTATTGGTACTTCAGTTGTGTAATATAAGCTGACCTTAATTTATTTAGTCTAAAAGGAGTTATTAACATAGAAATGTAATTTGTTGGATATCTTTGTTATATAATGGGTCATACACCCGGAATTACTTTGGAAGCATGTTAAATAGGCTATATAGATATAAATATTATACAAAATATAAAATACAACTCTGATATAGTATTGGAAAACGTGACGGTGGACATCTAGAAATATAGTAATAAAACAATTTTATTCGAATATCTAAATATGTCCCAGGCATCACTGATAACAGAAATACACCTATTTGCAAGAATGACAAAACAATCCACTTTTACACTTTGAAAAACAATGTGTAATAGCACGCCTAAATTAACTAATATCTCTATTTATTCTACCCTACTTAATTTTTTATAGATATAATTATTTTTAAATACTATTTTAATTGCTTGGTAAAAATGACTCGGTATCCCTGACTTTTGCTCTGTCAAACGTCTGCATTTATCACTCACTCAAACAAAGGTTTTTTTGTTTTTAATTCGTGCTGATATGGCGCCTCCTGTTGGACATTTTACCACTCGCCGCTGTCCATGGTGCTTGTCCACAGGGTCCTGCTTACTTCCAAGCAAACCAGGCAGGGTCACAATTGTCATATAACAAAAATTCACTACACATTATTATGAAAGATATAAACCAGATGACTAACCATTGGCAAAATCTTGTTATTTTATGTATGACTGCAGGTGAATAGAATATTAAAGATGTAAGAGTTGAGAAACAGAAACCATTACAGCAGCATTAGGTAACAGTAACAGAGAGACTGAATAATGTGTGACGGGATGTGTAATATTAAATTGTATTGAAGTTTGAAGGTCCAAATCCTGAATGAGGCACTGCTGTTGAACCCTTATGCAAAGCACTTAATCTAAATGACTCCAGCAAATAAGCATAAGCCACCCTAAATAGGGTAACTGCTAGGCAAATAACTTAGCAGTACATGCACACAAAGTTGAATAGATATACAGTTGGACACACAGATGTACACACACAGTTGGATGCACACAGATGCACATAGATACAGTGGGCAGATACATTATTCACCCCCTTGAACAGTTTTCACATTTTGTTGCCCCAGAGCATTAAATCAACTTTAAAATAGGAAAGGGGTTGTTGGGCGGCTCATCCTGTTAAGGCAATGTTCTTGTGTGTGGATGACTCCCACGGTCTGGTATCAAACCATACCAGTGCCGATGGTGACCAGTATCCCCTGGTTAATCGGATGCTCACACTCTGCCTTTATAAACAGGGCTAATCAATTGGTGGCCCTCAAGCCAAATGCGGCGCCATTAGTGCTTCCGACCAACCCAAGAACAATCATGAATACATATTTATAATAATAAATGTAATTATTTTTAACTAGTAATGATTTAACCTGATCCGGATAGATAATAACACAGCCACATTCCAAAAAAAACTTTTTGACTGGCAATGCCTGGCAATACCTAGAGGCCAGGGCCAGCAATGAAGCTAGTCATTTACAGATGACTAACTATTGTACTTAAAAACTGACTCAAGCGCCCATCTACATTTTACATTTACATAACATTTTAGGCATTTAGTAGACGCTCTTATCCAGAGCGACTTACACAGTTGACATTTTCTTTACATACAATCCATTTATACAGCTGGATATTTTACTGAAGCAATTCAGGTTAAGCACCTTGCTCAAGGGTACAACGGCAGTGTCCCACCTGGGAATTGAACCTGTAACCTCTGACTTACAAGCCCAGCTCCCTAAGCATTATACTACACTGCCAGCCTACACTCACAAAGTGTCACTTCTCTCCCTGAGAAACCCTCTCTCAACCCAGCTGATGTCAAGAACAGTCTCACTCCCCCCCTCAGTCTTTCTAAAACTCTAATGCAAACTCTCTCTCATTCTCCAACAGAACAACCTTTTTGAACCTGACCAGTCAGGCTTCAAGGCAGGACATTCAACTGAGACGTCCCTGCTCGCAGTCATAGAGGCTCTTCACCTAAGTCACTCAGCTCTGTCCTCATCCTGCTACACGTCTACTGCATTTCACGCAGTGAACCACTGATCCTATTCTCATTCCTTGCTAGGTTTAGAATCTCAGGATCCATCCTAGCATGGTTAATATCTTACCTTACTAATAATTCCTACCTACTGGCCTGGAGAGGAGCTTTCCCTGTTAACACTCTCTTGGTCAGTGTCCCACAGGGCACGGTTCTTGGTCCCCTCCTTTTCTCTCGTTATACTAAGTCACTACATGTAATTTTTTTCATGGTCTTTCTTACCACTGCTACTGGCACCCAACTCTTCTTTTTCTACTTTTGACACTCATGTTCCAGCATGCATCTCTGCTGGCCTGTCAGGTATCACCACTTGGATGGCCACCCATCATCTGGAGCTCAACCTGGGAGGGAAAGACAAAGAGCAAATCACCATAGATGGTTCCATCCCAGTCTGCCAGGAACCTTCATGTGTTCCTGGACAACCAGCTGAGCTTCTCGGGGTACATAGCAACGATCACCTGGACCTGCATTTTCCCTGCACATCAGGAGGATCCGTCCCTTCCTCATCCAAAAGAGGCCACTCAACTTCTCATCCAGGCCCTGGTAATTACAAGCTGAGACTACTGCAACACCTTGCTTGCTGGCCTACTGGCCTGTGCAATCAAGCCACTGCAACTTATCCAGAATGCAGACGCACGTCTGGTGTTAAACTTTCCAAAATCCTCACACAGGACTCCACTCCACACCATTCTTCACTGGCTCCTGGTAGTAGCTTGCATTCAATTCAAGCCATTGGTGCTGGTGTACCGGGCCACTGCTCCCTCTTACCTTCAGTCACTAATGACATCCTACACCCCATCCAGATTTGTCCAGTTGTACTGCTCATGGTCCCGCCTCTTCTCTACCCTCGTCCCTACCCTAGGTGGTGGAATAACCTTCCCCACTCAGTGAGGATGGCATAATCTCTACCCATCTTCGCAGACTGAAAACTCACCTTTTCCGACCACCGAAAATACATTAAAAAAATATAACTAGAATAGAAAGTTTGAAAAACCTGAAAAACATAGAAATAACAGTATGGAGAATTATAATAACCTTGTAGTAGTAGGTTATTAATTACATCATCAGCTTGGATGGAGGGATGAAGGGATAGATGGATGGAGAGATAGAGAATGTAGTAGGGCAGGGGTCCCCAACCACCGGGCCGCACAGAAATAATAAAAACATTTAAATTTTAATTCCATTTTATTGACTATCGCAGTTTGCAGGGTGTTTTATTTTGAAAAAAGACCACTTCCGTCTGTGCCTCTTTTCCGCACTTGTCTCAGTTTTTTTTCCATGCACCCCCCCCATGGTGCAAAAAAGGTTGGGGACCGCTGTAGTAGGGTATCCTTCTGGTTATACTTGTATATAGAGATATAGTATTTGGTTTGGTACAGTATTATGATAGTCATGCAGTAGTAGGTCTTCAATGACATCACCTGGATGGAGGGATGAAGGGCTAGATGAATGGATGGATGGAACAGAGGAAGGACTGAAGTAGGTTTTTGGTTATACACGTGTATAAGGATTTACAGCATATGACTTGGTAACATTGTAATTCTAAGACTATTATAATAGTGAAACAGTATAAAACAGGCTTTAATGACATCAGCTAGAGATTTACAGTATATGGTTTGGTAATGTATTGTAATTCAGACTATTAGCGATTTAGGTTTGCTAGCTAGTTAGCTAGCTTGGACAAGTGAGGGGTGCTCATCATAAATATGTATACCATTTCAGTGAGCTAACAATCTATTTGCAAATTTCTAGCTAGCTAGCTAGGATGGTCAGACAACCATCTTAAATAACCAATATTTAAGGCTTTAAAATACAACAAATTATCATGATCGGTTACGGTTGTCTTCTTTGTAAACTAACTTGCTAATGTTAGCTGGTTAGGTTAATAAGCTGGTTAGGAGTGGAGTTTGTGCGTTATGACATCAGCCAGAAGCAGCCTAGCCATCATCGCTATGCTATGCTAGTTAGCAAGGAGCTAGCAATTTGCTAAAATTGTTGAATATTTTATTTATCACAAATGTATAAAAAACATGATCTGGATACACAAACATAAACTGAAGGTATGTATGAACTCTGGTGGCTATACTTTAAATATTTTGGTTAAAATAGGTTTTTAGCGGAGGAATATTCTATTTTTCACATTTCCTGCCATACGATTTCACTAAGTTGGGCCTTAATTAAATAAACCAGACACTAATGACCCTCAATTAGGTAGTAAATTCAAACAAAGCTTCAACACATCAAGAGAAGGGTGTAACAAAATGTCAGTCGCTTAATATCCCACGGTCAAGTCAAGCATTAGTCATACATACAGATTAACACACACATACTGTATGTAAAATTGCATACATACAGAACTCGGCACACACAATTGGACAGAGTAGTGGTATAACACACACTGTACCCCTCAGAATGGTACTCCGATGTGCACACACTCTGAACACACCATTCACCAGTGTCAGAACCTGACAGCAGGTTTATGGTATCAAAGGGATATCTGGCAAAAAAATAAAAAATAGCTTCAAATATATTGTACAGAAAGTAAACATTTATTAAGAAATATCTTATTCTACCCACAAATTTAATTTGGTATCAATGCATGGTAATAACTGGTGACCTCAAATTATGTTTTTGTTATACACCGGTTAACAGAATCTGTTCTTTTGTGTACACATTTCCAACTGCATCTTCCTCCAAAAAAAAAGTAAGTTCCTAAGTTAATTGTGAACATATTTACACTTTTGTTTGAGGATCCAACAATTGATTTAGTAGCTTAACTTTTTAGCAGCAGACAAAAAAGTGTTATTGGTATGCTTTATTTGAAAACTTCACAATCTTAAGCATTTTTTATTGATTATTACACAATTTTATATAATTTCACAGTTTGTAACAAAAGGAAGGCAACATTGTTCCTGGCATTCCACCATCCAGCTGATGTCCTAGCTCGCTGTAATTCTGGAATAACTAAATATCTGAAGCACGCCAACACAAACAACACCTCAATCATCCTCACAATTATTTTAGCCAAATAAGTGCTTGAAGGTCTGCATAAAACAAAAGGAACCAGGAACATTAGCACAACCACAAATGACACGGAGTGGTTTCCCTCTGTGAAAATGCAACCTTTTAACTGGACCCCAACGACAGTTT